>JBBPDA010000001.1:45317970-45331932 GCA_037974385.1 Arnoldichthys spilopterus
TCCAGCCTGGGTACCTCTGAGTCTCAAGTTGAATCCCAGGTTTGAGTTCCAGCCTGGGTACCTCTGAGTCTCAAGTTGAGTCCCAGGTTTGAGTTCCAGCCTGGGTACCTCTGAGTCTCAGGTTTGAGTTCCAGCCGAAACCTCTGAGTCTCAGGTTTGAGTTCCAGCCAGGTACCTCTGAGTCTCAGGTTTGAGTCCCAGCCTGGGTATCCTTGAGCAAGGTTTCATCACATTATACTGTGATAGCTGCCCACTGCTCCATGTGTGCATATGTGATGGGTTAAATGCGGAGTTCATATTCCATTGTGGTGCACTTTGTGGGTGATTGTGTTCACAATGACAAATAAGTCATGTTCAGTCATACTTCAGTACTAAAAGTGTGAACCTGTCTTCGAAGGGGTTAATCTTATATTGTTTTCAAATCTTACATGTAACATCTTTACAATATTTTTTTTTCTAATTGGGGTGTTTCATGCTGTGCAGAAAGTACAAGATGCAGTTTAACTCAGAGGATCACACACTGAGATATTAAGGCAGACACGGTCAATAATGATGAGGCAGGTGTGTGTATGTGCATGTGTGTATGTGAACTGACCTGCGTGCTGATCGCCAGTCTGTCAGCGCTGGAGGAAACAAACTGCGTGTGTGTGTGAGAGGCTGGGCAACGACTGGTCTCAGATCAGCAAAGCTAACGAGGTCTGACAGCCTGTGGAGCTTCTCTCTATCCCTCTCCCTTTCTCTCTCTCACACACATACACACACACCGCAGGCCCTGACTGCAGCCTCACACTGATCAAAGCTTCCCAGCGGCGGTCACCCTACATAATTCCCCCTCATCTACTGCACACACACTCGCAAACACACACAATTACACACTCCTGCATACACAGAAACACAGTCAGTCCTACACACTTCTACACACAAACATACACACACACGATTACACACTCAGTAATACACACTCCTACATACACACAGGCTTGCATTGCTGTATTTGGGAGGACTTCTATGTAACACTGTAGCAGAGTAGTGTCACATCTGCACCTAAAACTAATCCCAACCTCAAAGCCAGTACTGCAGCAAAAGGACAGTTTTCTGCTCTGCATGTTTCTCCAAAAAGTTGACTCGAGGTGAAAAGATAATGTTTTCTTTTGAGGAACAAAAAAACGTACCTCATGAACACATCGGTTATGTGTTTCATCTTTTGGTCCTCACAATGAGCTAAATACAGAACTAACCTACAATTACATACTCAGTTCTACACACTCCTACGTACATAACTACACACACATTCACACACTCATCCCTACAAACCTACACACCCTCTCTCTTTCTCTCTCTCTCACACTCTCTCTCTCTCACTCCTTGTCTCTCTCTTTCTCTCTGTGTCTGCCTCTACTTCTATTTTTCTGTCTCTACCCCCTCCTTGTCTCACTCTTTCTTTCTCTCTATCTCTGTCTCTAACTCTCTGTCTTTTTTTATATTTCTGTCTCTCTCCCTCTCTCTACTTGTCTTTCTTTTTTATCTTTTTCTTTCTCTCTCTCTCTCTCTCCCTCTCTCTCTCTCTCTCTCTCTCTCTCTCTCTCTCTCTCTCTGACTCAAACACACGCACGCCAAGTAGAAACGTTCACTTGGGATAATGAGTGAAGCTCTAAATCTGACCCATCTACACAGTTCATCTCTTCTCTCTCACTGACTTCTGCTCATTCTGTTCATAAACAAATACGGAAGTTTATTTTCAGCTCAAAGGTTCATAAATACAGCGGGTCACCTCGCCGCGCGCACCCTCACTAGTCCACAGCACTTGCACTCTTCCTTGCTGTGCTCCTTCCTCTCTTAAAAAGACTCTGGGCACACAGAAAATGACTATGACAGTTGTTAAGGCCACCTGAAAAGTTTTCCGCTGACAGCTTTCTCACACCACGGCCAAATGAAACATGTTTAGCCCCGTGCACCAAAACCGTTAATAAAACTGTGTATTGCTTTGCTTTTTCAGACTCGGACTGAATGAAAAACAAAAAAAAACAATCCAACAAACAAAAAGAGCGAAATGAGACAGTGAGATGAAGTTTGAAACGTGTGAATGAGGTGATTTTTTTTCACGGGAATATCACGAAAAACTGCTTTACCTTCAGGTGCATCGGCCGCCAGTCCGAACGCGAGACACTCCAGCGCGTGCAGGAGCAAAGCGCAGATCCCCGCGCGCCGGCGGCTGCCCATGTTACCCGGCGACGGAGCAGCGAGCGCGAGCTCTTCTTCTTAATATACACTCGCACACACACATACACACCCACTCACTCACTCACTAACACACACACACACACACGCATACAGAGGATGTGACAGGATGCGAGGGACTTCCGGCAATTCGATCAAAATCCCAAACTAAGAGGGGGCGGGGCTGCGCGAAAAAAAAGCACACACATACGCGAAAGTTTCTCCAGTCTTCGTTTCACCGAAACGCTTTGAGATGTGTCGGTGATGTGGACGCTGGGGGGTCCAGGAGGGATCCAGTGCCGTCTTCGGTCAGTGAATGAAGCTCCGTGCGCGTGCAGCAGCCGCGGAGTCAGCGCGAGCTGTCCAGTTAGCGGTGAAGGAGGACTAGCACGCAGCTAACGAGGAGAAACGAAGTGATTAAATGTGCTGGGGTAATGACTCATGAACGGATATCTGCAAGGTCTTTTTCAAACTAGTGCGCTCTTCAGGTATCAGGGCCACAAGGGGGATCTTCAGCTAAGACTTCGTGTCTCTTTTTTGTGCGCGTGTTGTACACAGGATCATTAAGCTCAGTGGCATAACAAGGACTTAATGGGCCCCAGGGCAACAAAATAATGGGGCTCCTCTTATGAAAATTAATTTAAATGAGTAGGAATTAGTGTTTTTCAGTCAGAAGAGCAGATTAACAGCATTTGTTAAATGCAATTAGAAGCAGGGGTCTAGCCTAAATGTCATTTAGCCCCTCACCTATCTCACTCCAACCCCAAATAAATGTACATTATCAATTCAAATTATCAGTAATTTCTTTCATTCATTCATTATTTGTAAACTCTATTTTAGGAAAAGTTGAGACACTTTTTGTATTTGTATTGTATGTATACTAATTGTTGTAGTTCCGCAAGTGGAATTTTTGCACATCCTTACCTAACTGCGCAACAATCTATGGTCACCGTTGTCTGATTCTCCTCTTCTGACTGAGCCTTTGGTGGATGCTCTATTTATACCCAATCACGATAAACTCACCTGTTTGCAGTTCACCTGCTTAGTGAAATATTTCAAAACAGTGTAACCTATATATTCTATATACATTTACTTTTATTTCCCAACTTGTGATGCAGACAATAATTCCAAATTGTGTTTACATTAACAAAATACAATTCAGTTGGTCAGCTACACCATTAAAAGTAATTTCTTTGTACTTTTGTCAAATAAATGTTCAAGAGAATTTTCAACTTGGTGTTTTTTTCATTTTGCATTTTACAACATGTCTCGACTTTTCCAAAAACAAGGTTTGTATTTGTTCATTCTTTATTTATTTTATTTTTTTTGCAATAATGTACAACAATATTAGACCAGTGTTGTAAGCCAATCACAGTTTGGGGACACTGTGCAAAGTAACAGTTGATGTAGTCGTAGGATACTTTAGCAATATTTTGTGTTGCAGGCTGTAAAGGATGTGTTCAAAACTGGTTACATGGAAGAGTTGCATTAGAGGTAGAATGGAAGTGGCACGGAAGAGGGAGATAAAAAAGATCAGGCTGTGTGTAGTGCCAACGGACGCTAAATATGGTGTAATGTATGTGTCCGGGGCCTAATAAAGGTGATCTGGGCCTTCTTGCACCATGGGCCCTAGTGAGACTGCCCCCTGTGCACAATTTTGTTGTAGCATTAATATAGGATATTTCAGACTTGCCTAAAGAAATCCTTGTTTGCTCCACTTTGAACTGATGCTTACTCCTCTACTTTTAATTAAGCAAAAAGGCATTTTTATGCAGAACCTTATTAACCTGGAAAAGTATCATCATCAAAAGCAGACAAAGGAAAAATAATATGTTTTATCAAGGCAGGCGGAAATAATATTGAAGGATGTGGGTGGAGCGTACCTGATATTAGATCCTGAATGTAGCCAAACTATCCACATTGAGTTTACACACACAAATTTCATCACAGTACTTGCTCAACTACCTTGTTATCAGGATGGCTAAATTGTCTTTTAAATGTATGTTTGGACAGCATCCAGATATGGGACCATGTTAATGCCACGTGTTAACAGGTCCCATGCAGCACGGCATCTAATTCACATCTAACCTTGGAGTTTGAGAGACTTTCACTCCAAAAGTTTGTGATAAAGTCATTTTTTCCCCAAAACACTTTTCACCAGGAAGCAACAGCAAATGTTAAATTCATAAAACTTCGCAAACTGTTAAACTCAAATCTTCGCTGTTGTAGAAAAGGGTCAAGAATCTTTGCTCTATCATAGCGTCATCCTGTCATTCCTGGCCAGTGAACCTTGTGACAAGAGCTTTCTCTCCTGCTAGCATTCCCTTCCCAGTTCTATTACCCCAGAATCTCATGTTCCGGACCAAAAAACCTGACACCTCCAGGGCATGAGCAGAGTTGCACAGCAGAAGATATGTCCTTCCCTGCTCTATCATGCATCAAATAACATTTTACTTTTACCTACCGACCCAATTTACCAGAATAGGCTTTGAGAGAAAGAAGCAAGTAATACCTGATTCTTGTTGTAATAGGCCATGAACTCATACAGTACAACAAGGCAGACAAGTACACAGGGATCAAGCTGGTGCAGTGTGAGATAGCATTTATTCCATTTTCCTGTGAGAAAGTAGGACAGCATTTAATGAGAATACTAAAGAGGAGTCTGCCAAGTATTGTGGAGCTAACATGTGCCCATAGAAAGTTATACACAAACTGTATACAATGTTGATCAGTTGAACACATTAGTATTAGCAAGGCCTTCAGAAATGACATTCAGAGTGGATCTACAATGGTTCCAATGGAGTTAAATCACAGATTGATATTATTATCAGGGTCACACAATGATATTGTATCATTGTATTAATGGAATTGTATCAGTCTTTACAAATGATTGCTATAAATATAATAATATAGGCATTGGACAAATGCTTTTGAGCTGACTTCTTTTTATAAGAAGTTTTTATTCTACTCCAGAACAGCATAATAATCAGTCTACAAACCCCACATTTCCCAAATTAGTGCATTCCTAAATTTGGAAATGTCCAGTCCCCAAGAGGGAATTTTACAGGAAAATATGATGCACATGAAGGATTTTATTCCAGTCAAATTTGAACCATTTCTCACAAATGCATCATATATACTAAAAGATAGGTGAATAACATTATTTTTTCTCACCTGTCAAAGGGTCCGATATATTAGACAGCACATGAACAGTTGAAGTTAATGTGCTGGAAGCAGGAAAAATGTTCAAGCGTTAAGAGCGTTAAGAAAGATAACAATGGTTGAATTGTGATAGGTAAATGACTGGATCAGAGCATCTCCAAACAGCAGGTCTTGCAGGGTTTTTACCTAACAAAATCAGCCTAAGGAAGGACAACCGGTGAACCAACAACAGAGTCATGAGTACACAACACTCATTGATGCATGTGGGAAAGAGCAAGCTAGCCTACGTGGTCTGATCCCACAGAGGAGCTACTGTAAAAGGGCTGTTTTGGCAGCATATATATTTATAGGTAAAATACAGAGGTCTTATGACAATATGTTCCTTTGATTCTGAGTATATTCCAAGAGAGATTATTATTAATTATCAGCCAAATCCTCATTTCCTGAGTCAGTACTATGTTTTAAAGAGCAAAGGCATTGATTTATGCACTTGATAAAGTCACTAATTCTATATGAGATGCACTCTTCTCAGGGACACTATTAATTACAAATTAATCCATAATGATTCTGTAATTATGAGAACATCAAATGAGGAAAAGGATTTTCTTAATTTCTCAGATTCAATTGATTGTGCACACTGTTCAGCAGTCCTCTATAAAAACTGTATAATCAGTTCTCATAATATCAAGCAGTTGGCCATTATACTGAGTGTCAGGCGTGCTGTTTCATATTGCCTGCTATGATGGTGCTGCAGCTATAGAGCAAGTAATGAAGTAATGTCTTGCCACTTTATAGCTTTTAATTAATCCAGAATATTGAAATTATAACAAAGTTGTAAGTCAAGGGAGATGTAAATAAAGCTCTGTGGACAGGTGGTGAAATTTAAGATTACAGAACATGTGGAGCTGCCTTTATGTATTAGACAGTCTTGAAAAGAACTTATCTTTGTTTACACGGGTTTTAATTACCCTTTTATTTGCAGATATCCTGGAAAGAGGACACACACAGTAGAAAGAATTCATCGATAATAAATTTGTGGGCCAAAAAATAAATTAAAATAACTAGCATCTTGCGGCTGATACAGCTATTAATAACCAGTAAAGAAGTTGATACTCTATAGTCTTTGTTAAAAACATAGGTTTAAACTCTAAAAGATTACATTTATATAATAAGACAGAGCAGTCATTGTAAATATTTAGATATACTTATATACATACTGACAAGGAATGTTAGTGTGATGCTTCTGCCTGGATCATGGACTAAACTTCTGATCCTGTGTGTGTATCATGATGTTACCTTTAATACATTCCATCTCACTGAGTGATTTATGCATGAATCTTTGAAAAGACTGGAAATGCTCAAAGTGTGTGAGAGCAAAAAAGGGGCACAGAGTAACTATCAGTCATTATATCAATATTTGATATTTGATCATTGTTGAATTATTGAATCATTGGTGAAAATTATTTGCTGTTGTTATATCAGGAAACTCTAGAAACATGGTTTAAATTTCAAGCCACGCATGCGAACAGCCTGCATTGATCTCAGCTGTGGTCTGCAAAGGTCTTGGGAGTGTTCGGTTCATTGCCACAGGCAAGGAAAGAATGAAGGACATGCATCCTGAGCAGAACATTTTCAGTCACTGTTTCTTTGCAAGATGTGGTCCAGAAGTTTCTGTGAAAGAGACAAAACAGGAGAAAACTTTATACTGATGTACATCAGCCAGTCTGCCATCCATATGACAGTGTGAACTATAGTTTACCCATAATTCCCCCTGCCTGTCCTACTGGGTGGTTATTTCCTGAAGGCCAACGATAACCTGCTATCTGTCCACCCACCGCACTGCACTATCACTTCTCTTTCCCCTGAGTTTGGAGCTCATTTTATTTTCTGGCTGCACTTCCCATTATTGGTTATCTGCTGCCAGACACGGTGCTTAATAAAACATTAAACTGCACATATCAAAGGAGATAACAAAAACACCTCATTGATATTCCAAGTTGTTTACACAAGACTACTATTTTAACGTTCAACCTTTGTTGTCACTTTCAGGGAGTTAGAGATCTACTCATAATTCAGTTGTACTTTCAGCGTTCCACAACAAATGTGTGTAATTCGGAAGATAGGGCAACCTCTTTACCATTGCGTGGCACATTTTCTTCATCGCAGCTATTTGAGAATAAGCAGATTGGAATATGATTTGTAAGCCCCACTATTGTGCAGGGGTACCCAAATATGCCTGACTTCCACTGAACATTTAAAATCACCATATACTGTATATGGCCTTAGATACTCCCTTCAACACATCAGTATTTAGAGATTTAAAAAAAAAAAGTCTAAAAGAGAAGAGCCAATAGCAGCTTGGTGCTGCATTAAATCCAGCTGATAATGTCATAAAGGGCAGGCATGGTGGTGCAGTGGTTATCGCTGTCGCCTCACAGCAAGAAGGTCCTGGGTTCGATCCCCAGGTTGACCATTGGTGCCTTTCGGTTTAGAAAATGGATGTATGGATAATGTACAAAAAGTTTTGAAGCGTTGTTCGCATTTGGAGGTCATAGTTATCATTGGTGTTGACCAAACCATGGCCTAATTAAGTACAAAGGTCAGTAATACTTTCAATGAATAATGCATGCTTATTTTCTGTAAAAAATAATTACATATCCTCTATAGAGTAAACACATCTGCACATTTCGTTATATATAAATATATATATATTGATCAGCCATGACATTAAAACCACTGACAGGTAGTGAAGTGAACAGCATTAGGCAGGATTCCTGCTTTATTCACAGTTTGAAATTGTGAACTAAATGAGTAATGGCAACATCTGTAATATCACTGCAGACAGAAATCCCCGATTCGTGCCCACTGTCATGTATTATTTGGTTGCTTTCTGCTCCTGCATGCATCTCATGCCCTTCACCCACTTATACACTACCAAAGCTACTACAAAATGGATAAGGTCTTTCCATCTCGAGAATAGAAAATCCAGCTTTAATCACATGACATCACTCAATACAAACAAAGACCACAGAGAAACTGTTTTGTCTACTTTTTTTACAAACATTGCCTCAATTTTATGCAGAAATTGCAACATGTCTGTTAATTATCATGTTATTACAGTGGCATCATTAAAGGTGGGATAAATTAGGCACCAAGTGAACACTTAGTACTAGAAGGTGATGTGCTGGAAGCAGGAAAAAGGGCCTTATTGTGATGGCTAGACAAGCAATGACAAAATGTATTGTGGGTTGCCCCCAGTGGTCAATACATACCAGAAGTGATCCAAGGAAAAACAATCAGTGTACCAGTGACAGGGTCATGGGTGCACAAGGCTTATTGGTGCATGTGTTAATATTAGGCAAGTGGTGTTGAGGTAATTGTTGATCAGTTTCTACATATATTAAATATAATACATTTAGCCAATCTTATAGAATATAAATACACAAACGTGTTTAAACCTTTGCACACAATTATAGTAAGTAAGTAAAATTTCTACAGTGCAATTAAAACAATAAGAATAAGAAAAAAACAATAATAACAACAACAATAATAATAATAAATACAACAGGGACAAGTACAAAAAAGCAAAAAGGCCTGTGTTTTAAGCCTTGATTTAAATACTGTTATAGAGGAGGCATTCCTTATATCTGTGGCAGCTGATTCCACAAGTGTGGTGCAGCAACCGCAAAGGCTCTATCACCTTTCTGTTTGAGACGGTAAAACTGTAGGTAAAAGAAAGTTAATGAAAAGTTGTATTTGAGTGGCTAATAATAAAAATTCTTTACATTTTTAAAATTTGACAAACTCTAAGATTAAATGTAATTAATTTTGTAATGTATTAATGTTTAATTATATATGGTAGATAATAACATGCATAATAACTACCTCTGGATAGTATAATAAAACAACAGTAGCTCTCAGTATCTTTGGGTAAGTGCAGTCAGAACTAGTGCTGCTGCAAACTGGAAAATTAATACACATCTTATTATCAGTTGCTGCACACTGGATTTTAATCATAGACTGACTTTGCTTTGTAGGAAAAAGTATTAAAAACTCCCAGCTTAAAGAGGACAGGTCAACACTTTTGATCTTTTTAGTCCACAAGTATCAGTCATATCCGAACCCAAAAGTGAGACCCCTCCTGCTGTTCCATAATCATATTCAGATATGGAAGACAAGCAGTGATCATAGATCAGAGCTCACGCTCTGAAGAGTCTGATACGCCCCCATATCTCTCGCGTTCAAGACACTCCCTGTCGTCCCTCCTCCTATTGATGTGGAGACTCTCTCACTCTCTCTCTTGCTCTTCTGCCTGAGTGATCAAGCATCCATCACTGTCAAGCTAAGGTATAGTGCAGCTTCAGGAAAGACAGCGAGTACTGACTCAACATGATGGAGCTCGACCCTCTGAGGACCCTCTACCCATTAAAAAAGCACAATGACGCAAGAGGGGTGCCCTTTTACACAAAGGCCCCCAAGTCCTCGCTCTTAGGCCGTGCAAGGCAGCCTTGTCAGTAAATATGTCAGATAATGCCACAGACAACGACTGACACTCAGTACTGTCAACACAGAGAGCAAAGGGAATAACGTCTGTACACTCTACCTTAGTGAAATCCCCACAAGTCTGAGGGAAGTGTCAATCATTAAAAAGAACAAAAGGAATGTATGAATAAATCATCCCCCGAGGTGGAATTCATCTGAACATCAAAGTCTTGCACGGCAGGAGGGCTCTATATAGAGGCCAATACTGACCTCTGCTGGAGAGAAAGGAAAATGCAGTAAGGTACGGCTTTACGCTAAGGACACCTTCACCAAGGGTGAGGGTATGACAGGGTTATTAATGGTCATTAGTTAGGTCATAAACACTTAACGTGTGTAAGAGTGACAAGCTGATTGCCAGACAGAGTGCGCGTTGATTTAAACAGTGGTTTTACTTAAACTTTACTGGTTTTACTTTACTTTTATGTTGGTGTTGAATCTTCCCCCCATATTCTATACTTTTTTTAAAATAAAGTTTTACATTGGCTTTACAGCATATCACACACTTATACAAATATGTCCCGTTTTAACCATTCTAACAACATGTATAAACCCATAAAACCCAAAACTTAAAAAATGCAAAAAAGCATTAGAATTATTAAGAAAAGCATTCAGCCGTTAGTTAAACCCTCTCAATGTCATTTCCCAACATATACATATATACCAGATATAACAGGCCACTGTTAGCTTTTTATTTATGTGCAACTGCTTAATAAATTATGGTGTTTACAAATTATTATAAATTATCTAGTTGTAAAGCATTAATAAACATGTTTTAAATGTTTGTAAAGTTGTACCCTATTTTATACTGTGTCCATGCAGCATGTTCAGCCCAAAAAAAAGATGCATAAGGGTTTTATATAAATCAAGTACACTCATCTAGCTAAAGCGAAGTGAAAGTGACTTATTTGTCATTGTGAACACACTCACATACACAAAGTGCACCACAACGAAATGTGACCTCTGCATTTAACCCATAACATGTGCACACGTGAAGAAGCTGGCAGCCATGAAAAGCACCAGGGAGCAATGTAGTGGGACAGTATCTTGCTTAAGGGTACCTCAGTGGTACCTGCGTTGAGAGTTGAACTTGCAACCTTCTGGTCACAAAGGCCTAACCACTAGGCCACCACTGCCTGAAAATCACTGGTAGATACTGACTAATAGCATAATCCAGAGGTTCTCGAAGTTTTTGTTCAGCCAGGGACCCCTTTCCAGTGTAAAAGAAAGGTCCATGAACACTATGTAGCTGTTTAGGGCAATATGATATTTAAAACCTTTTATGTTAAATTTTTAATTCACAATAGGCTGTTATGTTTTTTTCTGAGCACACTGTAAATAATGACTACTTAAATAATGACAAACTTCAAGTGTCATTTAAAAAAGTATAGTTTGTCTTGTTTAATATGATGTAGTTTAATATGATTTGGGCAATGGTGACCTAGTGGTTAGGACACTGCCTTTGGGACCTAAAGGTTGCAAGTTCGAGTCCCGGCTTGGACACTACTGAGGCAAGGCATTACCTGCTACACTGCTCCCCGGGTGCTGTTGATAGCTGCCCGCTGATCCACGTGTGCACATGTGATGCTGGTGTTTGAGTGTGTTCACATTGACAGTCACTTTCACTTTTTTTTTTTGTTCAGATTGTCTAAAAAGCTGATGAATACGTTGATTCAATCATGAACAATTAATTATCAATTCCCTTTTTAAAAGCATGACACTAATCTTTAATTACACTGTTTGATGAAACATTGTTTATTATTATTATTTTGTACAACCATCATGTTTTGTATTATGAGCTTCCAGTCTGCTCCCCCACTCCTTAAGCTTGTATATCTTTTTCAGTGACAGTATAATAACTTGGCATGTCGCTGTAAGGCCTTGTAGCAGCTATGGTCACAGCACTGTCACAAGTCTGCGACACTTGTTATCAAACACCTCAAGCAAGGTGAGAGTTTACTCATGTGAGATTAGACAGCATGACACCACTCAGCATCTGCCATCTGCACCTGGGGTGGGGCAAAGGCTTTCACAGATGTGCCCTCTTCAAATCTATGCTTACATTTAGTCCGACAGTGCAGGCTGTGCTCACCAGAAGAGTTAAATATTGCTGGAGAGGTTTGTTCTTGTGCCTCAGGGGTAGTGCTACGATTTAGTAATGCAGCATCATACCCCTCAGAATCTCCACCTTCACTTTTAGTAAAGCCTGACCCCATGTGCTCAAGAAAAGTTCAAACTCAGAGAGATTTTAAGTTATTATCGTAATTTACAGCTCAGTAATATGTTTATACAAGAAATATGATGTTTCAGTGAAACTCTCACAGTTTCAGCTCACTTCTTCATACCTTTTGTTCCCTGAACTGTTACATTTTTATTTAGCACAAAGTGTTTTAGCCTTGTCTTTGTTTTTACTAGAGTTCAAAGCAGTTCCAACAGCTGTGCCCTTTGCCAAGCTCGCTCAAGCTTACCCAACAGAAAGGTTTTATAGTTCCAACAACTGCTCCCAAGCTCTAGGCTATGCAAAACTCGGCCAAGTTCAGTTTATGGCAATCTGTCCCTTCAACATAACTTTTTGGAAATGAGAACAGGCCATTGCTGCCAGCATGGTAGCACTGCTTTGTGTTGTGTTGCATTGGATAAATAGAGATACCAGAAGGAAATCTGCAATGCTGCCATGTGAACTGATGTATACCTGCCTGCTCTTGACCTTGCAGTCCTTTATTTTGATTAAGATTTCTGTACTAAACAGATTAAATGAAGAAAATAATGTTGCAACGATTATGCAAGCTATACCAATAGAGCATGATAATAGGTCTTATATACATTACATGCTTAAAAGTATGTGGGCACCTGTCCATCACACCTATGTGAGCTTGTAAGACATCCCATTCCAAAACCATGGGCAGTAATATTGAATTGGCCTGCTTTGGTCTACTGGGAATTACTTTCACAAGTTTTGGAAGTGAGTTTGTGGATAATTGTGCCCAGACAGTCAAAAGTGAAGTCAGGCAATGATGTTGCATGAGAAGACCTGGCTGGCAGTTCAAGTCCTCCCAGATATTATTCCTCCTTAACCAAACTTTGGTTTCCACTATGCATTTTGGCAGCTAGTACTCTCCTGGCAGATTCAACCCAGATTCATTCATCAGAATGCCAGATAGTGGGGCATGATTCATCATGCCAGAGGAGAGATAGACAAATTACACAACTTCAGTGAGTCAAGACAATCCTGGTCAAATATTACTCCACTACAAGTGTTAGTTGTTCAGTCAAAAGTGTATCTGACATAAAGTATTGAGGTACTTTCTAAAATACTTAATTATTAGTACATTGTAATGTGAATACATTGTTGTATTGTTGCCACAGTGCATTTATAGAAACTAATGATTCTGAACGAACCTTAATGCATGCATTGCCTTGTCTGTAGAATAAAAAGCTTGTGGAATTTGTTGCAAAGCCTAAAGAAACACAATTGAATCCACAAAACATCCAGAGAGCATGTTTTCAGTGCTTCAGTGTGCATTGTTGGTGTGCTTTACACCACTCCAGCTGATGGTTGGCATTGCACATAGTGGGTAATCAGTAAACAATGCTTTCCTCCTCCCACAACCGTGGTTGAAGGGTCATGAAACATATCCCCAAAACTGCCCCCATGCAGGTGTGTGGCCAACTGCTCCTGCTCCTGGTGTACTACTGTTTGTACACTGTGTATCTAGGTTAAATTCAGATGCAAAGGTTAAATTTACTACTCACTCACTCACTGTGTGTGTGTGTGTGTGTGTGTGTGTGTGTGTGTGTGTGTGTGTGTGTGTGTGTGTGTGTGCTTACAGAGATTATAATGACAGTTCCATGTTTAAAGTCACTGAGTGACCCATTCTACTTCTAGAATGTGTGGCTAAAACACTTAATAATATCTTGAAGGGTTGTCTTCATAGGTTTGGCCATATAAATAAAATACACTATAATAAATTATATATAATATATCAATTTATAAAATTAATTTTATTTTTGCCTACCGTTGATCTGTGTGTTGTGATATATATA
>JBBPDA010000001.1:45332032-45349378 GCA_037974385.1 Arnoldichthys spilopterus
ACTTTCAACGTATGAACTTTAAGAACTGACTTTTTAAATTGCCCCTCGGGGACAAATAAAGCTCTTTTCATTTGCCACATAATATATCCCACCCCTTTGGCGGCAGCTCTTGAAATGAGAATGTTTTTCTCTTCACCTGTCAGCGTATTCATTGTCGTGGCTGATTGATGCACGCCTGTAAACTACACAGGGCATTTGAACTGTTTGGTTAAGTCAGCTCTAAACTATTTGCTGTTTCATGCACCAAGCCATCATGAGTCTATTTGCTTGTGAGCTGAACTGATCTGATTGCTTGTGAGCTGACCTGATAAAGTTTGGGAATATTTTCCCATAAAAGAAAAAAAAATTGACACAGCTACACAACTTTTATATGGTTTAATGAGATACAAGTCAGTGAGCAATGTCCATTAATCAGCAGAGCTTTTGCTGAGATACAAATATACATTTCATTAAGAAACATGAAACCATGGGTCAATAAAGGATTCCAAAATCTGGCTGAAAGGCTAAAAAATATCAGTGGTAAGCCATGCGGTAAATTAAATAATTTGCAGGAAATAATTGGCTCTTTTTTCATTTTGTGTGTGTGTGTGCATGCTTGCACACTGTTGGAATTACGGGATAATTTTAGATGAACTCTCACTAAGGCTTATTTGTTAGTGAAATACTGCTTCCTGTGATGTCACTGATGAGCAGGACCAAACTACATTCACATCTTTGTTTGGACTATTACATAAAGCCTTAGCTGGCTGTTATAGAGACAAACAAGCAGATGGAAGCTTAAAACAAAATATTCAAACCCTATCATGAAACATAATATCTGTAAAATACAGTACATAATATATTTACTCCACTGTCCCTATTTTGCTACAAATGCTCAAAAATACATTCATGTAATATTTAGCTCTTTTAATTCCACTGAGCAAGGTTGTGTCAAAAAAACCCCACTGAATATCCCTTGCACATTAAAAAGACTTGCCTAAGGAGTCAAAATAAAAGTTTTTATGACGTCTTTAAATGTTCAGTGCTGACTTCCACAACAATATTACCAAAGTATTAAGTAACATTTATACTAAAATTTGGACAGTACACAATTACAGCATTTATGCTACAGGCAACTGTACGGCAACTGACTTTTGACAATTTTCTTTACCTGTCTTACATAACCATAATGTTTGCTAAGATCATATATAGGAAATATTGTAGTAATACTCTTACTTTATTTACTTGCGTAATTATTCACTGTGGTGGTGGCATTCAAAGCATTGAAGTCGCTGAAACTAGCCTCTCAGACATGCCTTGCATATGGTGATTATAAATATGCTGTTAGATGCTTGAGATAAGGTCCTGGCATAAAATGTATTTTTAAATTCTTTAATGGTTAAAAAGTACATGCAGGGCATTGTAAGAGAAAGTTGTTTTTTTTTTTTTTTTACAGATTTACCATTATTTTTCCATCATCAGTATAGCACATATAAAGCATGTTGATGCTTGTTTTAAATAGAAGGGGGGCATTGGGACACCTGGTTCCAATCATCATCACTGAACACTTTACGTTTCTTTACAATGCACCATTTTGCATATTACCTCTTTTTGTTTACATCACAGTGGTCGAATTATGCAAAATCTTTGAATTTACCTTCCAGAAAAGTTGGGATATTTTTTAAAATCCAATCGAAACAAAATCTGTGATGTTAATTCACATGAATCTTTATTTAACTGTCAAAAGTACACAGATTTTCAAAAGCCATATTGACCAACTGAATATTTTGTAATTATTCACAAATTTAGATTTGAATGTATGCAACAAACTCAACAAAAGTTTGGACAGAGGCATGTTATGACATCACCTTTCCTTTTAAATGCATTTTGTTGTTTTGGAACTGAAAATACTAATTGTAGTAGTTTTGCAAATCAAAATTTTGCCCATTCTTTCTTGATATAAGGCTTTAGCTGCTCAACAGTCTGTGGTCGGTGTTCTCTAATTCTCATATGTCTGTCTAAAATTCTAATAAATGCTTTAGAGTCAGTGTACCTTCACATACATGCAACTCACCCATGTTGTGGGCACTGATGCACCCCCATACCACTACAGATGCTGATTTTTGCAGGGTTCACTGATAGCAATCTAGACAATTGTTTTCATCCTTGGCACAGATAACTGGACACACGTTTTTTTCAGAGAACAAGCTGAAATGTGGACACATCTGATGATAGCACTCAGTTCCACAGTCTTTCGATCCATCTGAGATAAGCTCAGCCCAAGAGAACTCGCCTGCAGTTCTGCATAGGGTTGATGTATAGCATCCTCCTTGTGTAATACAGTTTCAAGTTGCATTTCTTGATACAGAGATAGACTGTGGAAAGTGACAATGGTTTTCCAAAGCCCAGATGGCTGTATATTTCACAGGAGCATGACAATTTCTTAGGCAAAGCCGCATAAGAGCTTGAAGATCACATGCATTCAGCAGTTGTTTTTGACCTTGCCCTTTTTGCACTGAGCTATCTCTGAATTCTCTGAATCCTTTCACAATATTATGTACTCTAGGTGTTGAAAGACCTACATTATCTGCAATCTTACATTAACTAACAATTTTCTTACAAAGGGGTGAACCAACCTGCTTGCTGGCCATATCTGAACCCTTGATGGATGCTACTTTCCTACTCATTCATATCAATTAACCTGCTTAATATGGAGTCTTCCAAACCAGTGTTACTTGAATATTCTGTGCACTTTTCAGTCTTATTTTAACTCTGTTCAAATATTTGAGCGTGTTGAAGCCTCAAATTATGAATTTGTATATATTTACAATACACAATTAAGTCATAGCTTTAAAACGATTAAAATCGCTGTTCCTTTGGCGGTTTAATAAATGTGAATACCACAGATTATTGATTTTATAGCATTTTGGAAAATATACTTATAATAACTTTAATAACTTTTCTGGAAATGGGGTTTGTGTTTTTACTGAGTCACTGTAAAACTTCTACATAAAATGTAAAAGATATTTCTGCTTCAAGCCTTAGATATAATATATTGTACTTTTACTACAAGCTTCATTGTGTTCATGTTTAATCCAGAATGGCCAAAGTATATTAATATTTGAAGAAACATTAGCTTTTATATATAATAAACTAAAGTAAATTCCATAAGCTTTGTCATAAATTATTGTTTTTGATGTGTTTGACATAAACTGGAGGTTTAGCTGTTTTAGTCAGGGTTTATCTCTGCCAAATAGTCAGAAAATGAACACTTTACTTGATCAATAATCAAATTTAATCATGCTGATCCAAATTAACCTCCACAACACCCCACCAGCTGCCACAATCTATACACAAATCCATGCCCTTTATACTCCTAAATGCTTCTGTATTAATCCTCTTCTCAACTGAATGCTCGAGAAAGGTATGGCTTACACAGATAAATGCTTCTCTATATTGGTGTGGTCTCCACAGACAGGTGTGTGTGTGTGTGTGTGTGTGTGTGTGTGTGTGTGTGTGCTGATTTCATTCTCACTGCTCTGTGACTGTGACTGAATCGTTATAGGGAAGACTTGGCAGGCTGTGAGGCTCTGGGGGACTGAGCTGAGCATCACTGGTCATCCTTACCGTCTTTCCTCAGAACTTTTTAAGCGGGCTCTGAACAGCTTTCTTTCTCTCCCTTCTGTGTTGCCTGACTGGAAATCCAGCTGCGACCCGCTTTCTCTTTTTGGTCGCTTCCTCGTCCCTCGTCCCTCATCTTTTATCTGTCTTGCTGCCATATCTGTCACCCCTCCTGACAAACGCTAACTGTTCCTTTGCCTATAATTATTGGCAGCTGCATAGCAGCAACTGGTAATGGAAAATCTCCTTCCACCTGCCTCCCTTTCTGTTTTCCCTCCACAGAGGTTGTGACAGCTGTTCGCCCAATTTATGATCGAGCGCCACCGCCACACATCCGGTCCCTCCATCTGGTCATTAGACGAATTACGTAGGTAAACTTCTCTAATAGTTTCATTCCTGCTTGATAAAGCAGTTTTGTAAGATGTGCGTGCCTGACTCAAACAATTTGCAGGTTTTTCGGCCTCTCTTTTAGCTTCTTGTTCTACATTTAAATCCTGTTGCTCAGTGGACTCACCTTGTAGGCAAATTGCTTTTTAATTAATTTAGTCTTGTGACTCGAAAGATAATGAGTGCGGTTCAATGCCGAATTGCAGTGAAAAGACACCCATGCCGCAGCCATTCCGGTTTGAAGTAATTTAGCAGACATCCACCCCACACCCCACCCCTCCTGTGCGTTACCTGAATGTTAAAAGGCATACTGCCGGTTTGAGACAAGACGGCTGGCATGTGTTCACAGCCCACTGGGGGGCTAGTGGCTAACCCTGGCTCCATTTTCTCCAGCTGTGTGGGTGGTGTCTTCATTAAAGTGAACATTAATAGGTAAGATAGGAGTTTTGGTAATCATTCAGACACAGGGGCGCCACAGTCACCGTGTCTTTTCAGAGGCTGCAACGTGACGTGGATTTGATTAGCTAGTTTGAGGGAGATCTGACTTGAGTAAGAGCTGTTACAGCAGGAAGGAGTACAAGTCGTACTTCATTGTTCTTCATTCTTCCTTCTTTGTGATAATAACTGGATAGATTTTGAGCTATTTGGGCCATCGGTTCCCTCATGAGAGTTTTCAATCTTTGAAAAATGCCTTGAGTGTGCTAGGTACAAGCAGTCTATACAGTAAATAGAGGATGTGATCTGCTTTACCAAGCCTGCTCATTGAGTAGCTATAACTATAAATTGTCAATGCAATCCCACTGAATAGCCACCTCATGCTGGAATCACGTTAGATGAAAGCATTCTCAACAAAATGCACAGCTCACCATGCATGAGTGATGGGCTTGACCTCTCTATTTGGTGCTCTTGAGTAATGCTTCGCTTATTGAGTCTAACAGGAAGTAAGTCATCAAAGGCACAAAACCCCTTTAGCTCGACTTCACATCTGGACTGTGAGAATTCTTGACTCACTCATCCACTCGACAAATCACCACTAACTGCAGCTAATGCCTGTTAACGATAAAGGATGGCCGGCTGTTTAAAATAAGAGCACAACAGCCCTGCACGGATGAATGAAGGCGATGGTTTGCCTGTGACTGCTCCAATTGGCCCCGTTCGTGACTGATAACGTTCAGGCTCATCAGTATCCCATTCAGATGCAGCCCAGGCCCACTGATCCTAATGGAAGGAGGTTTTAGATTGTGTTCATTAAAATGTTTCTTGGATTGGTGCTATTGAGATGCAGTCAAGCCAGGATAAATGGAGCTATGGCAATACATTATGAACAAGCCTTGTCAAAAACAAATGCCCAGCAATTATAAAGATATTATCTTGTTCCTTTCAGAATGGTGAGAATTTTATAGTACATGTATTAGCTCTACAAAGTACACACACACACACACATATATATGTATATATATATGTATATATATGTACGTGTGTGTACAAATGTATTACAAAGCACTGAAATAACTTGCACTTGCAGAGTGACTCAACTACTAAAGTTACTGCACTCCAAATACAATAAAGCTAAAGTTGAATTTTTATTTTCAGGTCTGTTCTAAATTGGACCTTATTTCCTGTCCTTTCACAAGGTGAAAATGAAAATTCCATTCAAAAGATAACAAACCTGGACCAGTTTGTTAGAGATGGAATTTAAACTCTGTTCTTTATTTTTAAAGTGAAGTGAAAGTGACTTATTTGCCATTGTGAACACACTCAATCACACAGTGCGCCACAACAAAATGTGACCTCTGCACCACTCTCTTTCACACATGCACACGTGTAGCAGTGGGCAGCTATTAACAGGGCCTGGGGAGCAGTGTAGGTAAATGGTACCTTGCTCATGGGTACCTCATTAGTACCTGGGCCAGCACTTGAACATGCAACCTTCTGTTCATAAGGGTAATGGTCCTAACCACTAGGTCACATCAGCCCAAGATTTTAGATGCAAAAAGAGATTTATATGTGATAAGTGGATGTAAACATGTAAAACTAATGGTTAAAAATAGGGTTGATCATGAGACATGCCTGCTATCATAGCTAGCTAGTTAAATTAATGTTTAGCTCCTTTCTTTTTGTGGTGCCTTTGCAGATTACAGAGCTGGAAGTTGGCCCACAGGTTTTGGAAATGACAAAATTTACAGGTGACCTTGTGTTTTCACTCCAGCGCTCTCAGTTGAGAAATTGTAGGTAAATTGTTAAACATTGTGTCTGCAGCCAAAATGAAATCATTGATAATGAATACATATCTCAAAGCATGTGGAGATGAGTTTTGGCATATTATTAGTTATGAGGTGGCCAGTGTCAGGGCTCGTTCTGGCTGGATTTAGAAATATTTAAACCAGCAGCCGTTACTGGAGAAAAAAAAATACTATACAAGGCAGCTAGAATATTAGGCAAGACCATTGGCAAAGACAAGTCAAAGTCCAAATACAAATGAGTCCAAGACAAGTCTGAGACCACAGAAAAAACACAGGACTCAATTGTGAGACCGGACTGTATACCAATATACATTGATAGACAGACCAAACAAAGAACACCTGGAACAAGGAGGAGTCAAGAAACAAGGATTAGGTGCAAGGGGCAGAGACATAGGCAGGGGGTAAGACATAAATAAACACAAGGACAGAAGCACATGGGATAGACATGAAACGTAGCATGAACAGACAAGACGAGACGAGATGTTACACCTGTACCCATTACCTTACAGAAAAAACACAAGAACTTCATATTTTATTTTTCATATACACGTGAAGAAATGTGTGAAAAGAAATGTTAGATTGCATGTTGCATGTGTTTAATTGTCAACATGATTTTAAACATTTCACATGTGAAATATTTGTGACTGGATTTGTGACTTTATACCCATGTGTTAAGTATTTAATTCTTTGGGCAGGTTGTCATTGTTGACTGAATTGACAACTGATATTTTGATTAATTTGAACAATAAAAAACCATGCAAAGCCTTTTAAGGATTCCAATATACTTCAGTGCTTAAATTATGAAGCCTTGAACTTGAATTACATTATATTATAAAAAACGTATATAAAGCAATTAACCACAATATTGAAACCACTGACAGAGAGAGTGAATAACACTGACTATTTCCTTATGTTTTTTACAATGTTGCCTGTCAGAGAGGTTGGATATATTAGACAACAAGTGAAGAGGAAATTCTTGTAGTTGATGTGCTGGCTAAAGAAAAAATGGCTGACTAGGGCCTTATTATGATGGTTGGATGAGTCTTGTTCCAAAAGTAATCCAAGGAAGGACAACTGGTGCATTGGCAACAGGGCCATGGGCACCCAAGGCTTGTTGATGCATGTGGGGAGCAAAGTCTAGCCTGTCTGGTCTGATCCCAAAGAGGAGCTCCTGTTGAACAAAATGTTAATGCTGGTTATGATAGAAAGGGGTCAGAACATACAGTGCACCACAGTCAGAGCTGTTTCATCAGCATGAGGAGGACCTATACAATATTAGGCAGGTGGTTTTAATATGGTGAAACTGATTGGTTAAATCCAAGACAAGCTCTGCATATAAACTGCAGTATTGACAAGGCATTTAAAACTTTTATTAAAGGCGGGCAGTGGTGGCGTAGTGGTTAGGATGATGCCCTTAGGACCTGAAGGTCGTCACTACTGAGGTGCCCTTGAGCAAGATACCGTTCCGCTACACTGCTTCCTGGCTGCTGTTGATAGATGCAGAGGTCACATTTCGTTGTGGTGCTGGAGTGTATTCACAATGACAAATAGTCACTTTCCCTTTTCCCTTAACACCTAATCACAGCCAATCCTCTGCATAAGGTGAGGTAAAGTTTAGTCGAAAATTTTTGTAACCAGTTAACTTTAATCAATTATTCTTTTAGGCTTAATTGTAGTATGCTACTCTTAGTCTGTCCCAAGAAAGTTCCTGTTAACAGAACCAACACAAAATTTCCCTACATTATTTTCTTATTTTGTCTCTTTAAAGGCGATGGCTGGCTTGTAATCATGAAGTATCCAGCAGCCCATTACTCCATCATCTAGAGTGAATGCAATCACAACAGTACATCTCATATCAGCGTTCCCATTTTGAGATGCCTAAGAGGCCAAAGTTTATCTGAGAACTTCTGAGGAGTTCCTCTGTTCTGTTTACACTGTGGCAAATTGAATTTGAAGTTTCTATTTGTTTTCCTTCTCTGGTATGGAGGGGGGTGTACTTCAGGTGAGCCATTTGTCATCAGAGATAACATAAGATTGTCGCCTCACAGAAACACATTCCCCCTGTCTGCTTTCCTCTCCTTCCCTGCCCTTTTAGGCTTAAAGAAAGACCACATCTAGATCTGACACATGGACTCCCAAGACTTGAGCTCTGGAGTGTTTTTTTTATGCCTGAATGTTCTAAACAATGACAGCCTAATTGATGGAGGGATTAGCCATACAGCTATATATTCTGTGTTCTATTATCAACTCAAAAGAAAGGCAAATGCATAAGGACTTCATGATGGAAACTGAAGTGCAGTATTAGGTTATTGACTCTTATGGGCAAAAGTTTATGTCTCTGACAGCATCAATCAATTGCCTTGATAGTAATGCACTTTGACTCATTGCTGGCCTAGCATGTAGTTCCCCTCTACTCTTTTTCCACAGTACTTGCAATAATTGCTTTATCCTGTGTACCACCAGCATGGCTATTGCTCGGATCAGCTCCCTTGAGTAAAACAATACATTTACAGAAGACACTAGGGTGCCAGAATAGAAGTGAAGGAGTGCAACAAAATGAAAGATGTGAAGAAAGAGGCAAAAGGCCACTTTTGAGGTCACCCTATTCTCGATAAAACCACAGGACAAAAGATCCATGGGGCATTTCATTGTGCAAAGAGCACTTTCTATACTCTTAAAAATAAAGGTGTCAAAAAAGTGACTTTGGCATAGCAGCACTTTGACACAGTGGCTTCTGTAGCATTAGATGTTAAGTGGGCAGCTTTAGTATGGAGGTCCATGTTTTTGGAGAGTGGTGACATTCCCACAGGCTCAGTATTGATTCCTAATCTGGCAGGGTGATGCTGACCCCATGTCCATCCCTTTCAGGAGCTATTCTTCTTCAGTATCGCCCCAAACAGGGTTGGAGGTGGTGAATGTGTCCTTGGCAGAGCTGAGATTGGGAGAGAAAGAAAGAGAGAGAGAGAGAGAGAGAGAGAGAGAGAGAGAGAGAGAGAGAGAGAGAGAGAGAGAGACACTGTGTGTTTTCTTTTTGCTGTATGTTGGGGACATGTTAGGATATGACCAGTCACTGCTGCTCCCTCAGGGAAGAGTTTTGGATCGAGCCATTAATCTCCATTCCATAAAGGGATTTTTCCGAGGTGAATTGCCCTGCTTGCTGGTGGCACAGTGACAGTTTTTTAAAGTATGTTTTCTTTGAATAAGTATTCAGCTTGCATAATTTATAGCCGGGCACCATATTATGCTTTGAAAGGCTGCAAGTTTTTTTTCTTTTAACTTGCTGAGTGTCTTTGTGTACAGGTTGCTACATTTTATTTTACTGAACAAACAGTTTTCTCCTCCATCAGGACAAAAGCACCAAGGTCATCAGGGTCTAATAATACAGAAACATTATAGATAAAAGAGTTGTTTTTGTTGTGTTGTGTGTCCCAGAACGTCGAATGGAAATAAAACCTGTATTGTGAATGTACTTCACTCCTTTACACACACAAAAAAAATAAATAAAGAAAAACGGGCAGTGGTGGCCTAGTGTTTAGGACACTACCTTTGGAACCTGAAGGTTGCAGGTTCGAGTCCCAGCCCGGGCTCCACTGAGGTACCCTTGAGCAAGGTACCGTCCCACTACACTGCTCCCCGGGCGCCGTTGGTGGCTGCCCGCTGCTCCACGTGTGCACGTGTGATGGGTTAAATGCAGAGGTCACATTTTGTTGTGTGCTTGAGTGTGTTCACAATGACAAAGAGTCACTTTCACTTCAAGTCTGCTGCCAAGAAACCCAAATACTATAGGGGAGTTAGGCGAAATTAGCATTACTGTACATGTGTGATCAATTAGATATACACAACATTTCTGGGAATGTTGTGACAGTTTGTAAAATGCAATTGAAAAACAAGAATCTTTGATGTGTTAATTCTCTATAACCTTTATTTTAATGACAATAGTACAAAGTAAAATACAAAAATGTTTTGTAAATAGTAACAACAAGGGTATGTTTTCCACTGTTTTCTATTCAATTACACTTCATCAATACACATATGTTTAATTGTTTGAGAACTAAGGATACTAGTTGGTGCAGTGTTTGCTTTAACATAGACAACATAGACCAAAAAATATATATACGTAAAGTCCTTTGGAGATACTAAGAAAAATATTGCATATTGTTTCACAGTAGTTGCATCATTGCAAAATGTAACAAGAAATGTAAACTTGGTATTGGCTAATAGTGATAAAGTGATCAAGTGATAAGAAATACTGAATTACAGCACAAATAGAAGCAGCATTTCAGCAGATATGAGTTCTGATATATGTGTTGACACAGTCTGTGTGTGTGTTCAGTAGTTCAAGATTGCAATTCTTGATGCAGCGGCAGACTATGTTATGTGACAGTAGTAGAATGACAGTTTCTCATTTAGTGCCTTCTTGCTTGAAGCTTGAAGGTCTCAATTATTCACTGGTTTCTGGCGCTGCTCTAACAGAATGAGATTTCTTTTCACAATATTATGAACTGTAGATGATGAAAGATCAATGTTCTTTGCATACCTGTGCTAAGAAACACAAGATTGCAAAGAACTTTGATCTTTCACCATCTACAGCTGATTAAAAAGAGTTTTTGCATGACACCTTGCTTGCAAAGACAGTTCTGACAGATCTTTCAGTGGATGCTCCTGTTATACCCAGTCACCATACATTCTACTGTTACCAGTTTCATCTGCTTATAGTGGAATGTTTAAAACTGGAGTAACTTGAATATTCTATTACCCGTTTTAATCATATTTGCCCTGTCCCATTTTTTTGGGGTGTTTTAGGCATTAAATTAAAATTTTCTTTATATTAACAAAATACAATCAAGTTGGCCAACCAAAAAGTTAAAAGTCATTTCTATGTACTTTTGTCATTGAAATAAAATTTAAACAGAATTTACAAATTGTTTTTATTTATTTTATGTTTATATGATTCAATTTTTATTTTCATTATATTTTGCAAACTTGGATAGTTATGAAACTGGCCCAATTATTTGTAGCTTCTGCTGAAAATTTCATTCTCCCAGTTGTGAATTCTGTATTATTACACATCTGTTACTTCAAACAATGGCTAAAGTCTAACAGCCACATAGTCGAGTTGGTTTAAATAAGCATTAGCCTGTTTAGTGACGTTGTGCCCTATCTCTCTGTGGTGCAGATTGCAAATGAAATGTTTAAATGCATTTGCCTGCCTTCATTTAATACTACTGGAAAGGAAAGGGCACATTTATCATGGGGTTGCTTGAAGATTGGTTGCCCCAGTCTTTCCTGCTGGCTGCATGCCTGGTCTGCGCAAAACTAATTAGATTGGCTTCTTGCCGTCGGTTTATCAACATGGAAAAATGTTGCCAATGCCCCAGCCTGTTGACTTCAGTATCGGAATCCAAGCCAAAATTCCAAACATTTGTTATTTGATTAGGGCATGCGGCATAGACAGAACAAGAGGATAAGCCAGTGTAGGAATCCAACAGGTCATGCTGTGATGATTAGGTAGTTATCATTCATAATTAAGGGCAAGGGTGAGTTTAGAATCATCTCTGTACAAATAATATAAGATATTCAATCCTGTCACAGTTCAGCTTATCATTTATTTGTTTATATTACCTTGTAGGCCTGTAATAATTACTCATTGTCCATTTTATTATGCACCTTGAAGGTTACAATTACACAATGTAGTAGATGTTATTCTACATCACCCATAAGCCCCCTATTTACCCTGTTCCTCAGGGGTCAGAACCTCCATAGGACCAGCAGTGAGCAGGTATTATCTGGATGGTGGGTTATTTTCAGCCAGGCAGTGAAATGGTAGTTGCATTTTAGTGTGCTATACTGTACAGAATATAACAAATGAATCTGACTTTTTTAGGAATGATTTTGGAATTTTGGACAACAATCCAGGACACTCACATTTATCTCATGTGATTTAAAAAAATAGAGAAGGCATGTCCCCCCTGCCCAGCCCCCTCCAGTGATGAGATTAAAACCACAAACATCTCAACTTTCTTGCTAGATTTAGCACTAATTCATTATTCTGGCATGTGATTAGTAGTTTTGCTGGATGCAGATTAGTTGTGATATATTTGACTGATGTAAAATGATTTTAGAAGTCCATGGCAGGAGTCAAAAGGGTAAAAAGCAGGCAAATCCATCAACCCATTAGGACAAACAAAGGACAGTGACTATTTGTCATTGTGAACACACTTAAGCACCACAACGAAATGTGACCTCTTTATTTAACCCATCACACGTGCAGCAGCGAGCAGCTATCAACAGTGCCTAGGGAGCAGTGTAGCAGGACGGTGCCTTGTTCAAGGGTTCCTTAGTAGTGCCCGGGCCGGGACTCAAAACTGCGACCTTCAGGTCCCAAATGCAGTGTCCTAACCACTAGGCCACCACTGCCCACAGACTAAAGGCACTTAGGGCAGACCAAAGTAAACAATCTGAAGATTTAACAAGGCAAACTCACTAACTAAGAGATTTGATGATAAAGCAGGGCTGGAATGTATTAATGAGATATCATGTGATAACCTACAGAATAAGGATGAGATTTGAGCTACAGTGTCATATTAGGTTTGTTTTTAATTTTTCAAAACAAAGAGAAAAATTAGTTGACATTCACCTAAAACGACATTTGACTCTGGAAATGGTTTAAAGCTAAACCACCAACATAAGAGGAATGGTTGAAAATTGTGACTGAAATATATAATATCAGACATCACACACAGCAGCAAAGGAACACCACGGGGGACTGTCCTAGCACCCCTCCTCTTCACTCTCTACACATCAGATTTCAGGTACAGATCCGAGTCATCACCTTCAGAAACTTTCTGATGACTGTTATTGTGGGATGAATCACTGATGGAAAGGAGGAGTACAAAGGACTGGTGGACAGTTTTGTGGAGTGATGCAAGTCAAACTCTTTACAGCTAAACATCACCAAGATAAAAGAACTGATTGTAGACTTTAGGAAGCAGGTCACTCCTCACTCCTCAGTGTCCTGAGGAGTCTGTAGGACCATGCTGGGTATGTTCTATCAGTCTGTGATGGCAAGTGTAGTCTTTTATGCGGCAGTGTGTTGGGGCAGCAGGGTGAGGGCAGCTGATGCCAGCAGACTGAACAAGCTGATCAGGAAAGGTAGTTCAGTTCTGGGAGAAGAGCTTGAGACTCTGGTGGAGGTGTCTAAGAAGAGAATGCTAAGGAAACCTCTCAGCATCTTGGACAGTCCATCATACCCCATGCATGCCACCCTGATTGCTCTGTGCAGTACACACAGTAAAAGACTCATTGCTCCTAAATGCAGAACTGAGTGCTACAGGAAATCTTTCTTACTTGTGGCCATCAAACTGTATAACTCTTCTTCGTGCTGTCTCAGGGACACTCAACTACAGCTACACCATCAATAAATGCAATACATGCAGGAAAACAATTAACAACCCTACTTGACTTTACTTACTATAGTCTTATCCATATTTTAATGGTCTTACTTCACCTACCTCATTCTGTTATTATCGGATTTCTACTACTATTACTAGTATTCACTATGTCACTTTATGCCTGTTTGCACATCTGTCTCTTGTACATATACTGCACATTTCTTTGTATAAATGCACAAATGTACATTCCTTCAAAAAGTTTTTTCATAATTTAAACTGTACTTTATCTGCACTTTATAATTGCTGCTCTATTCTTTAGAATTTGTTGCACTGAGCATGTAAATGGCACACTTGTAAATGGCAAACGTATGATCAGTATATAAAAATGTATAGATTTAATGAAACAATTATTATTTGAATATCTTTTTGGTGCTAAGCTGACAAAATGGAAGAGATAGTAAGTGTGCCCTAAGTACAGGCCTTAGGGGATGTTGTTTTGGGTTAATATTAAGAAGGATAATAACGTGACACTTTTAGGATAGGTTAATGTAAGTGATCAGTTTACCAGGTGTTATGTAACAGTCATAAAATAAGTCAACATTCATTAGTTCAGTAATAAATGAGTAGCTATCAAGGGTCAAATAATAAATAATAATTAAACTCACCAGCCTAATGTTGCACAGGTTCCTTGGATCAATTTTGGCAGGAACTGTCCACTGCATATTGAAAACCCCCCTCGCAGAATCTACTGTTTTTGAGATGCTCTGACTCAGTCGTCAATCACAGTCTGGCTTTTGTCAGAATCACTCAAATGCTCATCTATATTTCCTGCTTCCAACACATTAACTTTAAGAAATGACTATTTACTTTCTAAGTAATATATCTCACCCCTTCACAGATGCCTTTGTAATGAGGTAATCATTGTTACTTCACATGCCAGAGAATTCTGTGGCTTGTCAGTAGAGTTCTCTAGAAGATGTAAGATTTGATAATTACTGTTTAGTATATAGTTAATAACTCCCATTACAGTAACTAACCAGAAGTAGTTGGTAGTTAGTAGTGAATTAGGTGTTAATGCAGCACAACTCATATATTTCTATCTTTCTATCTTCTATCAAAAAAAGTGTTACCCAGAGTTGATGTACTGTAAAGCATCTACAGCCCTACAAAGCTTTTTAAATACTCAGTCACTTTTAATGCCAAATCCAATGAATTACTGCTTTGGAACAGCCACCACAAACTAGACTAATTCCGATACAGTTATTTTAAAATTATAGATGGTCATTTATCCCTTGCCCAGCTGTTTCTCTTCTAGCCCCACCTGTCCACTTTCTTGTCTCCAAGTCTCACTGTTATTCCTCTTAATTTTCACATTCTGTCACTATCTGGAGCACTTTGTGTTTTCCGCTCTTCACAAATGACACCTCTGGAGTAAAGTCTCAGTGCTTATATGAAGCTCTGATTTGCTGGGACGATTTGACATCAAAGAGTGTTTGAAGAGTGTCTCTGAAACAGCTTCTCACACTAGTCACCTGTCAGTACAACCCACACCAAGGTGACAGTGCTGGAATAAAACAGGAGCATTAACTCTTTCTCTTGCATGTAATTCTGTCATTTGGTTTCTCCAAATAATCTTGCTGCATTTCGAGCTAAGATGAGGCATTTCTCATTCATACAAGAACATGACTCATGTGGTCTGACCCGACATGCCAAGCAGGTTTACTCATGTTCCCTGGTTTCAAACAAGGCAAAATGTGCTGTGTCATTGCTAGGAGGACTGAAGGCTCTAGCACGCTCACCCAGGCTGCCTGTTGACCCTGAAGCTACACCACACAATAAATGGAATAAGGTTCTGTACTAAAATTGAACTGCATTCACTGTGCTTTCACTCATTTACTGTACACATTTGAAAGTGAAGGTATAAGAAAGGGTTCTTTGCATGATGCTATAGAAGAACCATTTTTCCCTCACAAACCTTTAAGTGGACCCTATAAAGAAATAAATGAGCCAAGCAGTAATTGAGATGTAATGTTTTCATTTTCTCCAGATGTAGTCAGTCAGCCAAGACATCCTTACTGTCCAAATGTTTCATCTTTACTTTGGAATTCTAACTGCAATGCTAATGTTGCAAATAAACACTAGATCAATAGTCACTCAAATATCCCAAATACTTTCTGTAATTATACTAAAATACCACCTCAAATTGCTGAAACCACATTCTGAATTCAATTTGAATCTGAATGTAGTGGTGAGATTTTGCTTATTTTAACTGTTCTGTATCACCTTATTGAAGATCAGCATGTAATTTAAACAAACTGTGAGAAGTTTTGGTGTTTTATATATATATATTATATTATATATATATAATTTTACTTATTTATTTATTCTTTTATATAAGCTATTTGGGCTAAGAAGTAAAATTTAAGTAAATTTAAGTAAAAACCGCTTAGCTCCTTTATACCTTTAAAAAATTCTTTACACTTGTGTTTAATTTAGAAAAAAATGGTCCTTTACAGACATAAAATGGTTCCTCAGTGGAATCGCTCAAGAAACTTTCTTTTTAGGAGTGTTTGTGTCTTTATGCTTTACATTCTCTTTTAAACTTTTTTGGCAACAGTTTGACCAAAATTAAATTGAAATGAATTTTTCTTATTATTACAAATGTTGTCAATCAGCCAAAACATGTTTGGTGCCCAAAGGCTGTGTCTTTGGTTTTTCACTGGAGCTGCAAGGCTAATAAAGCTGACAAATAATTGAGCTTATTACTAGTTTTAGTTTGGCATCATGCAAACTGCAAGCCTAAATCACCACACACTTAACCATGTTAAGTTGGAAAGTGACCTCAAATAGGTTTCTGATAGTATTAACCAAGTGTGTAACTGAATTATAAACTGGAATGGCAATATGCTCTTCAGTCTCATTTTTGTCAGTGATAAATCACTCATCAGAACTAGGCATGCATACATACATCCTATCCTAACAGAGTAGAAGAGATGGGGAAGTAGAGAGGCTTATGGTGTTAGTTATTCATTCATTCACAACTTTTTTCTGATGATCTTAGGACTTTCTCCCTTTTGGGGGTGGGGGGGTTATAAAGGGTGGCACATCAAGCACCTTTTGTTTTTATAAACTAAATTGTGGTGTAGTTTATAAATTATAGCTCTGCAGAATCAAGATGGTTTTAATACATAAAATATGAAGAATTTAATCTTGACCCACAAATTGTAAAGAAAAAAATTAATTTACCTAAAAATAAGTGTTTTATTACAGCCCTAATGTACTGTGAAACTATAAATATAAATATCCACCTTTGATTAGCATCTGTCTGTTTCTGAGTTACATCTTTTCCGCCCCTCAAGTAAGGTAAGATGATAGCCGTTTTTTTTTTGAGAGTCAGTCTGGGTAATAGTGACACAATCAGCGCATTCCCTGTGCTAAGTGCACTGCCATTTGCATACATTCAGCCCTCACATTTGCATACCAGTTTCCTTGGTCTTTCCTGCATGGTGGCAGCACTGGCTTTGTGCAGTAAACCCTAGGAGCTGATTAGCTTAGTTTAGAAAGGGGATGTTTGGCAATTCCCACATGGCTTCATTAAAAGTACATGGGTAATTACCTCACTAGACACTAGACAGGACACACACCCCAGTCTCTCTCTCTCTCTCTCTCTCTCTCTCTCTCTCTCTCTCTCACACACACACACACACACACACACACACACAAAC
>JBBPDA010000001.1:45350409-45379051 GCA_037974385.1 Arnoldichthys spilopterus
TAGCGTCTTGGAAATCTGCCATGCACTGTCAAAGTAAATTAAAAATACCGAACTGAAAATTCATCTCAGTCAGTGGGTCAATGGTATTAGTTACTACTCACCTCTGTTTAGCTATATTTTCTTCTTTGTATGGGTGCTGAGTACTACTTTGCATTCACTTGACTTTACTGCGATGTCAGCACCAGATTTGCTTCACATTGCCACTCCCAATCAATATGGAACACACACTTCTCCTTGATTGCCCTGATGAGGTATAAAAAGCTTCATTAGTTAAAAGAGTTAGGTAGCGTATATTTTTACCAGGACTTATCACGTTAATCATGCCTGCCCTCACATTCCTTTTAAAGCTATAATGTCACGGCTGACTGAGATAAGCAAGCCTCAAAGGCCATTTTTTTTAACTGAGTGCACTGAATGTAATCTCACTTGCTTACCCTTGCTAGCGATGCGTGGAGGCCTTACACTTGTAGCTTCAGATCGCTAATTTGCTAATGCTGAAACGGGTCAGTGAATAGGCCAAATTGAATTGAAGATCATTCAGAGTGCGCATGTAAGTGTTTTCCCTTCATTTTTCATTTGTTTGATATGAGGTTGCTGGTTGACGTGATGTGGTGTGGGGTGGTACTAATAGCACTAGCAGATGGAGGAAAGGAGAGATGGATAGAAGAGGAAAGCGAGAGAGATGGAGCGTGATGGATGAGAGAGTGCCATGCTTGTTCCTCTGGAGGTCGAGCAGTTTCTCACACCACTCATGACAGCGGTACACCTTTCATATTTTTGAGGAGATTTTGTTGATTCATGCGCAACTAACTACTGCTACGTGATCTGCTTAGACAAGACAGCACTTTCAGAGCAGCTGCGTCCAATGTCCATTCAGCAGAAAGCTAAAAATGCTGAAACTGCCATGTTCAAAGCTTATCTTAAGATTTTGCTCAAATAGTAACCAGCTGTATGAAATTTAAGCATGCTGCAATAATTTGTTGATATTTTCCAGTATTTTATTTTTGTTTGACACTTAAGAATGGTGTTTTTTTCTAAGAAAGAAAGAAAATATTGCCACCATCTTTAAATGATATGCTTGTATTGTACACAAGACCTACGAAGACAACTGACTGAACTTAATTAACACACCCCACCCAACACACCACACAACACCCAGTGAAATAGTTCTGGGGTGAAACACAAAGTTCATATCAGTGTCCATAAAGTTTGTGTATACATAAATGGTGATGGCCCAGGCTGTGAATCCCGTAGCACCCAACGTCCCGTGTCGAGTCTGCTCTTCTCCCCGGCATCACCCCTGAAGTCCTGGGGGGTGGGGCCTCCGTGGTCGACCTCAGCGACCCGGAAGTGTCTGTATGCAGGCTCTGCGCATCCGCTTCTGCAGTGTGCATGCTGGGCACTGCTGCCCCTGCAACATGCAGGCTGGTTCTGGCTGTCCCAGCGGCATGCAGGCTGGACCCGACTGACCCAGCGGTGTGCAGTCCAGACCTGGCTCTGCCAGCGGCATGCAGGCTGGACCCAGTTAACCCAGCGGTGTGAAGGCTGGACCTGGCTGACCCAGCGGCGTGCAGACTGGACCTGGCTCTGCTAGCGGTGTGCAGACTGGACCTGGCTCCGCCAGCGGCATGCAGGCTGGACCTGGCTGACCTGTGTCAATTGCAATCGGCTGCACTTGCCCCTAGACGACCGCACTCGGCTGCAGCTGCTCCGCGCCGACTACCCTCGGCTGCAGCTCTACTTGAGCCGGTGCACGGCAGCCCCAGCGACTTCCCCTGCGCTGGAGCTCACCCCTCTGAATACCACGGCATGGTGGTGCGGTCCAGAGCGGCGCCAATCACCTCTCCTCACGGCTCGCGGCCTGGAGACAGCCTTTCCTGCTAGCTCCTCACTGGCCCTGGGGAGCATAGCTTCCGGCGTCATCAACTGCAACCCAGGAGGAGCTTCCAGGGTCGACAGCTGCCCCCATTCTGTACTGGGCCGTCGCGTTCCTTGTAACGACCCGCCCCCTCGCAGCGCGGTGGTGGAGCTAATGCCTGCCGTGATTGTGGAGGTCTCTGAAGGTGGCAGCGGCGGCGTCAGTGGCCCGGAACCACAACCTGATCTTTAGGCTGCAGCCTAACTGACGCCTGCACAGCTATGCTGCGCTTACCCCTCGGAGCCCCTCCTGTCTGTGTGGAGGCTTCCTTGGTCACGCGTGCCCTTCGAGGCACGGTTTCCAAGGGAGTCTCCACGGCGCTTTCTGGCACGGCAACTGACTCACCGTGGGCTCGAGCAGCCAGGGTGAACGGGCTGCGAATGGGGGCGATCCCGCCGGTACACTAAGCTGGGCACCCACCGCTTGGGACGAGTCACCGCCGGCGGTCCCCTCGCCATGCCCCCTCTCATGCTCTCTGCACCTGGGCGCAGCGGAGGACCCACCAACAGCCTCAGAGGAGGAATTAGCCCTTTCACACTCAGCTGTGCTCATCCGGGGTAGCCTCCCTTGGAGCAGAGGCCTAACTGCTGCCATCGTGTGGTCAGTCTTTCTGTAATGATCGGGGGTGTTTGGCAGCAAACACAGGCAGGACGATCGTGGAAGACAAAGGGGGTTTTATTAACACAAAAACCTAACTCAAAAGACAGACACAACGTAAGGACCATGACAGTGTACATAAGCACAAACAAAGACCAACAAGGAGGGACGCCCACGAAAGCCCTTTAAACCCTTATATAATTGCCCACAGCTGAGCCCGAGCTTCAGCTCAGCTGTGAGGGCGGAGCTAGGGCACCCTCCTGACAATAGAAATATAGATTTTTCATTAAATCAGCTCCATTCACTTTGAAGTTCACAATTACAGACTGTAGTCTGTTTCTATAGATTCTATTTATGTTACTCTGTCAGTGAATGTGTTATAGCTGTTGGGACACAAATAGCTTTTAGCTATTAAAAACGTACACCTTAAATTGCAATGTAACTCATTTTGGATATTTCTATGGGTCCTTCATTATGATTTTTTTAGCATTTTGAAATCATGTATATGAAAAAATAACAAAAAACCTATAATATAACATACACCAATCGGCCATAACATAAACACCACTGACAGCTAAAGTGAATAGCATTGACTTTTCAGTCAACACAATAGCACCTGTCAGAGATATATTAGGCAGCAAGTGAACAGTCAGTTCTTGGAATTGATGTGCTAGATCCATGTAAAATGGTCTAGCCACATTGACAAGGGCCTTATCAAATCAATTGTGATCCAAGGAAGGGCAACTGGTAAATGGGCAACAGGGTCATGGCCCAAGGCTCAATGATGCAAGTGGGGAGTAAAGGCTAGTCTGTCTGGTCTGATCCCAAAGAAGAGCTCCTGTTGCACAAAATGTTAATGCTGACTCTGATAAAATGATGTGTGAGAACATAAATTCAACAAGGTGTTGAAAACATTTCTTAGAGATTTAGGTCCATACTGACATGATAGCATAACAAAGTTGTTGCAGATTTGTCAGCTGCTTATCCATGATGGGAATCTCCCATTCCACTACATCCCAAAAGTGCTCTATTAGATTGTGATCTGGTGACTGTGGAGGCCATTGGAGTTCAGTGAACTCACTGTTATGTTCAAGAAACTGTGCTTTGTGACATGGTGGATTATCCTGCTGGAAGTAGCCTTCAGAAGATGGGAACACTGTGGTCATAAAGGGATGGACATGGTCAGCAACAATACCTAGGTACGCTGTGGTGTTTAAACAATATTCAATTTGTACTACGTGTGTCAAGAAAATGTCCCCCACACCATTACACCACCACCACAAGCCTTAACTCTTGACACAAGGCAGGATGGATCCAAGCTTTCATACTGTTAAACCAAATCAAGACTCATCAGACCAGGCAACCTTTTGCCAATCTTTTATTTTCCAATTTTTTATAAATTACAGCCTCAGTTTCCTTTTCCAAGCTGACAGGAATGCCCCCCAGTGTGATCTTCTACTGCTGTAGCCCATCTGCTTCAAAGTTTGATGTGTTGTTTGTTCAGAGATGGTATTCTGCATAACTTGGTTGTAATGAGTGGTTATTTGAGCTACTGTTGCTTTTCTATCATCTCAAACCAGTCTGCTCATTCTTCTCTTACCACGAAGGATTTTCGTCCACACAACTGCTACTCACTAGATATTTTCTCTTTTTCTGACCATTCTCTGCAAACCCTAGAGATGGTTGTATGTATGTATATATATATATATACTTACCGACCACTTTTTTAGGTATAACTGTTCAATTGTTTGTTAAAACAAATTGCTAATGAGCCAATTACATGTCAGGAACTAAACATGTGGCAAAATCTATCCCATGAAGTATTAAGGCTTTTCTGAAGGCAAAAGGGGGGTCAAGCCCAGTACTAGTAAGGTGTACCCAATAAAGTGGCAGATGAAGGTATTTATGTATAATAGCATATCACACTGTAACTGCATTGTTATAAATGATCAGCAAATTATAGAGCAAAGAGAAAGGGAGAAAATAAGTACTTATTCCCAGAATGGGGGTTGGTAGTCTGGCCAAAAGATAATGGTTTGGGTTATTAAAAACAAAATAAAAGAAAAGAAAAAAGAAATCCTGTGTCCTCAACAGAAGAGAAATATTGGCCATTCAAAGCATGAATTGCATTATTTTTTGGTTATTTGTTGCATTTTGGCATTGTCATGATTTTTTCCCCTTTATTTTGAGAACTATGGCTACAGATGGCATGAGAGCACTAGCAGGGACTTTCCCTTCAGCTTCTGTTGTTTTCTGCATGTGTCCTGCATATTGAAAAGTTTTCAAGTGGTATTAAACCTGTAGTGGGAAAGTCCTTGGACTGTTTATCCTAACTAGATAATTTGCAGTAACATTGATTACAAATTGCTTATTTACCGCCCCTCAGAACCTTGAATTGATTCAATATATTTGCTTTTAATTACTATTTTTATTTTTTATCCAAGCAAAATAATTTTTAACCTCTTACACTGTGATACTCTGTTGTAGACATATTTAATGTTGGATCACCATGTTTAGGAAGTGAATGTAAAACCACATTATTGTTTTGTTGCTGTATTGTTGGTGTTATTTGTTTTATTGAGTTCTCATTATCTGTTGCAATGACTTAGATAACTCAGACTACATTTTAGACCAGACTTCTAAAGGGTTTCTAGCATGACTGTAGGTACAAAACCATTTATTCTTACTGGGAAAAGAAATCTGTGCCCATTTCAGACATATGCAGATGCTATTCTTCGACATGCAGTCTCGGGCTCAATAGCATCTTTCTGAAAGTCACAGTTGCCAATTTTCTCTCAGTGTTCCCTTACAGACAGTTCTTACTGTTGGCTGATCCACCAGTTTATAATAAAATGCATTTTTTTGTCATATAATATTCTAACTGGCCTGCTGTACCTTCCTCATGCATGCTTCAGTGTAGGGGTTTTATTGCCAACGTAAAATGGTGGCGCAAGAGAGGTAGTAGGTGCAATAAATGCAGCATGGTGGATAAACGATGACGACTCAGAGCCTCCATACATGGAAGGCAAAGGTGATTAAATTCCTTAAACATCTAAGTTACACATGCATACACATCTACACACGCTCGGCCTTTAGTCATCTAAGCTGTTTAGGGAATCCATACGACCTGCTCTCATAAATTATTCCCGGAAAATGAATTGCATCTGTGTGTATGTCCATTTGTTTGTGCTTTGTGAGCAAAGTGTGTGTGTTGGAGGGTGCATGGGTGTTTAGACAAAGCTCAGCTGAAGTGGCTCATAAATCGCATGTGTATTTGTTTACTGATGTGCGAGCGCAGACTGATGTCTTGTTCAAGGCAACGCGCAGGCCCCCGGAAGATTCACGGTTCAATTTGCCATCCGGCATTTTTCAAACACACTGGTGTGTCGCTGTGGGAAGAGAGGGAGTAATGCCCCAGCAGTAAATAAAAGATGTGAAATGACAATGGGGGCCCTTGCAGCACCCGTGCACACACAAAACCCATGGTTCCATTTTACATTATGGATACCCTTTACCAAACATGAGCATTTGTTTTCTTTTTCACTAAGAGGGGAGTAATTATTTTCTCTTCCTGGGTCGAGATTTTTTGCACCTGAGTGTGAGGTTACACGATAAGGACAATAACATCACATTGCAGTTTTACTGGGGCTGTGTATACTGTATGTTTTGTATTCTGGATCTCCAGAACCAAGGAAGAGGTCAGACAATGTTTCTGTAACAAAATTATAATATTCCATTCTTGAAAAATCAATCAAATTTTACATGCATAAAGGGAACATGTATGAGATGATCATATTAAAATGGGAGTATTTTTTTGGAATTATTCAAAGGTAAAGAGATTAAAATATTACACTCTCCTAAAATGGCATTTATTTCCAGCCATTGGGCATGAACAGCCAGACCTCAGGGGCAGAACCAACCAAAATCTCCATTTCAGCTGTGGGATGGGACATATACTGGTCAGCCAGTACATTTAAAACAGTAACAACTGGAAAGAATTACACTGATCTTGTTGTCTTACTAAAGTGGCACCTACCTATGAATGTTATATATATATATTAGGCAGCAAATAAAAAAGTCAGTTCTTGCAGTTGATGTGTTGGAAGCAGGGAAAATTGGAGAGAATACGGATCTGAGTGACTTTGAATGCACCATATTGTAATGACTAGACACCTGGGGGAGAACATCTCTAAAATGGCAGGTCTCATGGAGTGTTGCAGGTATCCAGTGGTTAGTACCTTCCAAGGAAGGGCAACGGCAAGTTGCAATGCACTGTATATATATATATATAGTCAGCCACTCAATACATTTTTTTAGAAGTAATAGCAATATGTTTTGCCGTACTACTTGTGGAGGTCTAAAGCCAACCCTGTTACATTGTTTTAGAAGCACATTAGTAAACCCTTGATGCAGGCCTGGTTCCAGAACAGAATCACTGAGGGTGCATTAGAAATAAATGGGGGAACACACTTGCACAGCACACATTGTTCAGGCAAGCAGAATAGATCTACCTACTCGTGTGCCATTAACCTTCCTGTCAATTTTTAAAGTAAGGCTAAGGCAGCTGTTTGGTAGTCTTGTGTGTTCATGATGATAAACCTTCTTACTCCCAACATTTCCTCAAAATTTGTGGACATCCATGATGCTAACTATAGGTGATGCTAATAACAGCACAATACATTCTGCCTGCATGGAGCCATGCATGCTCTCTAATTAAAGGCTAATTATCCTCTTTGTCCTATTCTGCCCAGAGGTGTTTTGCACACCTTCAGCCTTTCTGTATGATAATGTGCTGGTCTGCAAAAGTTAGGTCTACAGTATGCTTCTGTTTTTGTCTGCATACACAGCAGCCGTATGAGGAGTATTGTTGTGAATACCTTTTGTCTGTCTGGAAGATAACAATCTGTGTCTGCTAGAGGGTAGAAGAAGGCTAACCTCCTTATGTGGGGATTGTATACACCACATACTATGAATGTTATTCATTTTCTAAGCTGAAGACAAGAAGCAAGATGTAGAAGAGGTGAATTAACTTTGCCACATTTATAATGCTTACTAAACTTGATAAAAATAGAAGTTATGTGGCTACGTTTGGCTAGCAAACTAAGTCTTTCCTATTAGCTCATCAGATTTTGTGTCATGGATTATTCTTTGCTATTGAAAAACTGACCCCTGCCAGACAAAGCAAAAGTATTGTGTTAGTTGTGTTAGTGTGCTGTGTTAATGTTTAGTGGATGTCTATGGCAGGGATTAAGAGGGAGACGCATGTGTGTCTAAGCAGATCACCAATCTGCAAAACGCACTCCTTTTATTCATCAAAACACCGACAGGTACTTGTGTGGAGCATCTGATGTTGTTTAGGATGCTCACAACTCACAAGGGCTCATTGTGCATATTGCAGCATTTTTCCATATCTGCTAATGCATCCAATACTGTAATTCACAATTAACAGGCAGTATATTGTAAAAGCATAATGTACGCCCATGAATGGCCTCTTCTTTTCTCTGCGCTTGATCTGAAATTGAGATGTATACACTCGCTTCTGACTCAGACACAGACAGACAGAATAACAGATATAATTTGGAAGCAGATATAGCGTGGATGCATGCTCCAGAACCTCATGCTGCTCATTCAAATGGCCAGCATGTGTGCGTGTGTGTGTGTTGGCTTGCTCTACTGCTTATGAAAAGGTCCCTCCTCCTCTTTTTGTGTGCGAGCCGGAGAAGCATTCATACAGATAATGGCGAGGGGGCTTATTTGATTGACACCTCTAACAAAGGTGAGCAGGTGCATAGTGCTCTGCCAAGACCTTGTGTATGTGTATATATATATATATGTGTGTGTGTGTGTGTGTGTGTGTGTGTGTGTATGCTTATGTTCACATCTGGACCCTTGTCCATTTAATGCTCTTGTTGTCAGTTTTTTTTTTCCTGCTCTCCTTTCGTTGTCTTTTTTACACGCAACGTTTTGTACCAATCTTGGCTTTACTCTCAGCATTCAAATGAAGGCAGTGTACCTGCGGCAGAGTCTGGATGCCTTGCTGGAATTATATAAGCCTTTTGTTATGGCAGATGGAATGCCTGCTTTTTTTCCACAGCCTTCAAGTACCTCAGAACAAGATTGCATCTCTTTTGTCTACACATTTGCAATGCCCTTACAGTCAAGGTTATCAGAGTGATTTACTGTGATGGCACCATCTGCATTAACAAAACAGCCGAGTGAGGCATGTAAAGGCCCAAATGAGGGATATACTGTCCCTGCATTTTATCTGTGGTTTCTGCAGTCAAGCATCACTACAAGGAAAGTGTTGAAAGTGATATTTTCTGTGGTGTTGATAGTATTACTATGTCTGTCTACTGCCACAGCATAAAAGAGCAAAACAACATTTGGATCAGATCACTCTAGTCATTTTCAAATGGTTTTGCATTAAAACACACTTTAAACTCTAAACTCTGAAATCATCTGTGTCGATAGTGTGGAATGTTTTATCTAGGCATCTCGAAGTTACTTTAATGGAGGTTTTTGGAGGTTTCACTTGTTAGCTAGTGTGTACAACCTGTAACACTGCTTCCATAGTTTTCCGGCCAAAAACAGTTCACACTGACAGTTTGAAGGTTTCCAGTTGTGAAAATTCTACGTGTTCCACATTTTAGGCCAGTGTTTCCCAACCCTGGCCCTGGAGGCGCCTTGCTTGACACTTTGTAGTGCTTTTCCTGTTACCAACACTGGATGCAACTTATCAATAATAATAATTAATAAACCTTTAACCTCCACCTGGCAAATTTGCAACATCCCAACCAACAACACACAAATCCAATACCTCACTAACACACACACATCTCAAATACTGTAACAAAACTCATACATTTCATCAATGAAATAGGCTAGTTGTACAAATTTCCAAGTAACAGAGTATTTAATGCTCTACATTTACATTTATTCATTTGGCTGACGCTTTTATCCAAAGCGACTTCCAAGATACAGGAACAATCAAACATTTTATTTGCATAGGACAACACTTAAGTGAGTGCTACGAGGAGTCCAACACATTTCTCTTACTCATAAAATACAGATGGCAAATAAAACTATACATAGAAAATTAATCTGGCAAATATTCTCTAGGCAGTTATCGTACATGACCATAGTAGCCAGCTGCAGTCCTCAGTGTGTGATTCAATACATATATATCACCCAAAACAAGTTTCTTCATAATCACTACCATAAACTGGCTGGAACAATACCTTTCATCAATGCCACATTGCATTCAACTGATCTGGCTGACGCTTCATTATGCGAAAGTGAAAGTGACAACTTGCCATTGTGAACACACCCCATTAAACAAAGTGCACCACAGAAAGTGAACTCTATATTTAATTTATCCACAAAGCAGGCAGCAATCAACAGCATCCAAGAGCAGTGTAGCAGAACATTAACTTGCTTTAGGGTACCACGGTGGCACCTGGGCTGGGACTTGAACCGGTGACCCTCTGATTACATTGGCAAGTTCTTAACCACTAGGCCACCATTGCCCTGGCTCCATATCCTTATGCATATGAAGCAATAAATATGTAACCCGATCTGTCTGAACTTTGAAGGTGTTAAAAGAATAGAAGGATATATACATTGAAGCTATAGGCTGCAGATTTTGTCAAAGTCTCACGCAATAGCTAGCGAACAGAGATCAGCCTAACACAGGCTGACTCCATTGTTCATTTTATTCTGGGGCTTATCAGTATTTTGTGCTCATATCATAGATTTAATCCACTACTCTTCTCCTCTTGACAGTGACGGTAAAGACAGAGACTTTATTTATTTAGGAGTAGGCTGTCTATCCACAAAATTCTGCTGTGGATATTGCCTTGTTAGATTGTGTCTGTTTTTCAACATTTTGCTTCCTTCATGTTAATTTTGTCTCATTATTTGTTTCAGCTAAATTTTGGTAGCCAGCCTGATTTGCTAGTTATCTAATGTATTCACACATTAATGTTTTGAGGGATCTTTTTCCAAATTTGAATGGTGATGCAGTGCTCCATGCTGCTTAACCCACATCTACATGTCTCCTTATGTGTCTTCAGTTTAGGAAATGGGTAACATTTTACACTTTTATGTAACTCTTGAGATAGTGAAATGTTTTGAATGCTTGTCTATATGTGTATATGTGTAGTTAAAGCCAATTAGTCAGGCTACAACTGGTAAATTGGTGTTTATGGGCAGGTTTGATGAATAACACATTCCTTACCCAATAAGTGCACTTAAAGAGCACATGCTGCTTGATAAAATCACACTTGACAATCAAGTTCCCCTGGCTAAAGTGCCACTCTAAGCAATTGCCTACAATGCCTACAATCTAAAAAGAGATGTGTTAAAAATGATTACAGATTCTGTAGAATTTTAGCACCTTAGGTGAGTGTGATTAGAGCTTTGTTGAGTTAGTCTTGTCACCTAGAGGGGGAAATAATCTATATGTCTGTTTATACAACCATCCCGTTCAGTTGAATATATTATTTTAATTCACCACAATGTTTAAACCATGGACAGGTGAAGTAAATATCAATGATTATCTTATTATGCTGTTACATTGGCACCTGTCAATGGGTGGAACATATTCCTTAGAAACTGATGTGTTGGAAGCAGACAAAATGGACATAGGAATAAAAAAGCATTAAATCTTTGGGCAAGATTGTGATGGTTAGATGATGGTGTCACAGCATCTCCAAAATAGCAGGTATTGTGGGGTGTTCCCAGTATGCAGTGGTCAGTGCTTACCATAAGTGGTCCAAAGGAGCCCCATAGCTCAACGGTCTCACCTTTCAACCTCTGCGGTGGGGGTTCGATCACAGTACGGGGTATGTTTTTTGGGCATTGTTGGCCTATGGTTAGGACATTGCCCTTGGCACCTGAAGGTCGCAGGTTCAAGTCCCAACCCAGACACTTTTGAGGTACCCTTGAGCAAGGTACAGTCCTGCTACACTGCTCCCCAGGTGCATCTGATAGCTGCCCTCTGCTCCACGTGTGCACGTGTGATGGGTTAAATGCAGAGGTTACATTTTGTTTGAATGTGTTCACATTGACAATATTAATTTTCACTAAGATGAACTGGTGACAAGTTCACAGATGTATTGATTAATTTTGCTGTTTAACTACATGTATGTATTAAAAGCATCCAGAATTGAAAAAGAATGTGTTAAAGTACTCCTGACACAGCAACAGTGTAGAAAGTGTAGAAAGACATTAGTTCTAAGTGTGTATATGAACGAGCTGCTGTCATTCAAATCAGTGGTGTTTGGTCCTTTTGTTGGAGTACCACTGCCCTGCACCTTTTTGACTTCCCTTGCTCCAGTACACCTGATGCAACTAATGAACTGATAAACAAGCCCTCCCTGAGGTGAGTGTGTTAGAGCAGAGAAAAACAACACGCAGGGCAGTGGTACTGCAGTACCAGGACTAAGAACCATTCAGCTAAACAACTCCAAGGGTAAGAGTAGGAAAATATCTAGTAAAAAGACAACTCAGGTATACACCTGGATGTCCACTGAGCAATAACTATACACAGTGGCACCTTTCAAGGTTCAAGAAAAATGAGATTATAGCATCTACAAAATGGCAAATTTTGTGGGGTGTTACCAGTATCCAGTGGTTAGTACTAACCAAAAGTGGATGTTTTTTGGTACATAAAACTACACAGGTGTCACAAAAGTGGACTTGGAATGGTAAAATACAAGAAAATGTAAGATGTGGCCTATTTTATATCCATAAAAGTCACAGTTGGGTTGATCAAAGTGTGATTTAGCAAACTCTTTGCTTGCTTGCAAGAAAGCAAGGAGCTTTTTAGCCTGTTATAAAGTCTGCAGTGGCAGATTTTTGAGGCGTGAGCCCCATTCCTGGTTCAGTCTTATATGGAGGGCTAACATAGGCACTGAAGAAAGTGGCTTATCTGACACACCTCCCTTTACTGTCCTATAAAATGGTACGGAGCCTCTATATATCTGTCAGGCATGAATCAGGTGAGCGTGTGCCTTCTAACCAGAAAACACTTCATAGCACGTCCTGTCTGTGTGAGAATCCTTAACATGAGTTAACCCAAGACAATGCACAACCACTGACAGCTTAACGGCAGGCAAATTATAGAGCACTGACAGTAAGCAGGACTGAAACACATATCTGCCCTCAAGTGGATGGGACAGAAAGATGACGTATGGAGGAGAGCAAAAGAATAAAAAAGAGGGTGTAGAAAATGAAAAATGAGCAGAGTGCTAAGCGTGGAGAAAAAGATGGTAAGACAATAAGCGAGAGAAAGTGAGAAAGAGAGAAAGAAAAAAGGGGAAATAGAGAGAGGGAAAGTAAGAGGGAGGAGGGACCAAGAGAAAGAAAGAGAAAAGGAAAGAGAGAAAAAAGAGAGAGAAAGAAAGCAGAAAGAGAGAGAGAGAGAGAATGCAAACACATTTATAGTTACTGATGCAAGAGGGAGTTCACTGACACAACACAGACAAGTGTGTATATGGCACTGTAAGTCTGTGTGTGTATGTGCAAGAGACAGAGAGAGAATGAGAAAGAGAGAAAGCAAATATGCACAGTAAACTACCAATACAGAAGAGGGTTCATTAAAGAATAGAAAAAGGAGATATTGGGTGTACATTTGTTTTGGTGTGGGTATATGAGAAAGGTGACGTGTAAAGAATGTGTGCATTTTCTAAGCTTACAGAAGACCCTGGAAGCTTCTGCGTTTCTCAGAGATAAGATTGAACTCATACTTCTATGTTTTCCTCTTCTCCCTTTTCATTCTGCTAAACACTTCACGCCGCACACATCACTACTAAACACTACACTGAAAACAAGATGAAGCACAACAGTAAAATATTTTACAGCAACACAATTTTGTTATACTGTTTCCTTGCTTTTTGCAATAATTGTGTTGACTGTCATATTGTATTTATGGGCTATGATGCACACATTGCAATTAAGCCAACACATAGGTAGTAAAGTCTGCACTGCTTTGAAATATTGAGAGGCTCTAACCAACATCCCACCTACCCACACATATCATATTACTTTTTAAATGCAAAAATACAGATAAATTAATATTTAATTATTTTAATTAAAGAAAAAAAACAAAAAAACAATATACAACATTACAAAGTAAAATATAATAAACTATACACAGATGACCAGGCTTTTTAAACTAATTGTCTAGATAAAATAAATATATACAATGCAGGAAACAAATACGCTGTCATGTTTCTAGTTGCTTGATTTTTATTTCATTGAATCATTGTCATTGATGATGTCTTTATAAAATCTGCCGTATATCAGACAATATAATCATCACCATAAATGATATTAAAAACATACCATAGTCACAGGTCCCCTTGTGCTTCAGCACCTCTAAAAGACTGCTTTATTATGTAAGCCCACACTGACTGATCTATTTTTTCCCAAAACATTTACAGTTAAAAGAAGGTGACATTCTAAAAGCCACTCTTAAGGTTCTAACCCAATCTGGAACATGGCACAAAGATTTTCTTTTTCCTTCAAAAGCAGTTTAAGCTTTAAGCGCTAGATCAGGGTCAGATAGTCCTTGAATGTAATGTAAAAGTAAAATATGCTTAACCATGTGGGATGTCTCCCTGTTTTATATTCAACCTGTTTAAGTTATTTAACAGCTATTCAACTCTAGGCCTTTACAAAATGGGGCTTTTTTTGAGGGTTCTTTGGTTATAAAACATTCAGTGTACCATAACACTTGGGGTATAGTACACTATGTGGCCAAAAAATGTGTAGACAACCCTCCTAATTATTGAATGCAGGTGTTTTAGCCACACCCATTGCTAACAAGTGTACAATCGATAAAGTGTACTTCATTCACAATATCTTCCTAAGTTTTTTCTTACATTTGTTCTTGAAAAAGGTCCTAAAAAAGTCAGAATCATAACCATTTAATTTCAGCACTTAAATGTTCTGTGTGCTGTTAAGTGTGTAGTTTCTGTACATACGTAAGAACAAATCCCAGATAAGAAAGCATAACTGTTGGTGAATGAGACCCATTGTCAATAGAATGGGTCGAACTGAAGAGCTCAGGGATTTAAGCACTGTCCTAGGATGCACCAGTGAACTGTAAGTGTTAGTACTGTGAAATAAAGCTTATAATAGAAACAACAGCTCAGTCATAATTCCAACAGAAATGTTTGGGGGAGGAGGAATAATTGTTTGAAAGTGTTCTTCAGGGTTTGGGCTTGGCACCTTAGTTCCAGTAAAGGATAATGTTAACGCTTCAGCACCCAAAGACATTTTAGAAAATTGGGGGAGGAGGAATAATTGTCTGAGAGTGTTCTTCAGGGTTTGAGCTTGGCACCTTAGTTCCAGTGAAGGATAATGTTAACGCTACAGCACCCAAAGACATTTTAGGAAATTATATTATTTCAAAAATTACCCAAATCAAAGTGATGTCCAGGAAGACATGGTTTACAGTGTGGTGTGGAAGAATTCCAGTGGTCTACACATAGCTCTGACATCAAGTTAACTAAACATCTTTGGCATGACTTGGGATGTCAGTTATAGCCCAGGCTTTCTGATACAGTATCAGTGCTTAACCTTACAAATACTGTTCTGACCGAATGAACAGAAATTCCCACAGATACATTCTAAAATCCTATAAAAAGACATATCAGAAAAACGGAGGCTGTTGTTGCCACAAAGCAGTCAAACTCCATATTAATGCCCATAGTTTTAGAATAGGATGCCCAATAATAAATACATAAATAAATAAATAAATAAAAGTTTGATGATTAGGTATCCATATATAGTGTATATGTATAGCATTATTAAGTAAATACTAGGTTGTTTCTCACTGTGCACATTCTCTAGTGAGAAGCGATACTGTCACAGACAGCACTTGTATTGTACTCCTCTAGTTTTCTGTGTTCGGGTGTCGTCATATGTAAGTGTGTGGGATATCTTTACACTTCCTTCTGCAAGACAGAATAACAAGTATAAAAAGACACCTACACTCTATCTTGAGAATAAAAACAATATTAACTCAGCTGAGCTCCAAGATCCATTAATGACTCTCAAGTATCCTTTAGTTCAAAAGAAAAAAAGTATATCATGAATTGTATACTGTTTATAAGCCTTAAACAACAATACCCCACTAGGTTGAGGTTATATCTCCTTTATACACAGATACAGTGAAAAAAACAAGCTTTCAGACACTTGATTTTCCACTTTAATTTTACATTCATGTGTTTTGACTTTGTTGTTATACATATGAACAGTATAAGCATGTTCATAAGCAGAACAATTTGTTTAAAACATGAATAAGAAAAAAAGTATAAATGTATAATAATACATAAGCATAATCTAATTCCATTAGTCATTGTTGGCAATAACAGCTTTGGGATATCTACAGTGAATAATTACTAAAAGTTGTGCTAATTAAAAATTCCATAAAATTTCAGTGGCTATAAAATCAGGACAATAGCTAGGCCATGCAAGCACCTTTGCCGAGAGTTAATATGACTATATGTTTAATTTAATCTTTTCTCAGATTCAGTTACCTGGCCAAGGATATGAAATTCTCTTTTAATATCTTTCAGTACATTATGCCATTCATATTTATTTCAGTGACATGCAATGTGAAATAAAAATAAAAGTGAATATTTGTCATTGTGAACACACTTTGCTTTTAACCCATCAACACACATGGAGCAGCAGGCAACACACGTGGAGCAGCAGGCAACTGCCTGGCGAGCAGTGTAGTGGGACGGCAACTTGCTCAAGGGTATCTCAGTAGTGCCCGGGCCGGGAATCAAACCTGCGACCTTCAAGTACCAAAGGCAGCATCCTAACCACTAGGCCACCACTGCTCAGTGTCTAGGTGTTGCTTGCAGAGAAGAAGCCCTGTATCATATCATATGATGCTCCCAACTCCATACTTCACTGTGGATAAAATGTACTTGGCATACTTTAGCAGCCCTGCTTTCTCTAAACATGACAAGCTGAATTATTGCCAAGTTTTGCAGTACAGTGTTCCAAAACTATATACAGATAACAGATAAATGTAAAGGCTTGAAACGAAAATTTTACATGTGCATGTTTATTTTTAATTATCATTATGTGATCAAGTTTTATGTGATGTGTTAAAATGGAGATGACTGTGGTGCAATCCACTGCTTATTGTTTGCTGTGTAACTATTGCTCCTGCTGTTTTTAGGTCATCCTGCAGCTCTTTTCAAGAGAGAGTACTAGCTTCTTTCTTACAGTACTTATTATTAGTCAGGGAGAATCTTGTGATGTCTTGCATAGTCTAATTGTCTGGGGACAATATGTTGAATTTTCTACTTGCATATTATTTGTTGTTTAATAATGCTGTCTCTGAGAACTTTAGTAAGCTCAAACATCTTTGCTGTGATTCCTATTTGCTGCATGAATTGAACTTAACCATTCTATATACATCTTCTCTTAGTTACATTTTTATGCACTTGAGGAACTGAGGATACTAACTGTTGCAGTTTTGCAAGTGGAATTTGTTGTCCACTCTTGCTTGATTCTAGGCTTCATATACTAAAAAGTCAGACCTGGACTGCTGACAGGCTTGTCAAGCACACATACTCTGTGTGTACAAAGTCACACTGTTGTAGCATATGCAGATGAAGGATGGAATGATAGTGGACTAGGAAAGTTGACAGGAGCAATTTAGGGGTAGTAATGAGGTGAATTGGTTAAATAATTATGTGATTTGAAACAGGTGATGTCAACAGGTGATTGTAATTTTGATTTGGTACAAAAACAGCATCCTAGAAAGGTCTAGTCCTTTAGGAGCAAAGATGGGCCGAGGATCACCAGTTTGCCAACAAACACATGAGAAAATTATTGAAATGTTTAAAAAATAATGTTCCTCAAAGAAATATAGGAAAAGATTTGGATATTTTACCTTCAACAGTGCATAACATGATTAAAAGATTCAAGGAATCTGGAGGAATTTCAGTGAGTAAAGGACAAGGACGCAAGCTTAAGCTGAACAATCATGATCTCTGCTCCCACAGGCGACACTGCATCAAAATCATCATTCATCTACTGTATAAGCGATATCACCACATGGGCTCAGGACTACTTTGGCAAACCTTTGTCAAGTACCACAATATGTAGTTACATCCACAAATGCCAGTTAAAACTGTACTGTGCCAAAAGAAAGCCCGATTATAACAGTGTCCAGAAGCACCGTCGACTTCTCTGGGCTTGGAGGCATCTGGGATGGACCATCGCAGAGTGGAAACGTGTACTGTGGTCAGATGAATCCGGACCAAAGAATAAAAGGATCATGCAGACTGTTACCAGCAACAAGTTGAAAAAGCCAGGGTCTGTCATGGTATGGGGTTTTGTCAGTGTCCTTGGCAAAGATAACTTAAACTTCTGTGATGGCACCATTAATGCTGAAAAGTTCATAGAGATTTTGGAGCACAATATGCTTTTCCAGGGACGCCTATGCATATTTCAACAAGACAATGCAAAACCACATTCTGCACACATTACAAAGTCCTGGCTACGGAGGAAGAGGGTACGGGTTATTGACTGACCTGCTTGCACTCCTACCTGTGTCCAATATAGAATGTGTGGCGCATTTTGAAGAACGAAGACCCCATACTGTTGCCCAGACTTGTTTGCAGGAAGATTGGGACAAAATTACACCTGAAACACTTCATCACTTGGTGTCTTCAGTCCGTACATGTCTTTTAAGTGTTGTGAAAAGGAATGGCAACTTTACAAAGTGCTAAATGCTTTACTGTCCCAACCTTTTTTGGAATGTGTTGCAGGTCTGAATGACAGGAAAGGATGTATATTTACAAATGAAATAAAGCTGACCAGACAAAACATGAAATATTTTGTGTTCATATTGTCTGCAATGAAATTCAAGTCAAAGTAAATTTAGAAATCACTACTTTCTTTTTTTATTTGCATTTTCCATACAGTCCCAACTTTTTCTGATTTAGGGTTGTATAAAACAATATTATTAAATGTAGTATAATCAATTTCTGCATGTATTTGTAACAATAACATTGATCACATTAAGCGATTTTTCTAACAAGCAATTGCTATACATCTGTGAAAAATGAGAAGTGGTTTTTAATTTGCTGCAATAACAGAGAATTCATCAGTGTCTGGTCAAATGTCAAACCTTCTCAAACCCCTTTTTGCTCTATTTCTAAGCATGGGAGTTGACTTCAAGCAATAATGTGGACTGTTTTGGATTCACTGAAAACCAGTTTGAGAGCCACTGAGTTTTAATTACAGCTTTAGATGTGGCTCAGACAATTAGATTTTATAGCAATCCATTTTATAATGCCAGTTGAATGATGATACCATATTCATAATACTAAAGCCACTAGATATTTATCTGCTCTTAAAAGTTAATACAGCAGCAATACATCGCTTTATATCATGCTCTGTATGTTTTACCAAGACATCATCTTCCCACCTTGCTGGACTATTTTTTGTGTAGTTGCTGTTAGTGTGTGGCTTGTTATTCCACTTGACACCACTGCTTGCAAAACCTAGCATGTTAATAACTGCACACACACACACACTCAAACACACACAAGCACTGGGTACACCTTAAATGTCTCTGGGTGCCCAACTGCATAACTGCAACAACTTTCATCTCTGTAATAACTTTAGGGTTTTTATTTATTGTGAGCTGCACTACAGTTCAGCTTCCTGCATTGCGTTTGCTAGTACTTTCTGTAAAACATCAGATTTAATATTTAAATACTTATGAGCACCTACAGAAATCTGTTTGGCCACAATGGTGCTCCCCATTGAAGCTAAAAGTTGATTGTGTATTAGACTGTCAATACTGGTTTGGGTTGGATTAATGAATACAATTCAATGATTTTACCCATACTGGAAGTTGTCGAGGGGCTTTCTGCGTACTGCTGTGCTGCATTCAACACAAAGGCTGCTTACGGGTGTGTGCCCTCAACTGCATCCCTGCACACATGGACCCTGGGTTTAATTACTGCTGTTATGGGAAACGACTCCTCTATTTTGAATTGCTTTCCTCATACACTATAAATCTAGAGTACAATGGATACTCTGCTTCCATTAAAAGGATGACTACTATCACCACAATGGTATGCAATGCCAGAAGAGTAGGAAATATAGTAATACAGCTGGTATGTGCTGGATTTTAGTCTTTGAATATTAGTCTGTACCCAATAGTACCCTCTGTAAAAATTAATGTAGTTTTAAATCAATGAGTGCACATTTGGGCAAACAGAACTCTGGTGCAGGTGGATATGTGGCATATACCCTAGTTAATAAAGAACAGGAAGGTATATTTAACTTGAGATAGATTAAACCATACAGTACTGCTATAGATAATGTCCTATAGAAAACTCTCCACATGGGGTATTTTTAATGCTGCCTAGTTTTTCTGTAACCTGAATAGAGTAAGGCTGGTATTCTTTTGCCAGTGGTGCATCCATATAGGATTTCGAAATAGAGGCGGAGGGAATTTAAAAGTGACACAGCTCCATGTATCACTATCTCCAAGTGAACACTGCTGGGAACTATACCGCCAATCGCAAAGACCTCTGGGAAATCAGCCAGTGCCAGGCAATAGACAACCTGCTGTCTCAACTGTTAATAAGTCTGGGCCATTTCCAGTGCCAATGTGGGCTTTGTTATTGGCCCATATCACCAACCTGTCCATTATCACGTCATCTCCTTTGTAAATGACCTTTAAATTTGCATCTGGTTTCATTAATGCAGCAGCAGATCATAAAAATGTCTAAGACTTAATGGTACAGTATATAAAATAAAATCTCATTAGTCTTGTTCTGTAGTCTAGACTACTGTCTGTCCAGAGATCTCTTAGAGACTATTTATGAGTGGGATCCAGGCACAGGGACACTGAGGGTTTTCCTCACCAATATGTGTTTCCTAGCAACCAAGTGATCCTCTACACCTCCTCAGAAATACAGTATCTCTCAAGAAATTAATGAGCTTCATGGACGAGTGCGCGTGTGTGCACAAGTGCATGTGTGTATCTGCATGTGTGTCAGTGAAGGCAACTTAAAGAAGGAAGGGCAGGATAGCCCTCAGGTAAAAGAGGAATAGAAGCAGTAAACAACGTTGGCTTTGTGTTTTTAATGCATATGAAATGCAAATAAAAATTTTGATTAAATCACGGCACCAAGTGACCTACATCAATCCATCATAACATTAAAACCATTTGTCATAATATTGTGTGAGTCCCCCTTGTGCCACTAAAACTCTTTTGACCTGTCAAAGCATAGACCTCTGTAGGTTTTCTGTAGTATCTGACACCAAGCCTTTAGCAACAGATCTTTTAAGTCATGTAAGTTGTGAGATGAGGGCCAACATGTATTGCGCTAGTATGTCCAGCACATTCCACAGATGCTGGATTGGATTGAGATCTGGGAAACTTGGAGGTCAAGTAAGCCCCTTTGCATATCATGAAGATGAAAATCATGCAGCTGTGGCCATGGACTGTTGGGCAGCTGAAGTCTTGTATCAAGCAATATTTGCAAGAACAATTCTAACTGAAGAACTGCAGCAACTGACATCATCAGATCCCCAATGATGTGGGGAAAAGGGTGATGTAACAGAGCGGAGGAACTGCACTACACAAAAAATATGAAATATGAAATGACTGTCTAAACAAATCAATTCATGCATTTTACACCCTCGCCTTGGTTAGCTTTGTATGGAAAATTGTAAGCTGATTCTTGAATTTAACTTTCTTTAAGATTTAATTTTAAATCAAGATTTTTGTACTAGATGAAGCTCATAATTAATGTGGACATAAACAATGCAGAATGTTTGTGACAGCTTGCTAGTTCATTAATGTCAGCCAAGTACCCAGAAGTAAATTAGCTGTAATTGTTTTGGTAGAGCATATCATGCTGCTGCTTTATGTAATACTTCTGCTTTATGTGTGTCTGTGAAAGCCTGTCTAAGCTAACAGTTTTGTCTTCTTTGAGTTAATAAGACATGCCAGGAAATCCTCCAATGCAGGAGCATTTGTTTATTGCAAATAGAGCTACAGATGTAGACTACAGTTGCAGAATATATATATATATATATATATATATCTGCTGGTCTTTTTTCTCCTTGTTTGGCTTCAAGAGTTTCAAAAAAGACAATGTTTTCCTGCCAATGGAACACAGCTGTTGTCTTTTAAGCATGAAAGTAAACAGATGTAGCCAAAGCAGTATCTGGTTGAAAGAATCGTGAATTTGACATGCACTTATTGTTGTTTCAAGGAAAAGTCACCAGTTGGTAGGAGACATATCAAAAGAAGCTGTAAGAGAGAGAGAGAGAGTGTGTGTGTGTGTGTGTGTGTGTGTGTGTGTGTGTGCATTTAAAGATCGACTTTATCAATTGCCTGCTCATCTAAGAGACAGAGACCAGAGACTCAGGATAATGTGAGTCAGATAACAAAAAGCAAAAAGAGCTGTTGTAACCACATCAAATGGCAACAACTGTTTCATATCTGTCAGTGCAGTGTCTCTATATCAGATAACTGTAATTAATTTTATATGGCAAATAATATGATATGAAGCCAGGTAAAACCCAAAAAGAGGACGTGGGAAGACAGTATACACCCCACAATCCAAAACCTACTCTGATTTTGAGGGCCTCTATCTGTGTGTGTGTGTGTGTGGACAGGGCAGCGCACTGCAACCTCATTAGAAAGTTGTCCTGAGTCAAAGCTCTTGCCACTGAAGCGCAGTGAGTGGGCCAAGTTTGTGGTGAAGGGGTTTGTGCGCACCCGCCACCACATAAAATCCGATCGCAGTGCAGGCTTTACAGTGGTATAGTTTAGTTACAGTAGTGTGTGTGTGTGTGTGTGTGTGTGTGTGTGTGTATGTGTGTGTGTGTGTGTGTGTGTGTGTGTGTGTACGCGCACATTAGCCCAAAGGTCTATGTAATCTCTACCTTTTGCTCATGTGGCATGAAGGTAAGATGAAAGAGGTTGCATATCTGATTGCTTAGTTTATTTCCATTACCATGGAGACATGTACTCTACAGTCAAGATATGGTATGCCTACAGACTCACACGCTTCATCAACACATCCAATTTTCCATCATCAACCACAGAAACACAGTAAAAGTTTCATTTCTGAATTCAAATCAGCAAAATATGCCAGCTCATTCTTTTATCTTATTGTACTCTGACATCCAGACTTTTGCTGACTAATTGATGTCACAGATAGGGGTGGAAAGGGAAGTCTTCTGTAGCCTACTGATTAGATGTTGGCAACTCTGAGCAAACAGAAGGTATGTCCTCTGAAAATGTATTAACCCTTTCCAGTCAATGCTGTCCAATGAATTTCACACTCTCTCTATTAATCAAAACAGGTTGCATGCCAATATTTCTAATGCTGAAATCTCCAAGATAGTCTCAAATAAATATCTATAAAAATGTACTATTTTTTTCTTGCTTTTGCTGTTATGCTCAATACTGATTGTTCAAAAAAAATAACACATTTGTTACATTTTGATAATATTTCTTGTTTGTAAGATGTAAAAAAAAACTAAACAGTGGTCATCATTTTCATACAGCACATCACCATTAACAGCTTTGCTGCATAGAATGCTGTACTGCACTGATAGCTTATAGTCCTATGCAAAAGTTGTAGCCAGCCAAGAAAACTGTTTTATAAGATTCGTATTGGCAGTAAGACTGTTTTTGCCCACAAATAGCGCACCATACAGTCAGCTCTATAATTTTTGGCACTTTTTTGAAACATGGGTAAAAAAAAGTGAAGAAATGTCTGCCCATGCATTCAACCTGATCAACCATCACCAGGGTCCCAACTGACTTGTACTCTCAAACAGATAAACCATTATTAGGGCCTTCTGCACATCTCTCCTCCAGAAAAGTTCAACCACCACAGACCATATCCATGTGCTCCATGTGCTACCTACATTCTAGCCAAATCAGGAACTGTTGGTCCAAGCTACAGCCTTCAACTGAGCCACCCCTGTAAACTTTGAGACTCTGTTATTTGGGCAGATTTTCATTTAAAATCTCCTGCTACTTCATGTCCAAAATGCCAAATATATTAACTAGATTCCCAGGTCTTTTAAAATAAGCCTACAACCTCTATCTCAGCAGTGAGGATGAGATTCTTTTCTATATAACAATCCAACTTTTACATGCTTTTACATACAGCTCCGGCGTCAGGGTTGGAAAGGTCAGCTCAGTCCATCAATGTTCGATACAGTATCCTGCTAAGGTCACGCTTAGGGAAGCGCTCTTTAAGCAGCACCAACCTGGTGCTGTGTGTTCAATACTGAAAACCCTCGTTTGTTGCCTGTTCGACAGCACACATGAGTATCCTCCATGCTCTCCCCGCGTTTCAGCCCTGCCTATATTGCCATGTGATGAGGAGACTAACCAGCCACACCTGGAAATGGTTGGGCCAGTCAGTATTCGGGGGACGGAGACCGGCGCTGGCCCCCAGGTGGCGGTAACCCCCCCTCAACTGGAGGGGGTCTAACCCATTCCAACTTTTAAAATTAAAATACAGCCTGATTTAGGTTTAGGTTTCAGGTTAAAACTTTTGATTTAATTTCATGTGTTCATGTATCCCCCACATTTATAACCTAGTAAAACAGGAAGTCAGTAACCACTTAAGAGTTTCTGAACACTTAGGCAGACGTAAAAAAAAAATCATTTTTAAAAAATTGTTACAATTTACAGATTGAGATTAAGCTAATTAACAACAGATTCATGAATTATTACATATTTTACTCATCTTTTCCAAGAGTGACAATACATAGGCCACACCTGTATCTGTATAACATTAAATAAATACAAAAACATACAGTAACATGTATTTTCATCAGTAGCACCTGTAGTTTTTTTATTATTTTTTTTTTTTACAAATAAATGTTTTACTGTCTGCATTAAAGAAAAAATATATAATTTACTCAGTAGCACTTTGATAAATGAAATCCCAGAACTGATCTAGAGGGCTGCCTAAATGTTGGTCTGGAATTTAAAGTGATAAAGGGGTAAAATGCTTATAAAAACAGACCTTGTGTTTTACCTGGGGAAAAATGCTCTCAAAAGTGTTACTCTCAAGAGAAATGACCACCACAGCAAAAAAAACAAAAAAAACATTTAATGATGAAAATATGGTTTGGGAAAAAATAATAATGCTTATAACTAGTTTTGGTATAATTTTATATTATACCATATTTTTTATATTTTATTTATACCACATTCTATTTTATATGCAACAGATGATAATTGACCTTTAAAGCCCAGTGATACCATGTGATATGTTTTCCTCTAAACATATGATTATTTCTTTCTTTAATTTTTTAACTGATTCATATTTTTGGAAATATTTAAAGTTTGTTTAAATATCTGTTTATCTGTTTTTTGATAAACTGATTTATTATTATTATTATTATTATTATTATTATTATTATTATTTACAATTAAATGTTTTTACTGAATGTTTTATCATACACAGGATCCTTTTCTAAAGTCATTACGCTCATGTACACAAATTGTACATTATAATGAAGTAGATGACCCAGGATGTTCACTCTGCTAATAAGGTTGAAAGACTTAAATTTATGTGCAATGTGAACATTATCTAAGGCTTGATATGATCATTTCTTCCTTTATTAACAGAATATTATATTATTCTTCTTGTTGATTTCATTGTAGTCATAAATATCATAACAGAGTGAATAAAACAGACTAAACATAACAGTAACAGGGTGGACAATGTAACAATGTAATGAAGTGAAAACCTCACCAAAACCTAAACACAGGCAAGAAATGAAATGAAAATAGAAATGAAATGAAATTGACTTATTTGTCATTGTGAAAAAACTGCACAAAATGCACCACAACAAAATGTGACCTCTGCATTTACACATGTGCACGTAGAGCAGCAGGCAGCTATCAATAGCACCGGAGCAGTGTAGTGTGTGCCTTGCTCAAGGGTACCTCAGTGGTACCCGGGTTTGGACTTGAAGCTGCAACCTTCTGTTCCCAACAGTACCTCTGCAATAATTCTAATAAAAATGTATTGTGCAAATATGTCTAATACATGACATTTTTAGTTTTAGGCATTTTTTATTGTCTGATGTTCTATCATTTTGAGGTTGAAATATTAAATTAATGGGAGGAGTCAAATAGTGTTCAGAATCTACTGTTGTGTTTTGTTCATCTGATCCCTGTTGTATGTGGTCTAAATTTTATGCTTAAGTTGACTGTTAAAATTAATGGTTTGCAATAATTTGGGCTCAGATCTATTTATTGAGCTTGAGACTGGACATTTGTTAAGTTATGGAAAATAGGAATTCGTACTTTAAGCAGATGTGAGATAACACTTTGCACAAAATCTACTCTCAAAGGCTCTCACAGTTTCATCCTTTCCTAAACAGAATCCCAGTTGCTCTGTTGTTAGACACATTACCAGTTGGAATAAGCAGATAATTTAGCATTAAAGGCAGAGGTAATGAAGATGTAGCAGGACACTACAGTATAAATAAATTTCAGAAATAATCCAAACAGCAAGGTTCCAGGCATAAAAACAAAAACATAAGCAGGACAAACAACTGTGATGGTCACAAAGATTAAAAAAAAAACACTAAAACACAGATATATATATATACTGACACATGACAAGGAACACCTGGGGACTAGGAGGGGTTACAGAGAAGACACAAGTACACACACTGAAGAGGAGGCAAGAGTAGGGTGGAGATTAATAACAAATAAAACAAAAACACATGGGCAAAGCACATGCAACAATAAGCATAAACAAAGCCACAGACAACACATGAGTACAAGACAGAGAGCAAAACAATACAGATACTCCCCCTCAAGCACGCAACTCATCATGTGCAAATAAACACTCACCCCAGGACCCAACCTTGAAGCAAGGCCTGGGTTGGAATGTGAAAAGTCAACATGTACATGGGGCAAGACAGGAGATTGGGGTTGGTGCTATGGAACCAGCACCCTCTGTGCCTCTGGGCAGTAGCTCCAAAGGCATGGCATCTAGCATTGGCACCAAAGACTCTGAAGCCAGCACTGTAGTGCACAGCTCAGAATTTGGCATGAGTGCTGCAGCTGCATCCTCTCCACCACTCTTTGTTCTTCACCATCTCCACTTTTCCTGCTGTGAAGCTGGGCCAGTAGAGTCCAAAGCAAGGCTGAGTGAAGCCTCTCAGCCCCTGTGCAGCCCTTGGCACTCCTGGGATCAATGCTTCAGTTCTATTGTTCGGCTGCATCCTGGCCCAATCTCAAGCCACTTAGCCCAAAACTCCCCCTTCACACCCCATATGTTGCTTCAGGCTAACAGACCTTTCCATAGTTGCTAGGACTCTGGCGATGCGTTCTAACAGTTGGGCTGCATCCTCTTGCTCACCACCTGAGCAGAATATCTGAAGCTGAAGTAGAATTTCATGGCCAGCTCACAGGTTTGCTTTCTTGATTCATTGTTATAATTACTCTTGGAGCTCAATTTGCACTAAATACATCCATACTGGGAAGGAACTTCTGTAATGACGGATACAGAGCAGTTTACATATGCAAGTCTAACAGTTTTACTTAAATAAACAAACACTAAGAAATGAGACACTACATAATACATACATCCAAACAGCAAGGGTCTGTGGTAAGAAAAGAACAGGACAAACAAGTAGTGATACTTTTCAACTAAAGCACATTGAAACACAGAGGTACATGTTCTAACACATTACAAGGAACTAGAAATGGTAACACAAAACACACAGTGGCAAAATGTTATAAGAGGTAAATAGTATCATAACATGTCACCATTTACTTTATGCTTTTCTTATGCATGTTGTAAATAATGTCAGTACTAGACCTGCCCAGACTAACTGTAAATGTTGTTTTTGTGAAATGGAATTGTCTACAAGCAACATCAGCTGAGTTACAATGTGGTAGATGATATCGATGTATAAGCTGTGTCTCAATTCAGGGTCCACTACCTACAAAAACTGCATTTGAAGACTGAATGTGTCACAGCCATGCAACTAGCCTGTCCCAAAAAGTGGATCCTTCATAGCCCAACCGATCCCAAGATTCATTGTGTGCCAGTTGGTTTTTCAAAGCTGTAATGGTTGATCATTTAGTGGAGTATGTTTTTACAAATCCAGTACCTGGAAAAGTTGGGATTTTAAAAATAAAATAAAATAAAAAACAAGAGAGTGTGATTTGTTAACTCTATTGAACCCTTATTTAACTGATAAAAGTTCAGAAAAAGGATTTCCAATGTTTTCACTGATCAACTTTCATCTGGATTTTTTTTAAGTTATCACCCCTATGAGTTTTTTTGGGTTTTTTTTTTTTGCACGTGCACCAGCATACCACACTAACATTCTACAACTTACTTGTGACACTGCACATGCCCAAAGCTGCAGTTTTAAAGAAGCAGATTTAAAACATTACTTTTGGGGCAGTGACAATATAGATAGCATGCATCTAACTATAACTGTAAAAAAAATCAAATGTTTATGACACAAGTGTTTTTTTTGTTCTCTATCACACATTTATCAGAAATCCAACTAAAACTGCTAAAAACTGAACACCAGGGGCTGCTGTTGTGAAAGTTAATTTGTTCATTCATTTGAACCTCTTAGGAGTTGCTTGTACATGTGTCAGGTATGTGTGATGGCCAAAATTACAATTTGTTACACAGCGTAAAACAACAAACAGCAAGTGTGTTTCTCAGTTGGGAGTGTTATCTTGAGTGAACTGCACTGTGTTGGCTGTGTCTGTGTGTTCTGTGTGCTTTATACTTTCAAAAGTAAAACAGTGAAAATAAAAAAGCACTGAGTGTAAAGATGATAAATTGACTGCAATATTGAACTGCCATTATCTTCTATAATTACTTGAAGATTAAGAACGCAATAGAATGTTTAGTGTTTAACATTCCAAATCATATCAGTGCAATGGCAAGCTTCAATGTAAAGTGGCCAGCATCACACCCATGTGACACTACGCATTAAAGAGTTAAATGTCTTTAAAGTGAAAATTTGTCATTGTGAACACACTCAAGCACCACAACTAAATGTGACCTCTGCATTTAACCCATCACACGTGCACACATG
>JBBPDA010000001.1:45393877-45414995 GCA_037974385.1 Arnoldichthys spilopterus
GAATAACACTGAACTTTACAGTCATTACTGAGAACCTCTGGAATGAAGCTCTTCTTCAGGGCCATTATCAGGACATTGTACTGCATGTTGGTTGCATGTACTGGTGTGCAGTACTCATGAAAACTCATGTTTGTAGTCCAGTGGTTCTCTCAGTGGGTCTCAGAATTACCAAGCATATGTACAACTTCGGAAATTTGTCCATTACCCCCATAGCCCCCCCTTGTGACCCCCCTAGGGGAATACAGAAAAATGTTGAAAGTGAGTGACTATTTGTGCTTGCGAATGGTACCTTGCTCAAGGGTGCCTCATGTATCGGTGTAGGATTTGAACCAGCAACCTTCAGTTCAATCATTTTTAATGTTGTTTGCTTGTTACATCTGTTTTGTACAAAGTGCAAACAGTATAAAAATGTAAACAGTAATAAAATGTAGTATTAACAGTATTTAAAAATTACAGTTCAAACACCCATTCAGTGCATGGCAGAGTGTGCCTGCCACTGATTAATTAAGAAAAATGTAATTCTTTCATCTGAACACTATTCTCTAGCCAGCCTGACATGTTGCTGCTAACATGGCACCATCGGCTGAGATATAACCACTGAAGTCTATGAAATTTGAATGGGCTGACTGGAATGGGATAGGTTACGGGATTTCCATTTCTGACTTCTCTGGGTCAGGTTGTTCAGTTCTCTGTTGCAGCTTAGTTTATCTGGGCTCAAACTAAAATGGTTGTATTGTATTATTAGGGTTAACTGTCACCTCAACAGTCTAAGCAATTTCAAAAATGGTTCAAGAATCTGAAGAACTGGCAGTGCCAAGGCAGTTTCGATATCCAAGCAATTCATAGTAGTACGTGATCCCAGTCTTCACTTCTGCCTACCATGAACTTCCACAGAGACGTTGGACTTTTCTATGAAAATAATTTGCCAATTTTAAAAGAAAATAAACACACTTTTCAGTTTAACTCATCTAACCTTATCAGTAGCAGAAATAATCTGAACTCTACAGTTTCTTAACCTGCATATATTACTGGATTTGATTTTGCCAAGCTAGTTGTTAAACAAAACTGTCTTTGTGTGAAGTGTGTTTAATATGGTTTTGGGCCTTTTACTCCACATACTTGCAATTTGTGAGTGCAGACACATTTATTTATGAGATTCTGCATTTTTTGCCTTATCCAAGTCGGGACCAAAACTAAATTGATTAAAACTGTGGGGGCCCTAACCACTTATAAATAAGGTAAGGTGATAACAAACTATGCAGAAAAACAGAACTACTGTCTGAAATTGTTATAGGACAAAGTGATTAATGGACAGTGAGTGTAAATACAGGATAGGTGTACCTAATGAAGTGTACACTACCGATCAGCGAAGAACACTCTGGGCATTTAGGTAAACCTAAATAGTAAACTGCCAAATGTAAAAAAAAATGTAAATTTCATAGGTAAACAGGCACATTTCGGCAATGTAGAACCTGGTAAACTTACAACTTTTCTGAAGCATACAAAAATAAATAAAGCCTTAAAAGTTACTGAAGAGAATTTCTAAAGATGCCCCAACCTTGCAGCTTTACTTTTACCCATTTCTGTCCAGTTCATCCCTAACCAGCTTGTAGGAGCTTAAATTTTACTGTGTGTCTTTGTTTTTCTTTTTCCTCTCCGTTCTGATAGTGATATACTACTACTACAGTACTACTCCCTGCACTACAGTACTGTCCCACTGAGCAGAGACATTGAGGCGACATCTTTTCTAGGTCGTTTTTGCATGTCCAATTTTGTTCTTCTGGAGGTGCAGACTGTGACGCCAGATGACATCCGGATAAGGGCTAATTCTTGTCCAAATGAGGTCGCTGTGAACGTCTTTTCTACATAAAATTTAGACACATTTTAGACTCATCACTTTTACAGGTCTACTGTTTCTAGGCTCTGTGCCATTTGAGAAGATGGCATACTGTTCCAGTACATATTCCTACAGCTTCCTTTGATTGTCTCAGCAGCAGATAACTGGAGATGCATACAAAGGTGTAAAACATTTCCAGTTCAAATCTGCTGCTGAACCAAACGAAGCTACAGGAAAATTACCTGGTACTGTTAACAGGCACTCCACCTTCTGGAAATACAGTTATACACAGTTATACACAAAATGCTTTACAAATAACACACACAAAAAAAATCAATTCAGTCCTAAGAGACGGCTGTGTGTCCTCCACATCTTTGGGATAGTGAAAAAATCAGTTAGACGCCTTAAAAAAAATTCTGAATCCTTGCCTAGTTGCCTCGGCCAATTAGAGTGGCGTTTTCTGGTTGGGTTATGATGACGTGCTGGCTCAGCCAATCAGAGTGTTTGAATGCTGCTAGCTTAGCAAATTTAGCCAGAGACAGTTGATGAACTATGTTTGATTTAGCTTAAGTTGACTATCAGCCGAGCCCTGGTTAGCGCAGTGACTGAACAATGATTTTTAGGCAATATGGTTGTTTTCAGTAATTCCAAATCCATTTAACTATGGTCAACGTTTAGCTAGCATTAGCTGATGGGAAGAGAGGCAATGCAAATAGCCACAGCAGATTCGGATTTGCCTCGACCAATCAGAGTGGTGTTTGCTGGTTGGGTTATGATCTTTCAGGTTTTGGACCTAAACATTTTATTTATGATGTATTTGTTTATTGCAGCCACTTACCTTTTTTACCTAATTTATTCACTATAATTGAACTGTTTAAATTACCAATAAAAACTGGAAAGACTTTTAGTATATATAGTAGTGTATATATCATATATCATATATACAGTCCTCTGTGATTGTAGCCTTTCACTCATTAATTATACCAAAATATACCAAATATCAGGCAAAGCAAAGAGTATAGAGTGTATGAGCCAAGTGAAATGGAGTCTATCAAGCATGTGCATGTGTGTATTTCTGAGATTAAATTTTATCTTTAGACCACTGGGGCACACCTATTGATTTCAGAGATTGCTGCCTGTAGGTTGATCAGGCAAATGAGAAACCATATTATACAATTAATGCCTTAATATCAGGGCAAGCTAATAAACTGTTCTAGTTTAATTTGATACTTTGGTAAGACCCATATAGATTTGCTGTCTGATAGACAGATGGAACAGTGGATGAGAGCTTATGCCTTTTTTGTCAATGTCTTTATGCTTTTAAAAATTCGTAATATTTGTTATAAATGTTTCTGAATAAATGCAGATCCTTTCACAAACCTGCCCCACACAAAGCCAAAGGTTATGATTAATGAATCACCTGTTGGCAAGCTGGTAAGCTAGCAAGCATTTTGAAAAACATTTCTGGTAAAAATGACAATAAAACACAGCATAACAAATGTGTACCAATCAAATTATATGAAATATTATATCATTCATTTATTCATTATTGAAACCGCTTATCCATTTTGGGTCATGGTGGAGCCGGAACTGATTTACCTAGGACAGGAGGCCAACCTATCTCAGGGCAACACAAAGACAGACAAGCATTCATGCCTATGGGCAGTTCAGAGTATATAGTCAACCTAAACCACAATTTTCCAAACTGCTTCTTTCATTTTGGGTCATGGGGAAGGTGGAGCCAATTCCAGCTGACTACGGGCCCAAGGCAGGGTTATTTTATATTATATTATAACAAATGATCACAGTGTTTCAGTGATTAGCCACATTCCTTCTTGCACTGATTATTAACATTTACTACCATGGTTGCCATAATAACTCTTGATTAAATGTTGCTACCTGTGTAATCTAATATTTTACAGATTCAAAGTATGACTTTCTGCCAGTAATTAAGAAATTGTTTAAGTTGCCATGGCTACACAACTGTCAATCAAAATGTAATCTGAAATGGTCCTAATCAGGCTGAGAAATTAATTTCTTTCTAGTTTTTCATTTTATTTTAAATATGGATTAGTTCTTATTTTTGGTTAATTATCCAGTCACAGATCTTAAGGATCACTGAGATTTAAATCACTGAGAGAGTGAATAAGTCAGAGCTTTTATAAGACAGATGGAAGGAGATGTGAGCCAGATAAGGCACTGGAAAAAAAGGTGCCATATCAACAGGGAGAGGATGCTCAACCATAAGGCAGTTGGATTACAAGCAAAGTTTATATTCCAAAAAAAAAAAAAAACAACAACATGAGTTTAAAGAGCTTAAACTATTTGGATTTGAATTTCTGAGCATTATGTCCATAAGAGGAATGGACTGACCAAAATCCAAATTATTTTCAAAGGAGGTTTTTAAACTGCTAAGAGCAATTCTCTCTCTGACCAGGTTGAGTTGTCATCATTAGAAAACAATTTATACAAATATACTTGTTTCAGCTTGAAAATGAAAATAACTTTATTTATTGTATTCAGTGCAGCAGCCCAGGCCTAACCAACAGACACCCACAGTAGTGCTGCTTTTTAAAGTCTGGCTTAAATAGCATTGTTTTTAATTATTGACTGACATTTGGCAGTAATGGAAATGTTTACTTTCCCTAGGACTAGGCAAATTTTTTAGCATTGGTGAATTCAGTTTTTAACACATTCACAATTGTAATTTACTTGTGCTCCTATCTCTGAAAGCTTAGCTGCATGGGAACGCAATGATATTCAAATGAGCAGTAAAATAATTCTATGAATGCCAGCATACAGAAACATCTCTGTATCTAGTCAAGCATGCAACATGCTTTTTTTTTGGCCACATAGACTGCGTAACACAAGCTGCATGCTGGAATACAAACACATGCATATATTCCTGCCTCCTTACACATGCGAAAGTCTTTGACACCTTGCTATGTTCTACTGAAAATCAATATTCCACACTTGTTTTTTATCTCTATTTATTCTCATCAAGCTTTTAAGCTTTAGCTGAATTACAGGGACTTTTGAAGTTTTCTAGTGATGACATACAGACTGTCTCCACAATGTGTCAGGCATGGTTAACTTCTAAAGGGTTAACATAACCTCCCCACTGCCACTCTGTACAGTGCTTGAGTCTTCTTTTTTCCAGCTCTTCTGCTGTAGCTCACAAGTAGAGCTCTCTACATTATCCTTCTTCATACCAGGGCTGGTATTATAGCTTGTGATAACGTACCTGCAAAACACTACTACATCCCCATGGAAACGTAAAAGCCTTATTGGGGGCACAGAGACAGATGATGTGTTGCTCGTTTTCTGGCCATGGACCTCCCTCTGGAGATTAGAGGCTGCTAGGGTCTAAAATGGTGTGTAGCCAGCCTTACATGGCCTTTGTAAATGCTTACACCTGGGCCAGGCATTGCTTGATCGATCTCTCTATCTGTCTCTCTCTTTTTTTTGCTGTATCTCTCTCTAACTTTTTCTCTTGCTGTTGCTCTCTCTCCATCTGTCTCTCCATCATTCTCTCTCTCTCCGTCTCCATCTCTTTCCATCTTTCTCTTTCTCTCTATTTCTTTCTCTCTCTCTCTCTCTCTGTGTCCCGCTCGTTGCTTTTTTTTTTTTTTTTTGGAATATAGCGTGACACAAGCAACCAAACAGAAAAACGTCTTCAGGTTATATGTGATGATCTAGTGATGCGTCACATGGTGTCTTTCCTTCCTACATCACTGTTCTAACTCGTGGTTTCTATTTTAGGTCTGGATTATATAGAGGTCTTGACAGCAGGTTCTTACATCATTAATAGTGGTACGAACTGACAAAGTAAAACTTTATACAATAAAAGTGCTATTACAAATAATGGCAAGGACAGCATGAACGAATCTGAGTGTACAAGTGAAAACTGTATTCTCTCCATCATCAGGAATTTGGATTTTGCATACAGAAGAGGTTGTGAAGGTTCATCATGTAATAGTTAAGGCAGAGATTAATGATGCTCAGTTCCATTTCATAAATAGTTATGCCCCAAATATGCGATGTGAGCAAGTTTCTTTTTTCTACATATCGAGTGTTGCATTGAGAACATATATTAATGATGGATAAATCGTCATTGACGCAGGGCGGAGATGGAATTGTACAGTGAATTTCACTGTAGACACTATAGGTCACCTCTCTGTTGGACATACAGTGACACAGCAGGCATGATTTGGGGGTCTCAGAAAACAAAATTGTGCAAGATCAACTTGCATGTTGATATCTTTGTAGTACAATCACACAGAATGTTGCACTTCTGTGTGGTACCTTGATTACTGAACCTTTAACACTCTGTGTATACACTTTTTAACTGACATTTTAATGTGAAGTTCTTGCAAAATGTAGTTTTCTGGTAAAGGTCCATGTCATTTTAGGAACAGTGAAAGAGAAAAAGGACATTTTTTAAAGGTTAAATGGAATATTGGGATGACACAAATAGGCATGGTTTTCAGCAGTATACGGTTACCTCTAGCACAAGATTTAGGGAATTGTTTTAAGCTCTTCAGTGGGATATATAGCCTCTGAAGTTAAGACTGACAGTTAATTATGATCCTTGTATGTTAGGAAACTAACAACAGAAAAATTCGCTTTTGCGGATATGAAAACTTATTCTTGTGAAACTGCATAAACATGCAGGTGAATTAAATTCTACCCTGTACAATTCAGGTACATATCAACAATGACTGTGTTTCATTTCCTAGGCTGCAGCCCAGCTTGGCCTTTTTACTGACCTGCAAAAACACATATCTTGTTAAAAGATACCTACACATGAGTATAGTAGGTAACAATCTAACCTTTCTGCACCAAAATCCATGATTGTAGACAGAGTAAAGGTACCCATCCACTTTCATCGGTGAGGCAGTTACCATCTGAAGAAGTGACTGATGAAAGGGTTCATCCATTGCCATTATCTGCTTTCTGAATAGAACACCTTCAGCCTTCGTTTAAGCTCCGCTCGAATGGTTGCCAAAAATGCATTTGGACATTTGAAGAGCTATTGAAGGTTTCAAAGTTAAATGATGTGGACATTTCTACAGTGACTGACATTGTTGCTGCTTGCTGCATAATGCAAAATGTTTGCAAGATAAATAATGAAATAAAAAGAAATAATTTTGCCTGATTAGAACCTTCTACAAGAGCCTGAGAGGTAAAAAAAAAGAAGAGGTATTTCATGTACATATAGATGAGGCACAAATATAAGAATAACACAGTAGATACAACAATGATGAGCATTCTTTAAAAAAAAAAAAAGCTGTCTGTGAGCTTTTTCTATGGAATGGTGTCCTAGCTATTGTTTCTTAGTTCTGGTCCTGGAAACTTCCTGGCCTGCATGTTCATTTGAATCAGGTGTGTTGGGACAGGGAAATATCTAACAGAGAGTCCATAAAACTGAGAAACAGTACAACTGTCTCATTCACAAAAAAAGATAAACATACAATAAAAAAATAAAAAGGCTTTTTCTCTGGGTTGTTGAAGTCCTTGTTCGTCTCACTGAACAGGTCCCTCATCTTTACAGCCTTTCAGAGCATGCCTGGATCATCTTCCTCTTCTGGAGAAACTTTAATGTTATGACCCTTCTTTTTCAACCTCAGGTGTTTTTTTCTTTCAATTTTGTGCCATCAATACAATCAATTGCTCGCTGTAAATTCTCCAATTCCAGTGACCTGCTCTATTCACACATGGATTCAGTCAGACATTACACAGACTTTGTTTTGGGAGCTGACAGGTTAAAATCTATGTAATGTCTGGTCTGGTCTTGTCACATAAAGCTCATTTCACTTTCTTTCATGCAAGGTTGCAAATGCAAAAAGGCCTGAATGTCTGAAAGGGTCTTCACTGTATTCACAAGACCAATAAAAAACAATCTGTTCTTGTGAAAGGTTTGCAATTTTTATAAGGTCACTTAGTCTCTATAGATTTTTTTGTGTGTTTAATATATTTGGGATTTTAGTTCTTGTGATTGGAGATGATTTTTTAAATTAGGAGAAGTGAAAGTGAAAATTTGTCATTGTGAACACACTCAATCACACATAAAGTGCGTAACAACAAAATGTGGCCTCTGCATTTAACCCATCACATGTGCACACGTGGAGCAGCAGGCAGCTATCAACAGCATCTGGGGAGCAGTGTAGTGGGAAGGTGCTTGGGTACCTCAGTGGTATCCAGGTCAGGACTTGAACCTGCAACCTTCTATTCACAAGGGCAAAGTCCTAACCACTAGGCCACTTCTGCCCAGTTGTGAAGTTTATGTATACTGGTACTTTGTGCATGATCAAGGTAGGGGATGGGATGAGTTGGCAAAGCCCCTGTCAGGTCACTTGTACAGATTACCTACTGAACCACTGCTTTCCTGCTCCAAATTACCAACAGTTACCATCCCAGCTGTCATTTCATAGTATTTATTGCTAATTACTATCCTCCACACTGTGGCACTGATTTAGTGTTTTACAACCCCCTGCAGGACTGGTGCAAGAAATGCAGAAAATGTTGGTGACTGTTTTAGGCCAACCTCAAGTTCAACCAATCACTTTATACCTCTCAGTACAAGAGGGTGGTCAAGGTCTTGTGGAGAACAGATCTAGGATAATGGTGTTTGATCTACAAGCTTTCTTTTGCCTAAAAAGGTAATACTGCTGCACTTTTAAGGTTGGTTGGTGGAACAGAATTTGATGAAAACCTGTTCCTTATAGAATTGTCAGAAGCTGAGTTGACTTTTACACCATTCTACACATTCCGCAGGCTTGGGGGGTGTTTTCTGTCTTAGGGACAACTGACACATCTGATTTGGGTACAGGTGTCCTTGGTAATGGTTTGTACCTCATACAAGCTTCTAGTTGATAAATGAACAGTTGACCTGCGGTGGAGGATTGTGTATGAGACAATAGCCACAAACAGAGGGTTGTCTATCTTTGTTTGTTTTCCTGTTTGTGCAATGCTTGTACTGGGTACATTGTTCTCTTTGCTAATTTAATGGTTTCTGTCAGTTGGATAAACTTTTTCCTTTCCGCTGTTAGCAGCCCCTAAAACACCCTGCCCCACCCCCATAATCCAAACAGCAAATAGAAGAGGTTATATAAATATTTGCACTGTCACCACCATATCAATGTCATATTCTAATGCTGTATTATTGTTTACTGGATTGTCAGTGTCAGTCATGCTTGGGCAACTGTACATACACTGCTGAGTGTGCATTATCTCTTACTTTTGTATGTCTCATGAGGACTGGTCAACTCCAGAATGTAGTATAAGAGTGTCTGGCATGTTTATTCCCTTGGGGAAGGGCAGAGAGGAAGACAGCTTTAGGGAACCTTTCACACACATCAGAGCATTTCTCACTAAAAGCGGATGTATACAGTCTGACATGCTGAGAAGTTCCTCCTACACTAACATTTCACCAGTTTCTCTGCAAAGTTCGGGCAATGTACAAAATAATTATTCTTCAGAATAGTCAGCACCACAACGATAAAATAAATTTTGCTCATTTATTTACTGTATACATTCCTTGTTTTGTTTGCTTTTGATAGGGAGGTAAATTCATTGTAACCAGATTTTGTGAAAGGTCCATATAAATAATTTTCTCCATAGTGATATCGATTTATCACAAAGGTGCACTATTAGCATTGCAGTAGCTATTGTGTGGATCACCTAAAAGAGGAAACCCCCAGCAGCATACTGCCAAGACTCACCACAGAAAACTTACAAACCATGTAACACAAAAAAGTAGAGATGAGGCAACAAAAGGCTGGAAAAGTAAGAAGCCATATTTAAAAATGATTCATGAAAATGGTCCAAAGCTCATTTAAAATACTGAGGCTAACTGGATTTCTTCTGCTGTCAGTTTATTACAGATGATGATGATGAAGTGGCATATTGTGGCAAAGTATAAGACATTTTAATTGCCCTTGTTCCCAGGTCCACACCTAGTGGAGTTCAGTTACAAAAAATGCAATTTTGCATGTGCATAGTTACAAAGAAAGTGATTTGTTCAACAACAAAAAAAATGGGCCACAAAAATGTCTGTAAGTTCTGTCCACAAAAAACGGTCCTAGTGTTTCACTGTTCACACTCCTAATTCCTAGAAACATGAGGAAGTGTAGTCTATAAATAAAAATTGCAAATGCAAATCATTAAATGTTACAAAAAATAAACACGTGCAATAATATTTCCAATCTTTCTTGCTTTCGAAAACACTGCTGAATAAAAAGCTGTTTGGAGTAAAAAGATTTTCAGGTCATCTGGTTGTCTCAAAGGAGCTGCAGTCTGCATCACTAAAGCATTTCCTTTAACCCTGAATGTTTGAAGAAATTGTCTGTTAGCATACATTTTTTATTGAGAATCTAATTTCCTCTATGCTGTAGCATCTGCAGCTTGCTGGTATGCAATTATATTTTGTTGTATAATAAAGCTCCAAGCTTGTTCCTAGGTTTATATATTTAAAACTAGATTTTCCAAGTCATTACAACTCAGTTCAACATTAAATTATGCTGATGGCCTTCATTAACATGCAATTTCAGCTCTAATATTTCTGACTTATCACAGCTGTGGAAATACGAATGACAGATACAAAGTAGCATATTCCCAGAGAAAAGTTCATGTGATCAAACAGACCATTAACCTGTGACCTGTGCCCCCACAACTGATATGTATAAAAAGTGTTCTTACTTTAGGGCCAAAAAAGATAGATCAGTTTGCTTTAGTACTCATAGCAGCTGTTCTGTATTTGTGGAAAAGAACACAAATCCCCACAAGTGATATAGAACAATATGACTTTTCAGATGGCTACAAAATAATGTCTTTATTAAATAATTTTATTAAATAAATCACTACAAAATATGAGCTGTGAGCTTTGTCTCTTTAGGTTGAATGGGGTTTTGTCAGTATTCTGTAAAGTTCTGTAGTAACGAAAAACATCTGCGGGTAGAGCATGGATAGGTAAACTACACTGAGTGCAGTCTGTGAAGGAGAGAGAAAATATGAAGAGAGAGTGCATATTGGTGAATAAATATTTGTGTGTGTGTGTGTGTGTGTGATTTGGATGCTGGTATGCTGTGATAGTTCCACTCTGCTACCCATGCATTGTCGACTCTCCCAGACCACTGCCACACACGCTGTGTGTGTGTGTGTGCAGTGACATTGGGAACAGAGGGAAAGAGCTAAAGAAACATAAAGCAGTAATCATAAGGGTTTTGGTTTGAAACCTCAGTTAAGAGTGTCTCTAGACCCTTCTGAGCCTTATACTCTCTTGTTGTTCTACTGTACTGCAAAGCCATTTGATTTCCATACTAACATTGTTACTTTAAGTGGAAATGTGTGTGTGTGTGTGTGTGTGTGTGTGTGTGTGTGTGTGTGCTTGTGTGTGTGTGTGTATTTTGTTAATTCTTTTTTTTATGAAGTGCCTGAAACTGTTAACCCATGAATTGTATTTTTCTGTCACTAGGCTGGAGGATTAGGTTGTAATCCTGCTTAATCCTTAACAGTAGGTGCCTAACTTTGGCTATGAGCTGAGTGTGTCAGACAATATTCATTATGTTTTGTTCTGCCAGCATTGTATTGTTCTCAGCTTTGTGATCAAAGATACAAATGCAGTCCATAAGTAATTGCACAGTGACACAATTTTTGCTGTACTGGCTCTGCACTCCTGCTTGCTGAGCTTGACATGAAACAATGACAGTGAGGTTAGAGGGCAGAACGTCATTTTATATAAATCAAAGGGCTTAGAATTTGTTTTTGCCCCTGAAGCTTGGAAGTGAATAGCTTTATTCTTGGAATGGAAAATAGAAAACACAAATTTCCTCAGCCTCGTTCACATCAAGGAAAGAATTTTCACTGAACATTTTAGCAATATGGCAATTTAAAGGAGTCTGTCACCACTTTTTCAACCTAAAAGATCTCCAATCTGAAGCAAATGGTCAATTTCCCCAGACAAAAATGTCAACATCAATGTTCCCTGCGTCTATAAAAGAAAAAATAAACCTTTTGACTTGAAACTTACAAACAAACTTGAGCCCTGCTTCATAATGCTGACATAACCATGCCATAAATATGTCATGGCAGATGGCATATGCTGTCATGAGTTGTTAAGACATTATTTCTGTTACTTCTAAAATTGCCATGCTTCCATTACTGGTAACTCTTATGACAGATGCTACAATGTGCAATGCCATGACCTCGATTAGCAAGTAACATAAACTCTCATGACATCAAACACTCTAGCATCTGTCATGACAATTACTGGTAATAGCAACATGACACTGCTACATTAATGGGCATAATCTCTCATGAGATCTCAATGCTGAATATGTAATCTTCCCTGACACGTTTATGACACAGTTATGTCAACATATTGTAGCAGAGTTCAAGTCAGGTGTGACAAAGGAAGTTATCTGACAGTTTTTGAGTTGTGAATAAAGGTTTTAGTAGGAACATTTAAAACTACAACATTTACATCGCTCCAATAGTACAGGTCTGAGTACGGCAACCACTAGCTGCTTTAGGGTATTTTGTCCAATGTTTGAACACTTTTGAACAGTAGCACCAGTGTTAATAGAAAAAGATTATAATTCCAGATACGTTCACTCTCTCTTAGATCTATAAAAACCTTTCCCAAACCACTGCATCAGTTACCTACTACTTCAAGTTTTTACATAGGAAAACTAATCCTATCTCTGAGAAAACCACTTATACAGATGTACTCCAATCAACCATAACATTAAAATCACCTGCCTACTGTTGTGTAGGTCCCCTTAATGCCACCTAAAAAAGTTCAGAGCTACCCTTCACCCACATGCTCATAAATGAGCTTTAAGCATCCATGATCCTGTCATTCCATCACCAGTTGTCCTTTCTCAGATGATTTCTGTAGGGTCTTACCACTGCATACTTCTAACACCCCTAAAGACCTGTTGTTTTGGAGACCAGGTGTCTAGCCATCACAGGTCGAATCACTCAGATTCTTACGTCTTCCCATTTTTTCTGCTTCCAACAAATCAATATCAAGGACTGACTTCACTTGCTTCCTAATATGTCCCACCACTTGACAATTGCCATTGTAATAATATAATCAATATTACTCACTTCACCTGTTAGCGGTATTAATGTTGTGGTGGATCACTGAGTATCTCACCTGAATAACTTATATTGCAAATATATTTGACTGAAAATTTCATGAATGCACAAAAATACTCTTGACAAACATTTTTTCATATAAATCAGCAACTTCTGAGTTCTATCAATACTTTAATTGTAAATCGAGTCAATATGTAATTATGTTAAGGTCAAACTTAGGTCGAAATTATTGTATGTGGTAATCAATTCCATGAGACAGATGTGGTGGATTGAGATTAGTTTGGGGGGAAAAATCCTTTAGAATATGTGGTCAGATACTTTAGGCAAGCGAAAAGCTTCCACCATAGAGAACTGTCAGGGCTTCCCCAGCCAGATGATCCACAGCTTTGCTTTATTGAAGATGTCAGGTTGTAACCTTTACTGTGACTGTTGATTTCGATTAGTAGCTCCCCTCCTGTCCTAAGCTGACTCATTAACATCTTCACTGAAAGAGATGTCAAACGCTGAGTCCATACAGATTTGTTCTGGCAGGAACCCACAGCAGGGACATCGTTTCAAGGGCAAAGAGAGAGAAAGGAAGAGGGACACAGATAGAGCTCCTGCAATCAGTATACTTCAAACTCCACACATTAGATGAGCTCACACTGATGTGTCTTTCATGGGGGTGGGAGGAGATGAACTAACCTTTGGCCCTCTTCAATTTCATTAGCAAATCTGATGCATTTTTATGTGATTAGATGACTGTGTTTGATCCTTGATGAGGATATAACCTCCTAAAAGCCTAAAGGAACAATGTCAATTTTAAAATCAGTTTCAATACATGCATAATGAGCACGTCACTTCTCGAAAGCTCAAGAATATTTGGGCATTTGGATGTGTTTTCTTCTGTCATTTTCGCATGTTCTTGTGCCATTCATTTTTTATGCTTTGCTTGTGACCAAAAGTGCTTTGACACTATGTCCCATCTGGCCTTCACAGTCACAGAGGATTGAATATGGGAGATATCTCAAGCAGGTTATTTGAATCCATGGAGATTCATAACCGTAAAGCTGCAAATGGAGATAACTTGCTCTGTCTGAGGTAAATCCATCAGAAGCATTGTTGAAGAAGATGAATCATAGTAACAGTCTAACAAAAATATGGACACCTCCAGGAATACCTTCATAAGTCATCTATGCCAACATCTGTCTTCATTCTGTGTAATAGAAAGAGGCTTTGGCTTATTGTTCTTGTGTTGTCTCACTGCTGTGTCAGGCTTTTGGGAGTAAACCTGCCCAAATTTATCTCAACTTACCCACCCTTCATTTTGCCAGCAGCCATGGTGTCTTTGGTCTTATTGACTACTGGGACTATAGGCAGTCTCCTCCACCACAATGTGTAATCATGAAGAAAACTGACAGCTGCTTCTTAGAGAAGTGTAGAGTGCTGCTTAGTGCCACGGCTCTAGACGGGCTCTCCTGCTGGAGGTTTAATGAAAAATATTGAACCATCTCAATGACCCTCACGCTCCATTAGCCACTTCTCGCTGCCAAGGTTGCTCTCCAGCAGAGCATGTGTGGGAGGGGGGAAAGCCACACATGCTCACGTCACAGAGCCAAAAACATGCTTGTTCTATCCCACATGAGGTTTACTAAGCAAACATTGGGCTGGAATCCTGCAGTCTTATGCTGGGGTTATCATCTCCATGCAAGCGTCACTATGATTGATGTTGCACTCGCAGATATGAAACACCTGCTTCCCACAGATGGGTAGATGTGAGGGTCGAAGACTGCAAAAGTGTTCGTGAAGTGGAAAAAGAGCACAAAAATATGACTGTCTGGGATGGGGTGTGCTGAGGGTAGCAGATAACGCAGACGTGCTTCTAGGCTCTTATTTGGATGACTTTTACAGCCAAAGGGGGAAGTAGGTTTGGAAACCTGAGCTCCACCAAGCAGAAAGAATGATCTCCATGGAAATGTCCTCTTCCAACCTGCAGAACCTGCGAATTGCATTAATTAGGCCAAACCGTGTGTGTCTTGCTTTTAAGGCTCTTGCTGGGACGGTTTTTTGGAAGGATGCATAGAGGGGGGCAGATTTGTTTTTCTTGAGCCCCAAGTAAAGTTAAATAAAGGCAAAAATAATCCAACATCTGCCAAGTGAAATTATTATTTAAAATATTCATGGTCATTGTGCCCTTGTTCTTTAAATCCTTGTGAAGACTGCAGTTTTAAAGGGTTAGGGTGTTTTCTGTGTGACTTCACTGCAGCAGTGTTTGAGCTATAAATCAAATCTCTCAAGCCTCAATTTTGGTTGGGTTTTCAAAGCAGCAAGGTGTGAAATTGTACAGGCTTAACTATCCATGGGGAGAAACTGGAGGGTCGTTGTCACGAGAACTGAGCTGTTGGTAGTCTACTGTAAATAAACCCTGCTGAGGCCAGAGGGGAGAACAGAATGGCAGCCCAGCTGTTAGCATTATTGCGCTATTTTTCTCATTCAACCCACACTTAAAGCCTTGAAACATCATTCTCTGTGACATAATGCAGTGTTAATGGAACTAAATAGACAGCTGAATCCACAGAAACTAAAGAAGTTATTTTGTCCTCCTTTATTATGTTTTATATGGGCATCTTCAAGTCTGCACTTCCAATTTTTTTTTTTTATTTTAGTGTCACAATGTCCAAAAAGTGAGGAAACAGGGATCTGAACAGGTTTTAGGAAAATGAAAAGCAGAAAACAGAAGACATTTTCATTCTTTAATTTTTTTTGTTTTGTGCTGTTCACTAGCATATTTGGTTCTTTTGTACTGGAGGAACTTTTTCATTGTTCTTAGGACCTTTGGAGGAAGTTCCTTCTTTACTGCAGGAGCTGAAGATGATTCTAGTTTTTAGAACGCTGCTTTGAGGGACTTTTTTAGCTCCTGCTTTAGGGTAGATACGAGAGGAACCATGAGTAATATAAGTGTACAATGATTGGTTCAGATGAATGTGTGTGAGGCTTGGTCCAGATGATTGGCCCAGATAAAAGTGTATGATGATTGGTCCAGGTGAAAGTGTACAATGATTGGTCCAGATCAAGGTGTACAATGATTGGTCTAGATAGTCCAGATGAAAGCAGCCGCCATTTTTAAACATGGTAGCCATGTGAACAACAGCTTGACAATCTCTTAACAATCAAAACCGAGAAAAGGCAAATGGACCAGTCCAGGCTTTTTTCAGCAGAAATCTGTCAGAGGACATAGTACAACACATGTTTGATGCTTGATCACACTGTCTTCTATCTTTTTGTCTACAGTCACTATACCAACCATCGTCCAGCTTATGTTTCTTTGGCTTTCCTGCAATGCAAACAAAAAGCCTTTGAAAGAGTACAACTCTTGATGAAGCTCCACAGTGGGTAGTTCCCCTCAGTGACCTCCTAGAACTGTTTGGTCTGAAAGAGTCTATTATTTAAGCCTTGCCTTTTTGTATCAAAGTCATCTCACATGATTTTATTTAATATGTCATTTTAAAAGATTGACATGGCATGTATGTGGTATTTCCATGCTCATGCAAGATTAATTTAGTAATCCCAGTCATGATTCAAGTGACCATTTACCTATGGAGTATTTCTATGCTTTTTAAAATGGGGAATTTACCAACTTTACTGACATCATGTTAGACTGCATTAGGAATTATGTTAATAAGAACAACCTACAGATCAAGATGCCTGTTTTCTAATGTTTCAATGGGATAGTGCTTTTTGTGCTGAAAGCTCAAATGGAGCAGGTTATTAAAATTAATCTAGATCTTGTCTCTAAAGTATGTACATGGCTGGAGCAGAGGCAGGATTTATACAGTTCAAGGTGGGCAAATCAGATTTCCCCCTTTACCCAGACATAAATGTCTAGGGTTAGTGGGATAATGGATCTAGTCAAAAGTTGTCATCCACTTTTCCTAAAGTGTAGTTTATACATGGCTTGGCTGTACATTTGAATGCATAGTGGGTGCTGCATAATTTTCATCATCAGGAGATCTGTCCACCTAGCATGTAAGAAGGCAACACATTATTTCTGGTGGGTGGCATGTTGGTGTGTGCCACTGCACATTTGCAGGCTTGGATAGAAACTTCAACTCGAAGTTAAAAATAAGTAGCAGAAGAAAAGTAATTATGATGAATCAGTTAGGATTTTAAATTCCGCCCTTTGCAGTTATGGTGTAGTATTGCAATGTATTCTAAATGCACATTCGGTGGCCATGACCATGTGCAAAAGCAGATGAAACACCAAATCGCAGTTTCAGTAACTGCTCTGGCATGCACTCTGACAAAGTATGACCTCGGCTTAACTGAGATAGCTTACATGAGCTGCATATCTGACCGTCCATTAACTTTTAGTAAGTAGGCACCCTAACTAGAAGCAATCTACATCAGCATGTCTGTGCAGGCCAATCAGATCAATGGAAAGCAAATCAATCATAAGGGCAAAGTGCCATTAGCTCTATAATTTTATAAAGAGAAATTTTCAGAACATGAACAAAAAGCAGAAGGCTTTCAATTGTATTTTTTGTTGTTTTGTTATGTTATCTAAAAAAAGAGTGAAACTGCTATTCCTATGTTATATTATAAAAGATGTATTGGTAGTCTCTGCCTGTTTTATTGGGTGTTTAGTATGTTTTAACTTAATGTAAAGGTGGGCTTTTTTGGCCAAGTCTTCTTCAAAAACAGCATTTTTATCTTAAGGGAATTTCTGGTAAAAACAAATGTTAAAAAAGTAAGTTAATCTACAATCAGCAAACAAGCAGTTTAACTAATCTGTTTAATTTAACACTTCAATTGATCATAAACTGTTATTTATCTGCATTTATATTGGTTGCTCTATTTTCTGTCATTTTTTATTTTTTAAATCATTTTAATTAAAAAAATTTTTTTAATCTTATCTAATCTTAATCACTAGCTATTTAGTAACAGGAAGGCACTCAGCCAAACACAGTCTTCAGATTACAGCAGAGGAAGCCCCCCATTTCAGCAAAAACCCCTTTTAAGGAATCTCGATATGTGAGTGAAACATCTGCCTGTGCTTGATGCCTTTGATCCAAAAGAAAAAGGTGAGCCTTCCAAATACAAGACCCATGTTTTCTCACAGCACTTTCTCTGTGTGTCCCCCGGGTTGGGTAGACATGTTTATTCTCTCAGCCTCCTATCTATAATTTATACAGTGTAAAGCCGACTGAGCCAGCTGACTGAACTTGTCGAAAGGGCAGATAGCTGGAGAAAAAAACAGGGACACGTTATCCTGTTGTCCTGTGCTTTCTTCTCCTCTCTCCTCTGGTTCTCTCTCAGACAGGAGAATTTAGATCTAACGTAAATGTCGGCCTCAAAAATAGGATGTCATGGAGTAGGAGAACAGTGAGTGTGTGTGATATTATTGTCCATGCCCCCTACTGTCACACACTTCTCTCTGCTTTATCCTCCCTCTCATAACACATCAGCAGAAGTGGCAGACTCTTGCTGTGGCTTGGCTCAGCAGTTAGTCAAATGACAGTGTTCAGCTGTAAGATCTAACAGTGTACAGACATACTGTATGCATACACACACACTACATGTGAGCTTGTGTTTAACTGTTGCTCTGACAGATTATTTTGGTCATGTCTATCAAACTGTGGCTCATACTCCCATTCTCCCAGTGCTTGTCTCAGTGTCACTCACATTGTGGAGGTTGAGACTGCATCCACTTTTCTACATGAGTTAGTCCATTAATCATACTTGTCTGTGTGTGTGTGTGTGTGTGTGTGTGTGTGTGTGTGTGTGTGTGTGTGTTTCATTTAGCATTTTAGCCATCTTCAACAGTCATTGCCATCATATTACATAATCTGACATTCTGTGAAATGACATGAAACAGTGTTGCAGATGAAGTTTTAATAAGAACCTAGCTAACAAAACTATACTGGTAACACTTGGTTTGGGTTTCGGAAACAAATGCAGGGGCATGCAATTTCAAACACAATTTATTGAACAAAAAGACTAACATGAAGCACTAAACAAGACTAAGATAACTTTTTTGAACAAACATGGAACTAGAAAACAGACTGAGGACAAAACAACAGGGTTTAACATGACATTAACAATAGGGATCAGAAACACAACAAGACACAAGACTACTATACACTAGGACTTATAAAGACAGACAAGACAAGACACACCTGGGCAAAGGAGGAGTCAAAAAACAAGGGCCAGGTGAGCAGGAAGGAGCTACAAGGAGAGTTCTCTACAAATCTTCAATTTTAGGCCCCCTGCTCTTCTCCTTGTATATGCAATCTCTTGGTAATATTTTTCCAAAACATGGAGTAAACTTCCATTGCTACACTGACGACACACAGTTATATGTTTCCGCACAGCCTGGTGAGAAACACTTAATGAACTTAATGTAACTGAGGAATGTGTAAATGACATTAGACAGTGGATGCTTCTAAACGTCCTACTACTACTCAACTGCAGCTCAAAGTAAGCTATCTAATCACACAGTAACTCTCTCTCTCTTGCTCATACTTTCTCTCCCTTTCTCTCTCCCTTTCTCCCCTGCTCTGTTGAGCTGCCCTGCTGAGGTATCAGTGATCCTGCCCCATTCTGCTATCTGGACCAGCCTGACCCACCCTGATACCCTCTTACTGGTTGAAGTGTTTACAGATTTTAACCCACTCACTCCACTCACTTCCTAGAGCTGGGGAGTTTTTTTCCTTGCCTCTGTCACCTTTTGCTTGATCTATGGGGGCTCGGACCAGGTTTCTGTAAAGCTGCTTTGTGACAACGTCAGTTGTAAAAAGTGATATAGCTTGACTTGACTTGACTAAGGCGGGACTAAGGCAGGGCAAAGACAATAACACCAGACAGGAGCACATGGGAAACCAAAACAAACACAGACTGGCACATGGCATGAGGACTTGACAATTGGCTTGTTTATTTTTTTATTTTTTTCTGTCATTCATTCTTTCATCATTTTCTGCTTCTCATTTCTTTCCATTCTTTTGTTGTTTTGTACTATCATTTATTTATTTCTTTTGTTCTTGTTTTATATAACCCAAGACTTTAGACAGATTTCTCTAATTCACTTTCTCATCCCACTAGTCTCCCTGACGAGTCCCAAAGTTTTTCCATGTATGAATGTATAAGATTTACCACAGTGACTGAACATCCTGCACCAACATCAGGTTATATTCTGAAGGATGTATCGGTAGACCCTGCCTGTTTTAATGTGCGTTTTATCTGTTTTTATGTTAGATGTTATATGTTTTGTAACTTAACGTCATGGTGGGTTTTCTTGGCCAAGTCTTCCTCATAAATGACATCCCAAAACAAACTGTTGACCTGAGCAGCTAATCAGGTCCGTTCACTTCATTACACTTTCCTGAAACTTCCTTTGTAGGACAGTAAAGCTTAGTCATCTGCTGTGTATTCCTGTACTGTGCTGGGTAAAGTACTGTGTCCTGGTGAAACATCTGCCCATTGTGCTATAGGCAGAGAGTCTACAAACGCAATTAGCCAGATAAAAATAGCAGCATCAATACTTTTAGGGGACAGTGCAGCATTGCTCTTGTTTAATGATGCTTATGGAGGTTTCAAAAGGCCTACATGACACCAATGCAGAGTAAGCATTTCCCAGTAGGCTCTGTCTTTGCTTACAAGCACACATTAACCTTAACCTGTCATTTCTATTAGACCTTCTTACCTCAAACTGCATTTCCATATTTCATGCCATTCTACAAAGTCTGTGACTGTGCTCATGCAGGCTACCTCGTATACATTTGTGTGGATGAAGGGGAACAGGCCAGAGTGGCTTGCTTTTACAGCCCGCTGAGCTCCAGCACTCCATCATTATTTAATGAGCTCTTAGGAGGCCTTGCATTTTTAAAGGGGAACAGGGATTAGGTATTAAGATGCAGTTCAGCTTGGTTTTTGCTTTCATACACTGTTCATTGCTTTCCATCCAAAATAGTCAGTTGAAAAGATATGTTCTGTTTGGAAATATACATATATATATATACAGGTCCTTCTAAAAAAAATAGCATATTGTGATAAAGTTCATTATTTTCTGTACTGATAAACATTAGACTTTCATATATTTTAGATCCATTACACTCAACTGAAGTAATTCAAGCCTTTTATTGTTTTTAATATTGATGATTTTGGCATACAGCTCATGAAAACCCAAAATTCCTATCTAAAAAA
>JBBPDA010000001.1:45415095-45434312 GCA_037974385.1 Arnoldichthys spilopterus
TATATATAAATTAATATTTATATTATAAAAAAGAAAAACATAAAAAATTACAAAAACTGCAACATTGTACAGAATTATTCATATTCGTTCATCAAAATGAACTTATATAATAATATTAAAGAATAATATTTTCCAAAATCAGCTTGAATATTTCATTGCACATAATGAATAAAGTGCTGGACACTTTTCAAACATCATCATGCAGTTGCTGTAGGTATTTTTTGTAGATCCTGACAAGGCTAACTGATTCACAGTATGACTTCCTGACAAAACAGAATCATAATGCATTCTGTGCTCATTCTAATTAAATTCTAATTAGACCATAGAAATTGCAGTTATTGCCAGCAATAACAAAAGCAGTGTGTAATTTTATATTAATTATCTCACACTCATAGCTCATTAAATTAAGCAGAGATATTCTGTCAAAAGTGTGCATCCAGAAATTTCAATTAACATTTGATTTCATAAGTAGAAAAGGAGATATTCAGTATGGTTTGAACTTGATTTAATCAAACTTGCACTTACACCGATCAGCCATAATGTTAATACAACCTGCACAATATACAAATCCCCAGTCAAAACAGCTCTGACTGTGGTGCACTGTATGTTCTGACACCTTTCTATGATCAGCCAGCATTTACTTTTGCACTACAGCAGCTCTTCTGTGAAGGACTAGACAGGCTAGCCTTCACCATGCGCATCAATGGGCCTTGAATGCCCATGACCCTGTTGATGGTTCACCAGTTGCTTTTCTTCAGGTCACTTTGTTATGTATTAACCACTGCACACAGGGGGCAACACACAAGAACTGGCATTTTTGAGATTCTCTGACACAGTTGCCTAGCAATCACAGTTTGGCCCATGTCAAAGTCCCTCAGGTCCTTACACTCAATTTTTTCTGCTTCCACCACATCAGCTTCAACACCTGACCGTTCTCTTGCTGCCTAATGTCTCCCACTACTTGACTGGTGCCACTTTAAAGAAATAACAAGATAGCCAATGTTACTTACTTCACCTGGAGATGGTTTTAATGTTGTGGCTGATCTGTGTATGAAAAGTAAAAGTGACTAGAAAGTAACTATTTGTTATTGTGAACACACTCAAGCGCCACAACGAAATGCCACCTCTGCATTTACCCATCACATTTACACACGTGGAGCAGTGGGCAGCTATCAACATCACCCAGGGAGCAGTTGCTTCCTCAAGGATACCTCAGTAGTACCCGGGCCGGGACTCGAACATGCGACCTTCAGGTCGCAAAGGCAGCATCCTCACCACTAGGCCACCACTGCCCACTAAACACTACGTAATTATATCTGAAAAAAATCTAAGTAAATCTTAATTTGTAAAAGCTAAAGAATCCTGGCTGGCTTTCAGGTTTTTCAGCATAATCAACACAAGAAATTAAAATACACATCAAAAAATACTAAAGAGATTAAAACAAGTTCTCCTATAATTAATCGATTGTATCAATTATGTGAGATGGGGACACATGATTTCCTTGTAATATTCCAACTGAGAACTGGAAAGGCCTGTCAAAGTGCTACATCTTTCTACTGTTACTTAAATGAAGCCAGTAGTGCTAATATATATGTTCTTGCATTTTACATAAGTGCTCTGTTTTGTTGCAGACAGCTGGCATGTCCTCTTTCGTTATTGTAGAAGTCAGCTCGATTGAAAGGCACATTGTGGCTGGCTGGAGAGGTGCCCTGAGTGTACAGTAAGGGAGCACGATGCCATGCTCCATCAGTAACTTGTGAAAAACACCCTGGCAGTTGCAGCAGGCCTCACAGTACACACCGCATTAATACATGTTACTATGGTTTTACAGAAACAGCGCACTTTGGCAAAGACTTACTAGGTTCTTGACTTAGCATGCACTTGGGTTAGTACACAATACTGTTATAACATTGAAACACTGCCTGGTTTGCAAAATAGCTTTAACAGTTTTGCAGTAGAGGTGAGAGCATAATTTCATCAGGAATATTTTTGGGTGAATTTTGCTGTATTCTGTGAGTCTTAAATGTGATAATGCATTCATTGTAATAATAATTAATATGTGTTTTCTCAAGTTCTGTATGTCATTATCACATAACAATAAAAATACTAATTTAATAGTTTGATAGTTTGCAAAATAAAGATTTACAAATCTTTATCAAATTGCAATTCAACAAACCTTTTCAGAACAAACCGCAGTGAGGACTATGGATAATACCAGGTGGCCTGAGCTGGAATTTCAATGAACAAAGCAACAATAACTAAGGGAGGTGGGAATTTTTATATTCAATTAATTTTCTGAGATGATGAGATACTGCAGTACATAATGAGGCATGCAGTAGCCTAAGCTGAAAATGCATACACGACATACCGCAACAGGGTTCTTTTTAGTGTTATCAAACAATTAAAATAATTATATCTCAGATAACTGCATCATTTTCTCTAGTTAATCACAATTAATCACATTATTTGCTTAAATCTGGTCCTAAAGCTTTTTCATACCCCTGTTCACTCCCTTGCTCTGCCCCCTGCCCCGCTCGCTTTGTCTAACCCCTCGTTCGCTCAGTCTTTTGTAGCCCCTGTTCTCTCACTCTCCCAAATCCTGCCTCAACCTACTCTCCTTGTTACACCAGAACCTCTTGAGGGGAACTACATATTTCCACTTTGCTAATCTTTTTTGTTGTACTACTTGCTGATTTATCCATAGATTTTCCACAAACACTGTCAAGTGTAGTGTATTGAGGGTGCTGATGGTATCCCTTTAAAAGCTATTTAAAAACATGCATTTTATAATTTTTGTAGTTTCTATTACAGCAACAAACACACACATTTAGCTGGGCTCCAGCCTGCATTGCTGCAATTTACAGTAATAACAATACTTTAAGAGCATAAAAAACATTAGTTGCATTAATATTTTATCACTGCTAATGCATTAACTTTGAAAACACTAGTGTATCATCTCAAAAGTACATTTGTATTAGTTTAGTGTTCAGACCTTCTTCTACCAGGTAGGTAATTGAATGTTAAAGCCAAAATAAACAATTCTGGAGAAATCAGCAGACTTAGAAAAAACTCATAGGCAAAATCACACTTCTAACCTATTTCCAAAAACCACCACGAAAAAAAAACACACACTATTTGTAATGAATTTAGGGGTTTTGGAAGCAAGTGCCAATAAGTACTTTAGTTGAGAGGTTTTTAATAAAGGAAATAACAAAACACGAAAAAAAACAAAAACACGATAGCATACTAGGAAACATGAAACAGAACAACAGCTATGTACAACAGAGAATCCACAACACAGAGCCTAACACGAGGGTATAAATAATGACATGACATGGGAAACACCTGAACACAAAACGAGACGCAGCTGGGAGGCGGGGCTAAACATAATTGTACATGAGGCAATGAACACGTGGGAATGTAAACAAAACAGACAGGGAACACGTGGGACGAGGGTCGTCACACTATTGTTCACTCTAGATTTGTTTCTTGTTGTATACAACCTATTTTTTACCCTTCCTGTAGTTGTCTTTCTTTTACAACCAAAAGCTGTTGAAATCAGTTTCTCTGCCATTGTGCAATTCCCTCGCTAGTTTTACTTAATGTGTCTGTGTCACTAGCCTTGTAGAAGATGCATGGGTCTAGAGCACAAGCAGTCAGGTATAGACAACAATTTCTTGTTTTCAGGAGATTTTAAGTTAACTACTATCTATCTAGTGATAATGACACAAATAACTCAAGATCTCAGGAAAAAAATAACTGGTTGTCAATGAAAAATAGAGCCAAGGCCTTTTAGGGCGTCCATATGTATGAACACAATGAGATATTTAAAGACTGTAAGTATTTTCAAACAAGGCCTGCCCAAGCACTACTGTCAGCCAGCGACAGACAATCTGTTGCTAAACTGGATAGACTGTGGAAGTAATTGACACGCTAACGAGCCAGCCAAGATAATGATCAAAAAGCAGTTTGGGCTGTTGGATTCCTATTTGGATACATCATGGAACGACTGTCCTTGGAAAGTACTGCCGCCAAAAAAGCCTGCCATCAGCTAATGCAACGGCAAAATTAATTCCATCAAGCAAAATGACGGTTCGCTCAGACAGTGATGCATTGTGGCCATTTTGGGGGAGGCGAGTGGTCAAAAAAAAGTCAGGTTCAAATCCAGGTCTTCAACTTAAAGGACTAGCACTAAAGCTATTAAGCCAAGGAGTTAGAGGCACTGGCTTAAGTGCTATGATGTCATTTTCAAGTGGAGAAAGACTTTAATGTCTAAACAGAGCAATGCAGAATCTTTTGAGTTTCTCTTTCAGAACTGCACTCTGCTTAGTGCCACCAATTAGCACTGTGCAAACTGCATGCATACATCATCACGCAAACTGTGTCAAATTGTTAAAGGGCCCATATTATGTAAAAATGATTTTTTCTTAAATAAAATTTGGATTTTCCTTAAATAAAAAAGGGTTTTGTGCTACATTTAACACTAAAGTTTCAGAATTTGCCATTTACTCCCCAACCAATAAAATCCATATATGCAAGATTGTCTGCAATTACATTGTTTTGTGTCTTTGATGTTATGAAAACGCATTTACATACCAATGTCATAAGTGGAAATGGGCATGCGTATTGATTTGCAAATTTATGATGTATAGTTGTTGAAAAAATTATGCATTATAGGTTTGTTTTGTTTAAAACTACATACAATACCAGTGTCACAGTATCACACACAGACACACATATGTATGCGGGTGTTACATAAAGACCTACACTGCCTCTGACTGGCTCTCTGAGTCTAACATTTTTTGTCTAAGCCTGTCTAAGCAAACGTCTGACCATATCTGTAAGCAAACAACAAACAATAACCAGTCAGAGCAGGGGAGGGTCCACCCAGATTGTGGGTAACTATGACTTACCACCGGTCAGCTGCTAGGTATTATCAGGCTATTTAAACATGATGTAGTAGTATTTAGAAGGAAGGGAAGTAAAAAGAAAGTATTTGGATGTATAAATCAAAATATGAATTAATGCAATCTGACATAATTTGATACATGGATTAATTTGAAATGTAATGTGTAAAGTTATGCATCGTGCAATGCAACCTGACACATGATGTAATGAATTACTGAAAGAACTGTATATGTACAGCAACTGTATAGGTCTCTAACTCCAAGGACTGAAACTCTTAAGCTCAGGAATGGCTACACTGCTGCCTTCTAGCATATAAACCTTTAATGCTAGGTTCTCTTTCAGACTATGCCCTTCTCACTAGGCATTAAATAGACTGAACAGCACCTGAGGTCTCACGCACATGCCCATGCCAGAGCTGGGTGCTCTGCACTTTTCAAATCTGCCCACCCTGACTGTCTGGAGCGCGCTGCCGTTTTGTTTGCTCTAAAAGCACTGCTCGCAGCCTGAGAAACACATAAAAACCCTTGGCAGCAGCTCTCCTGGCCCACAGAGACTAGCGGGGGCTTTCATGTGCCCCCGCTGCGCTGCTCGCCGGCCCAAACACGGCTGCTTTGAAGACGCAGCACGAGCAAGAGTAGGGGGAACAGAGGGGCCTCGCTCTAATAATAACCTTCAGAATGGCAGGAAGGCACTCTAACACACACATACACACACATAGTCCCACACTCTTTGGGAAGATGAAAGGCCTGCTTGATGAGGCGCTGCTAATTGAGGCTGTTTGAGTGGTGGTTTTGTGCTTCCGAGACCAGGCGGGGCTTCTGCTTTTTCTCCTGGCACAGGATTAGCCAGGACTCCACCACTCCTGGGTCTATGTGGAGCAGGCTTAAGGGCCATTAGCTGCCCTACATGCCTCCTGAGGGCCATTTAATGCTCAAAAATGATGTTCTAGCCCAGGTTTACTGTGCAAGGTGAATGGCCAATTTGAAGCACATCATGGAACGTTTGAGCTATCGCATGAACGTATACTGTAAGTATTGTCTTTCTCATAACAAAACTTTGCATCTCAGAACAGGTTGATTACATAAAAGACAGAAACCATTCTCAGGCCTCCATTTTCTAGTTTGGACCGTGACTTTATTATATGACTGATATATTAGAGCAGACTATTTAACTGCAGGATGCCCATTTCAATAAATGATGGAAAAACATGCTGCCTGGCTGGGAAGCAGTGGCACTTGTTGATTGCCATTTTACAGCCATTTTAAATAAAACTGTTGCCACCTTTCTTGGGGCAGGACGGTGATGCAGGGGTTAGCGCTGTTGCCTCACAGTAAGAAGGTCTTGGGTTAGGGTTAGGTTGAACCCCAGGTCGGTAACGGGTGCCTGTCTGTGTGGAGCCTGCCAGCTCTCAGTGGATTCCCTCCCACTTTCCAAAGGTTTGCAATAGGTAAATTGGTTACTCTAAATTGCCCGTAGGTGTGAGTGTGTGTGAATGGTTGTCTGTCTATGTGTTGTCATGCAATGGGTTGGCCTCCTGTCCTGGGTGTACCCTGCCATGGGCCCATGGTCAGCTGGTCAAAGTGTAGGTACCATGCTGTATATGGTAGTTTCTGGTAAAATAGTCATGCACAAGATTCAGCCATTAAGCCCTTTAAGCTTTAGAACTAACCAAACCTTTGACATACTTTTTATAAACGCATGAGAATATGTCAGGGTCTGATAAGTCAAGCATAATCTAATATCCCATTGTAGTACTTGGCAGTTGCATTGAAACCAAAACATAATGCAGGCATATAACTTACATGTAATGCAAGCTTGTTCTGACATTGAACATGCATCTAACTCAGTCATAAGCTTGACAAATTGCTTATAGCAGCTGGTATCTCCAGAATCTGCTCTCGCTGACTTTTGCTAAACTGTCACGGCCACTTTCGCCAAAAGCTGACTCAGGCAGAACTCAGACTTGAAGCTACTTGTATAAAAATGGAAGGCTTAATGGAGAGGCATTATGAAACATTCACTGTATTAAGTTCTTTAATCCCCAGAGTGGCAGTGCCTGGTATACAGGTGTGCTGCAGCCATGTCTTCTGCACCCCAAATTCAGCTGGAACATTTTTAACATAACTTTACCTGGTGGCATCTCTCATTATCACCAAATTCCAAAATTTAATAGGAATTATAAAAGATGCCTTTTCCTGTGCTTGAATGTTTTGCCAGTGTGGCATTAGGTAGCACAACAGTAGCATATAAATAGGGTAAATTCTGGGTACAATGACTGTTTAAAAATAAATGTTAGTTTAATATACAAACTTATAAAACCATCATCAGCCATAACATCAACATAAAAAACATATCAGCCATAACATTAACACCACCAACCTAATATTATGCCTCTAATATTGTCAAAACAACTCTGACTGTGGTGAACCATGTGTCCTTTCTATCATAGCCAGCGTTAACTTTTTGTGATCCAATTTTGTAGCCTTCACTCCCCACATGCATCAGTGAGCCTTGGATGCCCATGACCCTGTCGTCAATGCACCAGTTGCCCTTCCTTGAATCACATTGGCTAGGTACTAACATACCTGGAACACTCCATAAGAGCTGCCATTTTTTAGATGCTCTGACTTCATCTAGCCATCAAGATAAGGCCCTTGTCAAAGTGGCTCAGATCCTTACACTTGCCCATTTTACCTGCTTCCAACCTATCAATTTCAAGAACTGCCACTGTAATGAAATAACAAGATGTTATTCACTTAACCTGTCAGTGGTTTTAATGTTCTGGCTGATTGGTGTATACTTATACTTGTCTTTGAACTACAAACTAGCCTTTTCATCATGTGCCCCACCTAGAAATTTTTCACCAGCCACCACTGCCCCAGGGGTTGGCATTCGTGAGGAAACATTTCATGCAGGTTGGCTTCATGGCTGTGAGTGAGCATTCACTGAGAGAATGGAGAAGGAGGCCATGTCACATTGAGCTGTCCCTATCTCTGCCAATGATTTGAAAACAACCTCTGCTGAATAATTCTGGACCTTTTAGCTTAACCCCATTATCAACATTGACTCAATACCAAATTCAAAGGCTTTGGGTAAATGAGAATCATGACATATACTTTCAGAAAAATTATGAAAAAGAGTAGTTGTAAATGTGAGTGGCTGACTTTAAGTTGTGATACTGGCAGAATTAATGCCTCGTGACCTTGAAATCCTGATATTTATCCAGTCAACTGAAGATGAATGTATCGCCATCTCATCCCCCTTCACAGTCTGTGTCTCCCCATTGAGATTTGTCAGGCCCTGGGGCATGTCTGAATATGACAGTTTTGTTTCCTTGCTGCCACACACCTAATGTTGATTATAAACCAATGAGTAAAATCAGCAGGCAGAGCAGAAAACATGGTTCAATGTTGCTCAGTACTGAAACTGAGCAGCACTGTTTTACAAAGTGTTGTCACCATAACATCTTGTGCACTGTCCTGTGAACCAAACTGAGATTCATATAACCACCAGCTTTTGATCTGTGTCTCTTCAAGGACACAAGCCTTGGAGACTACTGAAAGAAAACCGCAGGTATTCAGCAATTGTGTAGGTATTACAGCTGAACGGTATACAAGTTTATATATAGAGTGTGACTCACCCTTCCCGCTGTGCCTCTCCTTTCTCCAGTTCCTGAATGACCCCTAGCAGCACTTTGATGGTCTCCTGGCTAGAGCTAATTAGAGTCTCCATGGCCTGCAGCCTGGATTTCACATCCCCTTCCACCCCAGGCAGTGGAATCACCTGCCCATACCCTTGCCCTGTCACATCTTCCTGTGTAGCAGTGCTACCAAAGCCATGGCTGCTATGGTAGTGAGCCTGGGTGGCTTCCTGTGATGAACAACTGGCTGCATGTGGCAGGGTCTGTGATTGTAGACCGTTCAACTGCGCAGTCTCTTTCTTGCGCTTGCACCGCACAGAGGGACTCTCAAGACACTCCACTTGTGTCAAAGACGTCCATGCAATGGGACCAGTAACCTTTGAAGTGCCACCCCTGTCCTGCAGAGGTTGTCCTGAGGAAGTGGAAGAGGAGCTTATGGTGCAATTGCGCTCTTGCCCTGCCCCCACCTCACTGTCGTTGTGCTTGGATCCTTGGGGAGTCACCTCTTTCCTTGAATCTGACTGGTCAGAGTTTGTGGTTGCATCCCTGCCTCTACACGAGGGATCCGAGCAGAGATCGCCATCTGGGCAATCAGACCCAGCACACAGGTCTTGCACATCACTGCATGGTGGCATACTGTGCAAAAGTACCCGAGTCTTCTGTACCCTGCCCCCACAAGGCATTTCCTCCTCTGTACTTTTCACATCACTCAAGAACCCATTGTTCTGGCCCTGATAGTTCTCCACCAGAGCCGTGTGTTTGATAGTATGCCCCTTCTTACGCTCAAATGGGAAAGTCTGATAGCGCTTCTTCAGATCTGGTGAGGTTTGCACTGCTGTGCTCTTGGTTACGTTGGGGATGGAGCGGCGCGCCGGCATGGTCATGTACCTCCTGTGCACGACCTTGCACGAAACGGAGCGTCCCCTGGCACCTCGGGCTAAACGAGCTGCCTCATTCTGAGCCTCGCAGATATCTTTGAAGCGGACCTGCAGGGCTTTGTTCCGCTTGCGCACTGTATCCCCTCGTCCGCTGCCCTCTCCTCCCAGGGTCGGACGTCCACCCTCAGAGTCCGACTCCGAGTTTGACAGGGCACAGCGGCCTGCCTCCTTACTGACCATCACTCCTGAGAAAGAACGATAAAGAGAGTACAGTGTGAAAAATGGTCGTGACTAGAGCTATTGCACAGATGGCCTAGTTTTGTCTATTCATCAGTTTGCAACATCCTGTCAGCCAAAAGCTTTTTTCACCGCTTTGTTTATCGGTGGAAGCCACGGCTGACACCTCTCTAATGATGCTTCGTGTGCTGAACTGCTGTGAACAAGGAGGCTGCAGCATGTAGGATGATACAGGGTTTCTGTGGTGTTAAATTATAAATGCAGTTCAGTGCAAATACAGGAACACAAAAATGTAATTAAGAGAGGACAAAAAGGATGCAAAACGCTTCAGCAGGAGGCATTAACAACTATTTCAGCTTTGTTAAAGTTTATAATCCGCTTGAATAACAGAGGACTCCCATAATGCATACTTTATGAATACAAACTCTCCTTGACATGTCACTACTTCAAAGACATTGGTGCCAATTTAAACTTTAGCTTGAATAATTAATGGATTCTTGTCTGGCCATTTGGATCTGTCTGGGAAAGGGCAGATTGTGTAGTGCTACACCGTTGCAAGAAGATATTAAAATCATATTCATAATTGATTTTGTAAAAGTCAAGAATGAAATCACATTCTTCCTTATAAATAATATAAATTACAGCATGGTTCTATTGACTATTCACTCACTTTTTTGAGTCATGCTTCTAGGGACTATTCACTCACTTCTGTCATATAAATGACATCAATGACTATAGACACCTCACAGATTGCAGCAACAAGTGTCTGACGTTGCTTAATGAAAGTGAAGTGAAAGTGACTATTTGTCATTGTGAACACACTCAAGCATCACAATGTGTCCAAGGGAATATTATAACTATGTAGTTCAGCCAGTTTCCTCAGAGTTTCCTCATTTTGTGATGCATAAATGTCTTGAATTCAATGTATTTTGATGCACTGTAAAGATACTGTAATCATTTTTAGAAAAGGTTACTTTAGAATATTCTGATATATGTCATTTTATGATTTAATATGAAATGACTGGACCTTGCCACAAAAATGTACATCATGTCTTTGTAACATATGGAGACTAATGTATTATGAATACTGGGGACTCATTGCAAACTAGCAGGATGCTGTAACAAACTAACAAAATCATCATGATGCTTGAAAAAGATACTGACAGGGAAAAAAATTCAGCTGAATTTGTAATTAAAGCAGAGCCAGTTTCAGAGGCCAACAGCTAAACAGCAGTCTGGCTTGGCCAGAGTCTCACGTTCTAGTTTCCAAGTCAAGCATCTGTAGTCAAAGAAAGCTCATGTGTATTAATGCTCACCAACAGTAAATACAACCGTCTTTTTAATGTACCATTCAATTTGTAAACCAATAAATTATGCATTCAGTATATGAACAGCTCGCAATTGACTATTCATAAATGTGTGATTAATCAAAAAGGAAAATCAGTGATCAGCCATTAGGAACAAGGCTGAAACTATACCAATGAATATCAATGTACATCCAGCCACAGACAGCGGAGGAGCTAATTCACCATCCGTAGTAATACAGTGTAATGTCCCTGGATTAATGATATTGCCTACAGTAGTATACGTCAAATACGATAATTACTTTGACAGGTCTGATCTGATCATGAGATGTTCCCAGTTGCCATGATCAGATTTTATGACTAAGGAAGGGTATCACATATAATTACTTGTCACTATCCTTGTTAATGTAAATGTGAGGACTGCTTTATATGTTTAAATCCCAACTATTCTTAACACAATGTACACAAATGATAGGAGAGGAGACAAAGAAGGAGGCCACGCTAAGCAGCTGATTCATCTTGAATGTAAAGATGCAGCTGATTAATATAGTCCTTTGATGTTTTGGGGAATGTATCAGGACACTTTAGTAATTACACTGAAAATGTTATGTGGAATCTCTATGACACATTGGACTTACATCTGTACATAATGCTATACACTCTAATCAGACCACCCAAGACATATGTTAATGCCAAGTGTGAATGGGTCCAAAGGTTCTATGCAGCTTACACTGCTGAGATTTTTTTCCCAACAAGTCTTAATGTTTAATGTGCAACTACAGAGCTGAATTCAATAGGAACATGTGTCCAGAAGTCAATGTTATTTAAAAGAAACATTCCTTAATGATTATTTTCTGGGAAATTCTAGAAAAAAAACCCTTCAATTAGTATAGAACAGAGAAGGCATGATGCTCCAGGGGTGCCCCATGGCATAGGCGATATAGGCAGAGGGAGCGCAACTCATGAGCACTCTGTGTTTCCCTACCTACATTCAGATAAGTCTAGCCCTGCTGAAAGTTGATAGGTGAGCTGCTTGTCAGTCCTGATGATACGTTCTTATTTTCCCACCAATATCTGATCCAGCACTTTTGGCCCCATAGCAATACCTGGTATCAGATCAGTATCTAGTATAGGATCAGTAAGGTCAATCTCTACAAACGAACCTTCACATATTGTAGGTATAGGTTGTTTCTGCCCAGTTTAATACAAGAACACTAGGACTTCCACAATCACACTGGAAGGACGAGGTCAAACACAAGCTTCCTCAGAGTCACATAAAACATTACTGCACCTTTCTCATCTGTCAATAACATCACTGGATAGCTCTACACACTTGAAGGAGAACACTAACACTAACTTTTTAAGAGTTTAATTGGATTTAAATGAACAATGAAAGTGTAAGTTTAGCAATGAATCAGCTTCCAAAATTACCAGTTAATTTGGAGCTGAAATTGGTGTCATATATTTTCAGTCAATGAGATGAGATTTTTTAAAAAACAGGGATCTTTCAAATCTAATTTTTTCAATATCGGTTTATGGAACTGTACTATGTCCCAAACAAAGAAGATTGTTAAAAAAAAGGAGATTGTTAAGGATAGTTGTAGAGTTGTTGGTGTTCATCAGGCTGGAAAATGTTTGAAAATCATCTCTAAAGAGTTTGGATTCTACTAATCCACAGTTTTACCATAACATGATAAAACATGGTAGTAGTATCATGGTTTTACCCTGTTTTGCTGCATCTGGGAAAGGAAAAGCTTGCCATAATTGGTGGAAGAACTAAATTCAAGAGAAAATGGGTCATGCAGCAAGACAATGCTTGCTTTGTAGGCTTAATGTATTTTTCCCCATGATTCACTGTAACTGTGAAGCACAAAGATTTCTATTAAGCCATGGTTGAACTATCAATATGTTTTGACATGTTTTAAGTTGGTTCAGAGCTGACTATCAATTACTCAGAGCACAACTGGCTGTCTTTTCAGGGAGCCTCAGTGTCTTTAGGTGTCTGATTTTCAGTGTGTAAGCCCATCTGAGTTGACGGGTAATACACTTATCCTCAGTACGTCATTGAACTGTCCTCCCTCTTGATGCAATCAGCTCTATCCAGCCTCTAAAAATAATGAGTGGACTGCTATGTCAATCTGCTTGGCCACCAAAAATATGAAAGAAGATATTCATGTGCTGGCTGTAACACATACTGCAAAATGCAATATATCAATTTTCATGCATTTACCCATGCAATCTCATCATGCAATCGTATACCATACATCCAGCAACCACAACCAGTTGTCAAAACTGTGACAGAATTGAGTTGCCCAAGGCTCTTAAAAGCATCCACAGTCCAAAAGCACCTACTGTTCATTTGCTAAAACCACCTGCCTGTTAAAAACAGATGGCAATGCTTGATTGATTCATTGACTTGATAATTCAATTCATATCATCAGTGGAGAAGAATAATGACAAAACATTTACTCATATGATTGTTGGTATTGCACATATATGTGTGTATGCGTGTGTGTGTTAAGTATATGCTGTATACTATGTGTGTTTTTTGTGCATTGTTATTAGGAATAAAATTCAGAAATTCAGGACAGATTCACTGTACATAAGCAAAAATTCAATTATTAATTTAAATGAGTCAAAATCTGAGAGTAAAACATTTTATAAAAATATATCAGTATCTGGCAAATAGCCACTTAACATATTTAACCTTCTCCTACAGTCAACTGTTTAAGAAATTCATTTTTTATCAAAAACTAACAATATATTTAGATTAATTATGCTTTTCACACCGGCGGCCTTCTGTACTCATTAACATGAAATCATTGCAGTGTTACTTAACAATTATTACAATGATAATAATACAATTATATTGATAATAATTTGCTTAAAATTCCAAATTGTTCTCTTCCAGCTACCTTCTGGGTGTTCTCAAAGCGGCTTGCTACAATGCAAATGGGGCAGATTCTCTTTCGCTCTCTTTCCCTTTCTCTGTCTCTCTCTAAGCACTGTTATTCAGAGGTCTCTCTGCGACCCTGGTGATTCGGCCAGTCATCCCCAGGATTATGAATAATGCTTTGAATCTAAAATTGCAAAAGTAATCCTCTTAAATCTCCTCGTGTACTTTAGCAGACCATGTTGTCCATTCGAACAGGCTAGCAGTTCCTCATGAAAAGGTCTGATGAAAAATTAAACATAGTTCACCCTCTACAGCCAAGTGTCAGTTACTGAAGTCTTGCTAGATTTTTCCCTTTACCATAAAGATATGGATATCTCCTTACAGTGACAGACAGCACTCTGTGCTAGTTAATAACGTTTTTGTTCCCTCAAAAAAACTGCGTTTTTTGGACATTGATCAGAAACCCAATGTGAGCCTCAATGTGTCTGGTGTTTTCAATCAATTGGATGACAATCCCATTTTATATAAAATGCCCTGTTTTATTATTATTTATTATTAAAATAAAAAAACAGGAATCTTTCAAAGTCTGATTTTTACAATATAAGTTGTGATGTGAATTGTACTATGGCACAAAAAAGGAGACTGTTAAGGAGATTTGTAGAGTCATTGGTGCCCATCAGGCTGGAAAATGCAATAAAACCAACTCTAAAGAATTTTGGCTCCACCAATTCACAGTTTTATTACAACATGACAAAATATGGTGGTGGTAGTATCATGGTTTTGTCCTGTTTTGCTGCTTCTGGGAAAGGATAGCTTGCCATAATTGGTGGAACAATGAATTTGAATTATACCAGTAAAATCTAAAGGAAAATGTCAGGACATGCGAACAAATTTAGAGACATAATGGGTCATGCAGCAAGACAATGACCATAAGTACAAGTTGTTCTTCCAAAGAATTGTCAAAGAAGAATAACGTAAATCATTTGGAATGGCCAAAGTCCTAACCTTAACCCAATAGAAATGTTGCTGAATGAGCTGAAGTGATGATGTTTTAGGTCATATTTATGAGGAAATACAGACATTTCCTACGAGTTCATAACCTTTCAAGAATTTTTAAATCCAAAAGTTTCATGTATGACAACAGGCCTACAGTTTATTTACCAGACGCAGTAATTGCAGAAAGCAGGTTTTGATATCAGTCTCATGTATAGTTTAGCATAAACAGTTTACCTTGTAATTTTGTAGTAACAGTAGCAACACAGGAGTCCAAAATGAAGGAGACCTTACTTAGCTAGCTATGGTCTTGAGTCACTTACAGCTCTATATACAACATTACCTATACATTCTCTATTTTACCCAATTACGATGAATTAAATTAAAGTAAATGACAGCTGTACACAGCTGAAGAAAGAACAACCAACATAAAAACAAAAAAGATTTTTTTTGTCATTTGCTGAAGTATACTGAAAAAAAAGGTCTGTGGACCAATTATATCTTTTATGATCTGATGTGCAAATTTAAATTTACATTAAATTTAAATGTAAATGTGGACTCAAATTTAAAACTCTGGGTTGTTTTGTGGGTTAAGATTATGAAGACGGACATCAGTTTGAACTGACACAATATAACAATAAAATCAAATTTCATTATTTGAAAAAAACAGCTTAAAAAGTGTTTCTCCCTATTTGGTTGGGTTTTCTTGGAATCAAGCAGCCTGCATGGAACAAAAAAATATTTAACTAATGTTATTAGGTGGTAGTAGAAACTGTTTCTGTTCTGAAACAGTTAAAGTAACAGGTAAGATCATGTTTCTGTCCCTACTGAAAATGTTTCTTGCCTTTTTGCTCCTCAAACAGATTCAGAGTTCTGCTCTTGGATCTTTGTGTGTTTTGCCAAAACAAAAAACTTATCTCTTCCGTCACCTCAGCATATTATAAAAACACACATTCAAGTCTTCCAGGAGTGTAATAGCTTGGAGAAATTTGACTCAATGAGGTGTTCCTGACATCTCTATATAAAGCAGTGCTGTCACTGTTGGATCACGTTAATAACTGAGTAATCTAGTGCTTATTTAAATGAATAAGTATTCAGCATTTTTAAATACAGATGAATGAACAAAACTTCCTAAAAAATTAACTAATTTTCCACTGTTATTTAATTGTAATTAATCTGTTTGTCAAGTCTCCCACTATCACACAATGCTTCTGAGGTGGGAGGGTGAAGGCTAATACAAGTCACTACCTCCTAGAAGTCACATGAACGGAACTGCTGCTAATACGGAAGTCACTGAACAGTTCAGCATGCTTAAAGGGGAACACTAATTGCTAATTCTGTTACATCAGCTAAAAGATGCCTGTGCTGAGGTTCCACACTAATAGATTGGGGGAAAAGACTCAGTTGTTTGCAACCCAGTCACAAACCAGTTACGTGACCATGCCATGTCCTGCCTCATGCACCCTCTGCCAGCACTGTGTCAGCCCTCACCTGAACCACATGGAGCATTTACCAGTTGGTGTGAATGTGTCTAACATGGAAACTCTCTTGCTGTGTGCTACATGTGTAAAAGGGCAATTCTGGACAATATCAATGTTTGTGTGTAAAAAATGGCTATGGATTCCTGGCCAGTAAATGACTATGGCATCAACAGGGATCAAACCTGTGATCTCCTGATAGGGTACATGGTCAAATGGAGAACGACAACTACTGCTGATTCACTAAAAAGGTGAACTTTAACCTATTAAAAAAACAACAACAAAACATCAAGACAACCCTAATCTAAATGCTGATCGTAGCTCATCATGATATGATGATGACCATTTAGAAGGTATTATAATACAGTCTGTTACCCAACAATCACAACTAAAATTTATTAATTTTTATCACCACGTTTACAATTCACTTCAATTTTTCACCCTTTTATTTGTAATTTTCTCTCTCTACCGACTGTTATATGTGACACATGTGGTGTGAAATGAGTTGTGACTAGCCTTCAGACTAGCTATAAATGGAAAGCAAAAGGTTGTTTAAGATTCAAGAGTTTATTGTCATGTGCACAGTAGAACAAGCAGTTTCACTGTCCAATGAAATTCTTAAAGCCAGACGCAGTCAACTGGATATAGGATATAGGCTATAGGCAGGTTATAGGCTTAGTACTTACTCTGTTGGTCTTATGATAACATTCACATCTCATGTTTCATTCTTTCTTTTGGAAAAGAATTGTCACGTTGCAAGGCAGTATACTACTGAACAAAAAGTCACCTTGCACATATTGTAGTATGGCTACCAGGTAATGAATTGCACAGTTGCTTACAGACACTTTTAAAGGATTCTTGAATGGCTCATTGTACATTTATATGAAAAAATAAATGAATTGGAAACTTTAATTCCCATTATGAAGGAATCTATAGGGAAGAAGAGCATGTTCTGCCATGGCATTAACTAACTAATGTACCTACAATATGTGTATTATAAGAATTCCATTGTGGTTTGGGGTGGCCCATGAGTTCCTGCTCAAACAGGGGGACCTTAATAAGTCCTTCTGTAGAGGTGAGTCTAGCCTCTAGTCTTCAACCAATGTTAGGGTGAGAATATAACCTGGACATGGCAGTGATGGCCCTGTGTAAAAGAAAGGGACGTCCCAAGAAAGATAGAGAGAAAAAATGAAGCATGAACCAGATTGGATGTATTCTCATCTTATTCCTAATTTTCTTGCTTACTTTTCTTTTTATGCTTATTTTATTTCTGTAAAGCACACTGAATGACCTCTGTATATGATAATGTGCCATACAAATAAACTTGCTTTGCCTTGCCTTAAAAGCATGTTCCGATTTCCTCGACAAAATCTTCACAGCAAAGACCACGGCGTACCTGTTTGTTAAGTCTAAGCTTCAAGGACATTGCTGACAGATTTACAGCTCCACACTACCGTCTCACTCCATTAGTCATAATGTATCTAATCCCTGCTCTGATTTATCTTTCTCAGAATAATCCGAAGCTGCAGGTGGCCAGCGATAGCTGATCTCTCCCCCTTCTTCTACATTGGACTCAGTGTTGACAGCGCTATAGGCCTAAACCTTTGACTAGCCAAAGTGTAATGATTTTTCAAGCTAGCGTGGCATTAGGTTTCTTCCACATGGTTGGCCAGACTAAAAATCCCACACAAGGACACTGCAGTTAAGTGAAAAGTGAAGTTGCTGAAAAGTTGGCCCAGTGCAAACTCTATGACCTTAGCTGTTTGCTCTACATCAAGACAGTTTCAATCAATAAAGTAGCAAAATGCTGAATATTTGAGATGTTTTTAGATGTTGCTGGAAGTTTTATAAAGTACTAGAGGAAGTGACCGAATAGAAGAAGGGGTTCCCTAAAGAATGGGTCAATGGATGGCTCTCAAAAGAATCTTAGACATTTTTGAGAAGCAGGGTTCTTCAATAATTTTTCTGTATAGCAATGATTATGTGTAGAACCACATTAACATTTGAATCCCTCTTTAAATAACCTTTTCATATAGCACCAAAAGGCTTCTGCTTCTGTTACAAGATAGTATAGTAAAAACATTTAGGAACCTTGATTTTTAAGAGTTTGTTGATGTGTTGCCCTGCAATGGGTTGGCATCCTGTCCTGAGTGTACCCCACCTTAGGCCCGTAGTCAGCTGGAATTGGCTCAAGTTCCCTGCGACCCAGAAACGGAAGAAGTGGTTTAGAAAATGGATGGATGGATGGATGGATGATTTTTAAGAGTGTAAACCATCCATTGCCACAATGTGAAACTGTGTGGGGACATGTATGGATGGTGCTTGCTTCCTAGGGCCTCCCCTAGTGGGGTAATATCTTCACTGCCTAGTTGCAGTTGTTCTTGTGCAGACAACTTAGAGCTGGATGGATGGGTTTTCACCCACTACTCATATTCTCCCCAGCTGTACAGAGATCAGCTGACCTTGTTTTGTGCCTCCAGCTGCTAGCTTCACATTAAGGTGCTCTTTGTGACATTGGATTTGCTGCCTTATTGGAAAAAAACAGTTTCAAAGTGAGGAGGTACATGGTGGGATCAAACAGCTGCTATTACAACTGCCCTGCGTGGATGGATGTGAATGAGAATGGCAGGGCTAATCCTGCTAACAAGCTGAAGTAAGGAACCAGATGAGAGCGGTGGAATCCTACTTTCGATTGGAGATGTACAGATAGCAATGGTAAACTCCTTGTGAACAGAAAGAGAATGAGAGAGAGAGAGAGAGAGAGAGAAAAAGGAGGAAGAGAGAATGGATGAAACATCGTGATATTCTACAGTGGCTTGCAAAAGTATTCGGCCCCCTTGAACTTTCCCACATTTTGTCACATTACAGCCACAAACATGAATC
>JBBPDA010000001.1:45435740-45454683 GCA_037974385.1 Arnoldichthys spilopterus
TCATGTTTGTGGCTGTAATGTGACAAAATGTGGGAAAGTTCAAGGGGGCCAAATACTTTTGCAAGCCACTGTATATAGTGGAAACTGACATTTTCATCACTTTTTCTAAATCAAAGAGGTTCGAGTAGTGTGAGAACACTGTTAAGGTTTCACAATGTACCACTGTCTGACCTGGCCATACAGTCCATATAGGGAAACTAAGCTGCTGTTGTAAATTCAAAGTGTTTGTGATATCACAAAACAAATGTGCATACAGTTTATAACACCTATTCTAACAGAATGTCATATACAAGTGTAAGTGTTAAGAACCTTCTTTGCCAATTCAGGGTAGGGCTAAAAAACCAGAATCACAATTAAAAAAGAGTGCAATTGTCAAAACATTGTGTTAAGTTTTATTGTAATTATTTTTTGTACACTACAGCCAGAGTTCATGCCTTAGGTATCAAAAATTTATTATTTTCGCAGAAAAAAAGAAACAGAAAATAAACTAATTTAAATCACAGTCGCATTGTCCCCAAATCATTCTTCCCTAATTTAGTGAAAGTGACTATTTGTCAGTGTTAACACAGTTAAGCACCACAACGAAATGCGACCTCTGGATTTAACCCATCATACGCGCAGACGTGGAGCAGCGGGCAACTATCAACATCGCCTGGGGAGCAGTGTAGCGGGAGGGTACCTTGCTTTTTAATTGATAATTGAAAGGTTCCCCCTTTCACATTATATGAAGAAAGCAATTTAAGGTTCTTCATGCTTATTCATCTCATGTAAGGACCAAAATTGTTTCATGCAAAGAACCTTTATTAACAGATTTAGCCCCGCCCATTCATGTTGAAGCTGGACAGGAGGAGGGGCGTGCCCAAAGAAATGGCATGGGGTGATACCGCCATCCCCAAGATATGACTACCCCGCAATGGCATCAAACCTATAAACTGTCAGTCTAATAAAGGCCAGTGCCATTGGTTCAGACCACTGTCAATAGCTGCCTGATTTGCTACCAATCACTGCCTGGAAATCTGACAATGCTCATCGCCACTGGATCAGAGCGCTGTCAGATCGCTGCTTCATTTGTGATGCGGAATCAATTTTTTTTTAAACAAGAGGGGAGATGTGACTCGACCACACACTGCGTCTCTGTAAATGGTGTGTACACATTCAGTGATATATTTTAAAATATATGGACTGGTGTGTTTGTCATTCTCTGCTTTAAACTATGCACAGATGACCTACTCTAGGTGAGTGATGCAGCCTACCAATGGTGAAAGGCTGCTAAAGCCTTAATAGCCCCATTAAAGGTGACCCTCACTTGTTCAAGGGCTTCAAAAGCTCCCAAGAGTCATATTATAATATTATGTAGCTAGTTAGTTATCTTAGCTAATGTATCTTAGGCAGAATAGTGAATATGTATGACCTTTCGGTGTTATTCAACAGGGGTGCACTTCCACATAGACAGAAAAAAGACCAATTTTACTTTATCTGTTTCTTATTGGTGTTTTAAAGATAAAAGTCACAATCACTTTCCCAAACAGGCTAAAATAAAGTGATAAAATTGGTGAGTGAAGCCTAAAAATTGTGCCCAATGTTTTCTTATCCCCAGTGGTTTCCTGGTACCACCTCATTTAAAAAGTCCTGGCATTGCCCATGGGAAGGTGATTGCATTTTGAACAAGAGACAATTAACTGTAGACAGTCAGAACAGAGGTCATTTACATATATCACTCTTAAATGTGAAAAAAGTACATTACAATTTCTACAGAATAGAGAAAGTTTAAAAAATGTGAGGGGGATAAGAAACAAGAAAAATGACATGAGCCATTTATTATTTGTATTCCTGTGGTAGATCTATAGATCTATAGTTATTGTGTTAAACACACCAAAAGTTAAACGGCCTTTAAAAGCTCAGAAGGCCAAAGACAAATGATGGAGAATCATGATGGTCCTCTGTTTTGAGCTGCCCTGAGAAGAGGGCAGGATGCTTACGACACCAACAAAAAAGATGGAGAGAAGCAAGTGATGGAACGCAACCTGACACCGTTCAGTATTATACCAGGAGCAGACATCTCAAAGGTGTGTTGAGGGGTGGCAAAAACGAAAAAAGGCATCCTGGCCTCCTGGAGGGCTGGAGGAGAGTGAAAACGACGGTGTATGAGGGCAAGAGAGAGCGAGCGGCAGATATACAGAGAAAGAGAGCGAGAGATGAAATGGTTACAGAGAAGGAGAAATAGAGGTGAGTTTAATCTCCTCGCAGAGAGGAAGATGAAAAGTAATATGGTGTTTCTCTCACTGACAAGTGCTAGAGCGAGCGAGTTATTTTCTGAGGAAAGAAGGAAAGGATGTGATCGGCTGTCCCATAGCGAGGCTCTATCATTCTCTCACACGGAGAGGATATCATCACACGGGCAGACTGTGACAGAGAGGAAATTTCTCTATCTCACCCACACACACACGCGCACACACACACAAATCTGTATTGGTAAATTTTTCAGTAAGGCTGCCGTTGACCCCTCAGCTGACCCCACTGGTTTTTATAGGCCTTAGGATATTCAACAACTTGCGATGCGAGTCAGGCGAGATGTCTAAGCTCTTTCTTCTTTGTTTTGTTTCATTTTGAGGTGTTTGAGGATGCTGCTCACACCAAGCCTCCTGAACTACAGCCTGCATGATGAAGGTAGTGCGTGACCGAAATGAGACACAGCACGATTCTGCATGACACCCAGAGCACAAAACAGGAATGCCTGAATGCTTTTACATGAAATGCATATAGGGCAATTATAGAGAGTGGAGGGACCAGTCTGTGAGCTGTGTGCCTTTTTCCCCTTTAAAATGGGTGTCCCCTGACTCAAAAAGGGCAAGTTTGGCTAGAAAATGTTTTTAAATTGCCAGTCCTGATCTCGCACACCTTCAAGCACTTCGCATAACTGATAAGCAATGTTGTAACACGCTTCTTCACGACCCAAGCTAAAAACATATACATTACATATCAGTAACAACGCCTGGCTTTTCCACAGAATCGCCACCGTGCCCACAGGTCACAAAGTGGCATGATATATAAGGTTATGGACCTTAAGCTGCAGCTAGATTCACTCTCCACTCTCGTCTGCAACACAAGCCGAACTCGCCGAGCCCCAGCGCAGTACATAACTAACATCACACACGGAGCAGTTCCGCGCAGGCTGGAGACCCACGCACTCCCTAGCCTTCCTCTTTCCGTCACCTGACGTGGGAGCGAAAGGAAGAAGGCGAAAGAAGACAGACTCACCCTGGCAGGAGCAGCGCGAGCCTCTGGTGGCGCTGGGACATTTCCGTTTGCCTTAGCGGATCAGTGTGGGGGCGCGCAAGGAGCCCGGCCATACGCTTCCTGACCGGCTGTGCAGCAAGACGAGGGAGGCGCTGCTTAGCTGGTCAGAGTGGGTCGCGCAACGCGCTCACGCAGCCCTGGGAGAGCGCGTGTATCAGGAGGCGCAAAGTGCCGCACATCCACCGCTTCTTGGAAGTGACCGAAAAAAAAAGGGTCCAGCCCCGAAAGACCCCGAGAAGAGCGCGCGAATTCCAGGAGGGTCCACAGAGGCTTCCTTTTCCACAGCGTCACTCAGGAGACGCACTCTCGCACACGCTCCGCACGCGCGCACGCAGGCACGCTGGCACGCACGCGGAGGTGAGGAGGATCTCCCGCTGCTGCAGTCCCTGCGCGTTTGAGAGCGCGTGCACGCGCGCGAGAGAGAGAGAGGGGGGGAGAGAGGGGGGGGGGTAAAAAGGAAGATGGGAGTAGTGGATGGGAAGATAGGGAGAGGGAAAGAGAGAGAGGGGGGTAAAAAAGAGGGAGGGAGAAGAAGTGGATAGGGAGATAGAGTTAAGTAGAGAGGGAGATAGTGAAAGAGACAGAGGGGGAGTGAGAGATGAGTGTAAAAGAGGGAGGAGAAGAGCGAGGGGAGGACACAAGTTGTTTGGGAAAAGCCAGCGTCATTGTAGTGGGCACGCGCTCACGAAACAGCAGTAAAACGGAGCTGATCTGATCTGAGCTTCCACAGAGGGGGTTATATAATCACAGGAAGGGGGAGGAGAAAGGGATTTTGTGTGTGTATTTATGTATGTTGGTTTTCGTATATTTTCACATCAAAAAAGTAGGTAAAATAACAAGAAAACAGTGTTGGTCCTGACTATGTAACGTGCATATGTACTATGTGGACAAAAGTATTGGGACGCCTAGATATAACACCGACAGGAACTTTAGGACATCCCATTTTTAATCCATAGGCACAATATGTAGAAGGTTCTGGGTTCGATCCCCGGGTTGGCCACGTTTGCCTTTCTGTGTGGAGTTTTCAAGCTCTCCCCGCGTGGGTTTCCTCCGTGATGCTTGGTATTGCATTTGGTGATGTGAGGCTTGCATGCAGCTTCTTAGCCATGGAAACCTATTTTAAAAAAAGTTTTTTCTGTGCTGAATGCCAGATGATTTTTAGAGTTATTGAGGCATCTCAGCATTGGTAAATTGTATTCCCTACACATGTCAGCACTTGATGACCCCACTTTTTATAGTAGTTCTGTTGTTCCTAAACTCTTCCACTTTGCAATAACACCACTTACAGCTGACAGTGAAGTATCTAGCAAGGAAGAAATGTCATTAATTGACTTATTGCAAACATAGCTTATTGAGGCAGTACCACATTTATATTCACTAAGCTTTTCAGATAGCCCCATTCCTTTAAAAATGTTTGTAATACTGACTACATGGCCATGTCATTGATTTTAGACACCTGTGGCAATGGGTGTGTCTTAAATACTGAATTTAATGATTGTGTCCCAATACTTTTGTCCATATAGTGTAGTTAATACTGTAGTAATGATCCTTTACCATACAAACCAGATTGTAAAAGAAGCTAAGGATATTTTGTGAAATGCAGTGAAAACTAGAATATGTTATTTGTTCATTCTCTTGATCCTTTTTCAACTGACAACATTTTCAATGTTTTCCCTGATCAATCTAAATATGAACAAATTCTGAATTTGCAACAATCTTCAGAATTATTGGCACAGGGCACATTTACCACTGTTGACAGTTCTTGATTTGTCTAACCTGCTCTAACAAGCTAATTGAGGCCTAATGAGTTAATTAACTCCTTAGACTTTACAACTGGAAGGGTCTACACAGCTGCTTGTAGTTTGTAAGCACCTATTCATCAAGTGTTTCTTAAGGACATGGTGCCCCTTAGCTGCTCCAGAGGGTCTCAGTCTATTGACAAGCGGCGTTTGGATATTTTTGGACGTATAATCTATGTATGACCTCATATCAGACAGGGTATTAACAACAAACCTGTATGTGTGTGTGTGCTGGGAATTCAATTGCTTGGATTCTCATCAATCAGTCTGATTGACTTCAGCTTATTATACGATGACAAATATAATATTCGGGAGGTAAGGAGAGAGAGTGTGTGAGGGTGACAATAGAAAAAAAAAAGGTAGAGGTAACATTAATTGGGTTGTTAATGAATGTGTGTCAACTCTGTGACTAGTAATTAACAGCATTGCTCCAGGGCAGGAGCACCACGGTTCATAAACACTGCTTCTGACACAGCATTCACACACACACACACACACACTCAAAAGCATCCCACATGCATGCCCTGCAGCACCATTTGATGAAAGCTGTCTGTTATTTGCCCATATTATACCTTTTTTCTTTGGAAAATGATCAGATGTTAAGATGTTTGTGTAGGCTTATACATTAAAACAATCATAGAACATTTTTGCAAGACCCTTCTCCAATTCTTCTTTACCCCTTAGGATGGAAAACACTGTTTATGAAAAGGGGCTATTACTGCACCTTTAAGGCTGATACATGTAAATAAATGCAGCTGTCCTCTTAAGCTGCCTCATTCAAAATGCAGTCCAGCCTTATAACCTTAGTATTAATGGGTGGAGCTAAACTGCTGTAGTCTGAAAAGGTATATGTACAAACCTCATTTCTGGAAAATTTGGATAAATGGATAAAAATACAAGGAAATGATTTTTGATGGGGTTTTTTTTGACTAACATGATTGCATTTTGTAAATATAAACACATTTTGAATTCTGCAACACATTGTTTAGACAGGGACACAATAAAAATAATTAAAATTTAGGGCAATGGTGGTCTAATGGTTATGGAGTTGCCCCTGTGACCAAATCTTACCACTGAGGTACCCATGAGTAAGGTACTGTTGTCAAGCACTGCTCACTGGGCCCTGCCAATGTCAGCTGCCCACTGCTCCTACATGGTTGGCTTAAATGCAGAATTCACATTTCGTTGTGGTGCACTGTGTGCTGTGCTGTCGTGTGTTCATAATGACAAATACTCACTTAAAATAAGAGTGAATGTTTACAGAAAACTCAAGTTACACCACAATAGGCAGGTGAACTGGTAATAGGGGAGGAGATCATGATGGTAAAAGGATAAAAGGAGCATCCACCAAAGGTTCAGTTTTTGTAAGCTACATATAAGGGGTAGTGTATCACCACTTTGTGCCAAACTGCGTGAGAGAATTGCCAATACAAAAAGAACAATTCTCGTCTTTCACAATCTACAGCACAAAATATTGTGAAAGAATTCTGGGAATCTGAAAGAACCTCAGTTTGAATGTTGCATGTGTTTTTTTAGTGTATATGACCTTTAAGCTCTTAGAAGGCATCAGAAACTGTTATGTCACTGTGCTCAGGGGTACTTCAGAAAATCCTTATCACTTAACTCGCTGCATCAAAATTTTTCTATTCCTACATCTGTCTTGCATTTATTTATTACCCCAAGGTCCTCTTTGCTGTGCCTAGAAACAGTCAGACAGGGGATTTGGATCAACAGGATCTCTGTCAAATCATTGTGGGCAGAAATCCCTGACACGTGAGCACTACCAGGTATTAATGTGCTGCCTTTCCATTATTGCATGCATCATGTGCCTTCAATCACATATTACCACAGCTAATGCAATGGATGTGAACAAAATCACTGCCAAAATGGATCACATCTCTCAGTTATTAGAAGAGGAAACCCAGCTTTAATCACATAAAATTTCTCACTGAAATCAGGTGATTTTAGAAATGTGTTTTGTCCACATTTTACAATAATCACTGCTGTTTTTCACAAAACTGAACAAGAAACCTGCCTAGTGCAAAGCTGATTTCGTAGCTTAATCTCCATGTCTAAAGTGGGGAGTGAATGGCACATTTTGAAACTGTAACAGTGTTGACATACTACATTAAACTCTTTTGTTATTAAATGGCTCTTTAAGTCACTCAGTCTTGTCATGGTTATGATTTGCAAATTTATATATAATGAGCCAAAATCACTCCCTTTAAGTCAAGCTTAAAGAGAGTGACTGAGCTACATATTCTCTAAAGTAATTGTTATACCATCAACAAATGTTTCTCCACCAAAGGAAAAATCCCAAAGGCACTTTTGGGAGTGTTTCACTGACGCTCTTCGCCTGTCAAATGTCTCAGAGAGCCCTATTAGTTTCTGGAGGAGGCAGAGGAGGAGGTTCTGCTGCTTCTCAGTGTCTCTCTGCTGGTGTAAACACAGTCTCATCTGGTATGAACACACTGCTCTGGTAGGGAAAATGGATAATTCTGTTATGGTAATGTCCTTATTGTCTTGGATATCCTCTGTTATAGCATAGCCTCGACCACCCAGGGCTATCAGAGGGATGTTCCCTGGAGTGGTTTAGTGTAGTGTGATATGTCAATACATGTGATGCATCTCACAGTCTCCTCAGATGAATTTAGTGCCAAACTGTAAAGGATCTCTGTAATTTCTGCAACAATGCTGTGTTTAAGTCAGTATGTCACTTCAAATGTGTTTTACAGCTTTCATACAGCATCTTGTGTTGAAGTGTGAACAGTTATATTTGAAGTACAGACAGGATGGACTCTTTAAAGCACCTTGGATCACTACTGTAATATTGTTAAAACTATATTGTAAACATTAATCAAATATTGTATCATTAGCTTTTCTGTAAAATAGGTCACCAATGTAATTTCTTGAATCAGCAAAGGAACATCTTTTTACCTGCAGGTTCATTTTGTGTTTCAGTTTTGCATTATTTAAATATTTAAAAACTTACTGTGTTGCATTAATATCTGTGAAACTGGGGAACATTTATATTGAGTTCATAGACTTTTTAATCAAGCAGTCTATAATCTACACATTTATGTAAAGGCCTGTTTATTGCTGCTACAAGAATGCTAATTTCAGCTAGCTATGGTGTTTGATGTCTCATTTTCTCAACAAGCTAACAATGATGTGCATTCTTGCTCAGACAGTTTAATAGTGAAAGTGACTATTTGTCATTGTGAACACACTCAAGCACCACAACAAAATGTTACCTCTGCATTTAACCTATCACACGTGGACACTTGGAGCAGTGGGCAGCTACCAACAGCGCCTAAAAAATACTTTAGCCTAAATCAGGGGTGCACAAACTCGGTCCTGGGAGGTTGGTGTCCTGCAAAATTTGATAGTTCCTCTTCCTCAGACATATAATAGATGAGTGGGTTAAACCAGGTGTGTTTGAGCAGGAAAATCACCAAACTGTGTTGGACACTGGACCGGAGCTGGACCGCTGAACAGCTGTTTGTATTTTTGAAAAGACTGAATCAAACATTTTCTTTTCTTAGGATGTTTGACTCATTTAAAACTATTTTTCATTTCTAAAAAGAGGTTATTGCTGATACAGTACATCTCATTACATCAATAGGAAGTGAAAGTGTAAGTGTAAACAATGAAATGTGACCTCTGCATTTAATCCATCACACATGCAGCAGTGGGCAGCTATCAACACCACCCTGGGAGCAAGACGGTACCTTGCTCAAGGGTACCTCAGTGGTGCCCAAGCTGGGACTTGAACCTGCAACCTTTGGTTCACAAGGGCAAGGTCCTAATCACTAGGCCACCACTGCCTAATATGTCATTAGTGACCAACATTACACTATGAGTGCTGTACATATTAATTATAGTAACTATAGCAACTAACTGCACATTTACAAAATGTTTTTACATTGCATTACTGAAGTAATCTGGCTGTTTTTGTGGGTCAGTGATCTCAAAGAATTGTGGATGACTGGTGTTTGATTGAACCAAACTAGAAGGCATTACAGCGTCAGTCATGAAGTCAGCTTAACGCTTTTCAGTCAGTCTGTCTCCACTGCCAGTACTAATTAACATCACTGCAGAGACTTTTTTTATTGCACACAAGGCTTTATGTCAGACATTACACAAGTGTTAAACAGTTTGGAATCTCTTGCCATATTAATTTTTTTTTTGTCATTTTATCTATAATAATAACTTATACAATGTGGATTCAAATAATACAAAATATGTTTTATTCAATAATAAGCAAAGTTGCAAGTTCAACAGTATGTGCACATCTACATGTCCCATGGATTAATGGACTTTTTTGCTTTTGTCTGCAAGATGGGAGAAACCACTAGGGGTACTGAGCAGGAGAACATCCAAGCAGTAGAGTAAGTGCTTTGTATATTGCAAAGCCTATTAGATAAGCATGTAAGCGTACACCGTGCAGTTATTTCTTTCTTTTATAAATAGAGTGGTCATGTAGAATTGCTCATTTAAAACTTAACCATAACCTTGATCACAGGATGTAGTGTAACACCAGCATTGTAATATTTTTTGAAAAGGAAGCATTTGTGTAGAAATTCTAAGCTAAAGATTAACCCTAAGTATTACAGAAATTGCACATTACGCCTTCAGTGGATAAAATTATCCAATAATCTACAGGATGTGAATATGCACATACTGTCAAATGTATAATAACTTGAGCATATATACACATAATAAATAGAAGGTTGTGTTAAAAATATTATGCTGTATCAATAAGTCACTTGGGAAATAAACAGTTACATTAACTACTTCTGTAGCATGATGTGTTTGCCATATGCTGTAAATGTTAGGTAGGAGATTAATATTTTTGGCAGCCTAATGTGAATAAACAAATCTAAGTTAAACAAATAATCCTCAGTAAGGATAACTTTAAACTTAGCTGTTGAGAAAACTCAGAAATCTGAGTCACATTGCAAATTTTGTAGTTCTTCATCTGTTTCTTTAATTATTATCAGCAGGGCTACTTTGTTGTGGAATTAGAAAGCAGGCTTTTTTGTGTACCTCAGTGTTTGTATTGACAAGTATAGTATTTCTATATATATTTTAATAGACTGATTCTGTGTGTTTCTTTAGTAGAATTTTCTAACATCTTTTTTGGCCAATTTTTACAGTGCTATTATCCATTATTATTTTCACACAAGACAAATAATATATTAACAAGACAATAATTATATTGAATTATCTATAATTCAATTAGATTTTAATTGGAATATCATTAATTAAAAAAATTAAGTCTCATTACTGTAAAAAAGTATTGGAATTACAGTAATAACTTACTTTGTAATGAGTTACTTTGTAAACTTTTAACATCAACATGGCATGTAATATGACTCAAACTTTCACATGTAACTGTACAAATGACTAAAGAGAACAGCAGTATGACAAAGTGAGCTAATGTGCACCATTAAATGAAAAAAATGAACTCCTACCTACCCATGTGGTCTCTTTGGTTTTTGTGGTTTTAATGGCACTGCCTTTTTGATATAATTGGCAAGTGAAACATGTGCTTTGACTATCTCAAACTGTTTGGTTATCTATTCAGACTGGTCATAGTAATTTAATTTCTGGTCTTGTAGCTCAAAATTTGAATCTGAAACTGGCAGTGCAGGTACCTCACGTTCTTCTGCTGTAGCTCACTTGAAAAGAGTCTCTGGTGTGCCCAGCATATTTTGTAGTGTGCCACAAAAATATCTTAGCATGTTTATGAAAAGTACTTAAATGTATTTAATGTTAAACATTAATCTAATGTTTATCATTTTATAATTTAACTAGTGATTTTATCTAGTAAAATGATCTTTGTTCATTGGAAAACTAATTTTACTTGTTTAATTATGGTTTCAACTGTTTATAGTTTATTACCCCTCCTCTCCCAGGTGTTTCTAGGCTAGTGTAAAAATAGCCACTTTCAGTCTTGCTTTGTCTTGCCCTGTGTCGCCTTGTGTCTATAATGTTTTATTTGCCTTGTGTTCTGTGTTGTATTGCTTGTCTTGTGATTTGTTTTGCACTTATGAAATAAATCTGCCTGCTAATAAAATAAATCATGCTTACATCCTGCCTCAATGGCTCATCATTATGTAGCAATCTGCCAATGGAATTAAATACTTTCACTATATAAAAATTAAAACTAGTTCAAAAATATACTGATGAGCCATAACAACCCACAGGCAAAGTGAATTATCCTATAAATGGCACCTGTCAAGGAGTGGGATATATTATGTAGCTTCTTTGGGTCATTAAGTTGAAGTGTTGGAAGCAGTAAAATATTCAGGTGTAAAGATCTAAGTCACTTTGACAAGGGTGAAATTGTTAACAGACAACTGGGTCATAGCATCTCCAAAACAGCAGATTTTTTGTGGTGTTCCTGGTATGCAGGAGTGAATACCTTCTAGATGTAATCCAAGGACATCCAGTGAATCAGAGGCAGGCTCACTGATGCACATGGGTAGCAAAGGTAAGCTTGTCTGGTCCTATCCCACAGAATAGCTACTGTAGCCCAATGTGCTTGTTGTGTAAGGCTTGTGTAGCCACAGACTTGTCAAAGTGCCCATGTTGACTTTTGTCCACCACCGAAAGTGCTGGACTTTGGACATGTGAGCATGAGAACTGGATCATGGACCAATGGAAAAAGGTAGCCTGGTCTGATAAATATGACTTTTTTTTCAGTTTACTTGGAAAATAGGTGGCAGCAGATCCACTACAGAAAGAGGGTAAGCTGGCGAAGGCACTGTGATGCCCTGGGCAATGTTCTGCTGGGAAGCTTTGGGTCCTATCAATAATTTTTATGTAAAGATTGTTCACAAATGGTTTTAGGAATATAACCGTGAGAATTCAACATGCTCACATGGGTCACTCAAAATGTAAAAACTCCCAATCTAAGTGAGAATCAATGGTATGTGCTGGGCAATCTAATCTGATTAATGGAGACACTTTGCAGCTTAGTTCACAGCACAGCTTCCGAGGTCATGTGAAGTCCAGGCCCCTTTAAGTCACAGTTATTTTTGGTGTCACAAGGGGGACCTTCACAAAGAGGAAAGTGGTTTAAATGTTATGCCTGATCATCCTATTGCTACAACAATATACTAATGAGAAATTTGACATATATTGATTTGTGTTACCTTTCCAAAATATCATTTTTGGCAGTGTGGCTGTGTTATATTCAGTTCATAGAGCAGACTGATTATCTCTCTTCAAATTCTCAGTCTCACTCAGTTTTTTTTTTTTTTTGAATAATGCAATCAAAGGTTTGTAGTGAGTCTCTACTCTGATTTCCTGTCCTAACATGAACCTGTTAAATCATTCTCAGGCAAGGCTGAGCATCTCCCTTTCATTTTCATGACAGCAATTTTCAATGTTAGTCATGAATCAAGATTCGTATGCTCCTGGTTGCCAGTTGTTTCTACAAAAGAACTTTAATGTCCTTACTTTTTTGCACAATGGTCCTGGCATGTTTGCCACAGCTGAATTCCTTTGTGTCAGGCCTGATGCCTTCACTGCTAGCAAAGTGTCCAACAAATGTCAGTTCAGTCACTCTCAGCTGGCATTTCTCTTTGTTCAGCTCCAGGCTCACTTTTCTCATTGCTTCCAACACCTTTCTCTGTTTTTCAGACATCTCTTTCTGCAATCTTGTTTTTCTTTGAATCAACCTCATGTGATTGTCATCCAATGATGTGTCTATGCCATCCATGTGCTTCTCAATCACAAGCATCTTTTTATGATCTACTTCAGGAGCTGAAGCAATGGTAAATTCATTTATTCAGTGTCAGTTTGAGCAGAACGTTTTTATTTTGATCTTAATGTGACTATTGATCAGTAAGATTGTTTTTTGGGGGTGTGGTGGTGGGAGGTCTTGATGTCAGAATGGGTTAAAAGAAAGGAAAGTTAAAGCTTGTAACAGACAGTTAAGTAACAGTTTTTTTTCATTAATGGAAACTGCATTTTAATTAACGTTATATGTTGACTAAATTAAGCTATTTAATGTCTATTCAATAGTGGGAAACTTAAAAATCTAGACATGACTAGTTTTGCCCCCATTTTTATTTCTGCTATTGTGTTTTTTAAAAAAACATTATATTTTTTGACATGACTTCCTCCAAATTCAGCTGCCAATATCCTACAAATGCAATCATCTGTCATTTATATAACACTTAACTTTTCCTTTCCTTATCTTTGAAAAAATCTCAGAGAACAAATGGTACCTTTCTGCATGGATGATGTGTCAATATGCGCATTTTTATTGTATGTGCTCGCTACAGTCCTTGTCCTAGCCAAGACATCCTGTTCTTGCATCAGCTGTTCATAATCTATTTCTGTCTTTCTAAAGCCAGACTTCTTTTCAATAGATTAATCTCCATGTGCTGTCACGTTTACTTTGGCTTCATTGAAAGTAGCAAGCTTTTAAACCTGTATCTAGAACTTCTAATTCACTTTCAGTGTAAGAATCAATTCTTTTTCTCTGGTATTATATCCATATAAACTTCTGCTATTCATTTTTAATAATTGTGTTCAATGTTTTGATCAATTTTACATTGCCTCTCTCTTCAGTAAAATGGTAAAGTTGTTTGTCACCAGCCACATAAAAGAACATACATGCTTTCAATTCATACAAGTCTCTGTTCAAATGTTCCAGTTTTTGACCTGTAAGGTTTGGTGGGGCTGTATTTCTTCACCAGTGTTAAAGAGTGCCCTCCAGTACATTTCTTCTTTTGAATTGTTCATCAGTCCAGCACTTCTCAAACCCCAATAGTAATGATCTTATTCTTCTTTTAGGTGAATGATCTAAAAGTATTAGAAGAAGAATGGTGATTCACCGAACAATATTAGGTGTCAATCAAATTTTGCTCATACTATCCATCTATCCTGTCATTTGTAATCACCATCAGTCCACTTAAGGAGACATTGCTAATCATAACTAATCCCCTATTTGTATCAGACACTATGAATCACTTGTCAGGGAAGTCATATGTTCACTACTTGACAGTAAAGTAGGAAAGACTTCCTCATAAATGTAATTTGCATTACTGACTTCTATGTAGATGCTGGAAACCTATGTTTATACTATATTGCATTGCCCATATAGACTGCTTCTGGGGGCTATCCCATTATTAAGAACAATTAAAATAGAGAGATATTAAATAGGGATAATGTATAGTCTGCTGGTCATTATCGAAAATAAATCCCAACAGGTCAAACAGAACCCTGACATCTGCTCCATATCCATATCTGGCCTGCTCATGTGGTCATAAGAACCGTAAATCCAAGGTGTTTACACATGACTAGTGCCAAAACCTTCCAATTATCTCCTTTTCAATTCAGTGGAACTGTCTGCAGCATTCTGAGCAACCATATAATGAATGCTAATAATAAGGTCACTAATAAAAAATAAAAAACTGGTAGGTGGCCTCTTGAGTTGGCCCTATTTTGGGAGATTGCAAAAAAAACCCATGACTGGAGGTCTAAGACACCTTAAAACCTTCCTCTCTAAAAGATTAACAGCTTCCTGTTTTTGCTTTTTACACTATGACCTAAGATCAGGCTAGTCCATGTTTTCAGAGACATGAAGTTTTATTGCATAAAAACAGCTTTAGACTAACTGAGAATGAACAAGTAATAATACACAGCAGTGGAAGCCTGTGAACAAGAAAATACTGGGAGGAAAACCCTTATAACTGTAGCTCGTCTCATTTGAACATGTCTAGCCTGTGGCTGACAGAAGCTAAAGTTGGGGGGATGGGGAGCTATTTCACCAAGATTCACTGGGCTAATGAGAAGATTGTGGAGAAGACAAAGAAAGAGCCTTGCTTGCATTGCAGTCCACTACTCTGAGACTGGGAGTTGTATGCTCATGCTTTTGTCTCCCTGTGGAGATGAGAGGCTGACTCAGATATGCCCATGGCAGATTTTTTTAAAATGTTGAGTTTACCACCTTGCCACTGAAATTTTGTTTCAAATAATATTTATTTTTAGCTTATTTTTTATGCTTATTTTTAGTCTGTTCAAAGCTACTAAGGTACTTGACTACCCTCTGTTGTTTTTTAACCCATTCCTCAGGGTCCACCAAGTGATTGTAATATTTCTTTCCCAGTATCCATAACACCTCAAACAGGCCAGTAATAATACAGAATACCTAGTATGGGTATATTGGGAGCAAGTTTGTGGCCCACTGGTTTTTAATGCTTGCACCCCTCTTTATGTTGTGCAAAAACAGTGGGTTGTGGTTTCACTATATGTTTTTATAGAACATATTACCAATTCACATTTATATTACTGTTTATACTAACATGCTGCATATAAAAATATGGTACCTTTACTATCTGCATCACTGGTACATTTTATTTATAATTCACTTTATATATTGTTTTCCTGCTGCCCAGACTGAAGCCACATAGCTTACTGGTATGTAGCATCTAGTAATATAGCTTATTAACCGGCTGTTAAAAACATCATCTGAAACCTAGTCCAAAATAATACTATATTAAAGTAACATAATTTGATTCCTTCTCATTACTTTTGGACTGAACAAAAATGTAAATTAGGACTGAGCGCTACATTTAATATACTCTGTGAATTGCGGTTTGTTCTATGCTCCATGTGGTAAATGACTACACACAGACAGAAAGACTGCATCTCAAACTGCATACCATCACAATAGTAACAGTAATGCATTATGTGAAGTATAGACCTTTAAGCTATGTGGTTTTGTTTTTCAGAAAGTCCCGGCTGTGTTACTTACGAATATGTCTCTGTTACATTGACTGTGAAATGCATTTTTAAGCGTACAAGAAACTCAAAGATAAGGCAGAATCAATTGAATGTGTGCTTCTTATTAAATATAATCACTATTTTAGGTTTCATGTTAAATGGCAGATTGTTTCATTCTGAATGCTGCACTGTTTAAGGCAAAATCAAAAATTATAGCAATACAACAAACCTTAAGCGGTAACTTGCTCATGAATGGATCATGCAGTTGGTGTATATATTTGTGCCCTGCCTGGCTGGCAGGGGGCGATTGAGAACTTAGTTTTTGTGACCACTCCGTGATGGGCCGGCTGGGGGTGATTGGCAAAATGTCACCATGGTTATGTCATTTGTGCTTATGTGTTTCACCTGGGCCAAAGCCCTTATAAGCAAGGTTTTCTAGCTAGGCAGTGCAGAGTCCCTGTCTCTGGTAGACAGACCTGCCAGGAATTTGGTAAAGGCTCTTGGGTTTTTATTCTGTGGGTCTCCCTCTCTCTCCCTTCCTGTGTCCGAGCAGACAGGCCTCAAGCGGCAGTCATTTTGGCCCCTCCTCGCCGACATGAGCAGAAAGGCATGTCTTCTCCCCTGTTCATGGCCCTTCTGTAACCTCCCATTAGAGTTGAATCATGAAATTGGCTCTTTTTTCAATTAGCCAGCTAAACAGTAACAATAAAAATATGTGGCTAAGCACATATTTTAAAAGATTTAGATTTTAAAATTACTTGTATCATCTGCTATCTCTGTAAACACAAATCCAGCCAGAAGCCGTTAAAATGCTTGGGGGACATAGAAACAGCATACTAGCTCCAACAAATTTAAGATTTAATTTAATTTTCCTTTAAACTGGCATATTAAACATGCCTATAGGATATTTAAAAGACTAAAATATATATTTCATATAACATTATAGCCTTAAGGTATTAGTGTAAGTTATCATTCTGGAGGGTCATATATGCCTAAACATCCATTCCTACAGTTATCCACAAGGGGAGTTATATCTTCAGCTTATAGTATGTGTGATTCAACTGCTTATGTGTCCTTCATTGAAAGAAAGAAAAAAAAATTACACCAGCAAGTCTCACCATTGCATGTAAATTTACAATATTAAATTGGATCTACATAAACAAACATACTAAACCAAACCATATAGAAAAAAAAAAGAAATGAAAACTACGGCAGCAAAAAGATTCTTAGGTACTATTCTAATCTAGGTGTCATTGCTGGAGTGAGTCTTTAATAATATGGTTTAGGCAATTGTTGTGGCACTTGAGGGAAGGTGTTAAGTGCTCCCCAGATTGCAGTATACAGATTTTGTCAGGCATGCCCATGGAAATGGCCTGTGATTAGCAGCTTCATTACTGATTTAAACTTTGTAGTGTTGCAGAGCTATGATAGATAGAAGGAATAACTGCTGGTTAGCACAAGGTCATTTTTGCAAGCCCCATTTCTGGAACACTTGGGATATTTTTTTAAATTAAAAAATGTGCAATTTGTAAATTCTCCTGAACCTTTATTTATTTTTTTCCTTTAAATTTTACCACTCATTAAAGTTTTTTGAGTTAGTAAAGTGAAAAAGAACACTGGTAGGTTACATTATACCATTAATTACTGAGAAAAAAATGTTCCAAAAACATTCTTTGCTTCATCAATACACCAGCCAAGCTTTGTGGAGTAGTATACCGTTTCAAACACAGGTGTGGTGCCTTCCAGCATCTGGAGACCAGTGAACCAAAGGCTCATGCCCATAGTGCTGGCCATCATCTGCATGCTGCACTTCACAAACCAATGCCATAAGCATGGGCTCCTCATCAGCAATGCGCTCAAATCCACACTCTCCCTGATCACCTTAACCACATGCTGACCTCCTCAACCACATGCTGGCTGCTCTTGGCCTTATTCATGCCTTTCAAGACTGCTGCTTCCTTATGCACTGCCTGGATACTGGCCTTTTATTACTGCATTTCACAAACTTTCCCAACTTGGAAATGGAGTTTGTATGTAAAAGGTACTATGGTATAAAAGTGAATAGTTAATTTTTTTCTCCAGTAGAGCTGCAATGCTAGATGTTTACAGAAACTTATACACCACAGGTTTACAAATGTGTGCTGGAATGCAACTTAACATTTACATGCAGTATAACTTAAAGTTGTCATTAATAAGATTTTTTAAAGTGAACATTGCATATATGTTTTCGGTGATATAACGAACAGGATAATACTTTGTAACTAAAGTAATATGTAAAGTACTATGATAGATATTATTAACCAATAAAGTGCTCATGTTATGCAGCTGAGAACCATTAAAAATAGAGACCAGTACTTCTACAGATTCATTAAAGTGCCTTATTGCCATGGGTAGGAATAACCTCAGATAGTCCTCTTTGGAACAGTAGCAGTTATAAAAGCCTGTTATTAAAAGTGCTCCTCAGTTTAGTTGCAGAGGGTGAAATTCATTCTGCAAGACTTCCAGACTTATACTGAATGTCTTTATTCCTCCAATGAGTGCAATCCAGCTATTATGCTAGTCTTCTTAATCAGTTTACCAATCTACCAATACGGAGACTGTTTGTCCCCTCAGGTTTGTATTTCAAGTGCAATCCAAGATAATATACATAGATTAATCCAGTATACATAGATAGAAGATATTATATATGTTGTGTTGCAGCATGTTTTAAAATTGTGTGTTTGTCACACACACAGTTATACAAGTATAACGTGCAGTAAAATGTATCCCAAAGTTTCTATGACTGTGGAATGACCTAACTATCTAGAGAAAAAGAATATATGATAAATAAGTTAAATCAGGATAACAATGGGGCAGAACAAAATATATTACTCAAAATTTTGATAATACTAGAGATTAAACCTTTTGATTAATTTTATTTTTAATTATAACTCTTTTGACATTTGTTTTTCTTGACATGAGAAACCTAAAATCTGTCTGATGATATAGTGACTGGCTTGCAGTGGCTGGCTTCATTTGTCTTGGAGGCAAGGCAAGGCAAGTTTATTTATATAGCACATTATCATACACAACGGTCATTCAATGTGCTTTACATAGATGGG
>JBBPDA010000001.1:45467255-45486104 GCA_037974385.1 Arnoldichthys spilopterus
ATAGCTAAGCTATGTTAGCCTGTTTTTACTATTACAAAGCAGGTGAAAAATATAAAAGATGCTTGTAGTTTTCATTGTTAAAAATGTCATTAAGAAATGAAAGCAAAGAGCTGTGAAAAATATCAGAAAAATATCTCATTAACTGGTCAGGTATACAAAGCAAATACATGGCATCTCAAGAACTTACAGGAAGATTTGGCTGCACTAAAATAGCTATGCACTGGTCAAATGTGCATTGCAGTTCATTCTGCCAGCCAGTGGCCCAGGAAAAGTTGTTGAGAAATAGGGAAGAAAGGATTCTACTAAATACCAGCACATCCTGAAACTAACGCCCAACAGCTCTTCCTAAGGGTTCCCAGACTTATACACATGCCACATTTTAAGGTTTTTAAACACCAACTAAAGGTTTAGTTGAATTAAAAGTTAATAATAGGATGTTTTTATTTTATTATTATTTACAAGCAACAATGTATACAGTAATGTGCAAAATTCTTTAAAACCTTTTATGTGGGGATTAATGGTCATGAGAAAAAAATAATCATTTAACATCCATTAAAATAAATGCAAATATATATGTCATAAAAACAATAATTTCTTGCTTTCAAAACTGTAGTTGACATTTGTCCAGTTCAATTCCAGGTCTTATCTCCATTACTCTCAATGTTTTCTCAAAATACAAATATATGCTGAAGGGTTGGTCATAACTCACAAATGGAAAAGTACAAATTACAAAAACCTACTGAGATTAGTATAGATTTCAAAACTGGTAAGTGATCACACTGGCAAACCTAAGATAATTCTATTCTGACATTCATGTTATTTGTAGAATTTTTTCAAAGCAAATAAAAGAGTCCCACGCAGTTAAGAGACATAAAAGCATGTGGAAAGAGAAAGGTGTGATGTTATCTATCATGTCTCATACCATTTCCTTTCATCTTTTGTTCTTTTGTTCGAAAAATATTTAGTAACAATTTTCAGTAAGTGCACTTTATAGTGCATTCATAAGACATTAATAAAGCATTCATAAGACATATTTTATCATACATAATACATTCTTAAAGCATATATAATGTCTTTATTAAAAAAACATAACAGCTTAAATATACATTAATAACAAGTACAAATACATTGTTACTGTATTCATATGCATGACTTAACAAGTTCAAAAAGTATTTTAATGCATTATTGAATATGATATAGCCTGACAGTTTTGCACCTTTATTATGCATTCATATACTCAGGTAAATGCCTGCCTATTATATAAAAGCATTAGCAAATATAATATAGCATGGCCGGTCTCCATCCCCTGAGTACTGACTGGCTCAACCTAATCCAGGTGCGGCTAGTTAGCCCTCTCATCACCTGGCAATATAGGCAGGGCTGGGATGTGGGGAGAGCACGGAGGATACTTGTTGTGTGCTGTCCAAAACGTAACGATTGTAGGAACAAGTATTGAATGCACAGCACCAGGTTGGTGTTGCATTGAAGGATATGGTACTGAACTTTGATGAACTGAGCTAAGCCTAGCTCCAGCGAGGGGAGTTGCCACAGAGCGCCCCTCGTAGCTTTCACCTCCCGAGCGCCAGAGCGCCGGTTCCTCTGTTGCTGGTTTTTGAAAATAAAGACTCTTTGTTAACCGCACTGGTTTCCAGACACACCTCCATTCATGAAAGCATTTATATACTGGGCGTAATTTATAAATTTAGGTTTAAGTTTCATAAAGCATTCATCATCCTTTTAATTAGCAATACACAATATCTTAAATATATCTTCATTGTATTCAGAAGTATGTCAAAGTACATTTAAATGCGTCATGTTATATGTAATATTGCAAACTTGTTTTTTAGCTGCAGGTTCAACTTCTTATTGAAGAAATGCAGGGAGCATACTTCACAAAATCCTCCACACGGTTTGGTCAGAATAAATAGTAACATGAAGCTCAACACTTACCTTCAGACTTGTAAATGGGATACATATACAAACTGTAGAACTTTATTAGCTCTAAAGATTCAAACTTACCTCTCTGAAACACTTAAAATCTGTAAACTACACTGACATGTTGTATGGCACATACATTAAACCTTCGTAAAAGATTTTAGTGCTATATAAGTTTGTGTTAAAGCAGTAGTAATACTGTGAACTGAGCTAGAGTAAAGCACAGAAAAACATTTTAAAAAATCATTCCATATACGTAACTAAGCTCCTGAAGATCAAAGGTTGACATTTGAATAAGTTTATTATATTAAGAATGTTGGTTTTGTACATTGTGTTTGTGCTATTAAAGTTACGATTTCACATAATCATAATGCAATCTGTTTGTTAATAACGTTGTTTATGTATGTTTTATAAAGCTTTGTGCAAATCTATGTCATATACCATTTAGTTTGTAAATATATAATGAGAGGTATGACTGGCCGGTCTTAACATTGACTGCACTTAACTTTTCAATAGGTTTAATATGTGTGCCATATAGCATGTCAGTGTGTAACATGTCTCCCTGCATTTCTTTAAAATAAAAGCCCAACTGAATCTGCAGCTAAAAAACACAAGTAAGTCTGCAATATTACATATAACATGAAGCATTTAGAAGCACTTTCAACATACTTCTGAATAAATTGAATATATATAGTTAAGATATTATGTATTGCTCATTAAAAGGATGATGAATGCTTTATGAAGCTTAAATTTAAATTCACGCCCAGAATATGAATGCATTATGCATAACTGCCATGGTATATTTGGTAAAGCTTTCATATACTAAGCATGCATTTACCTGTGTATATGAATGCATAATGAAGGTGCAAAATTGTCATGGTATATCATATTCAATAATGCATTATAATGCTTTTTGAACTTGTTAAGTCATGCTTATGAATACAGTTACAATGCAGGTTATTAATGTTTATTTGCTGTTATGTTTTTCTAATAAAGACATTATAGATGCTTTAAGAATGTTTAATGTATAATTAAATGTGTCTTATGAATGCTCTATGAAGGTGCACTTAATGTAAATCATTGTTAATGTAAATATGCTGTAAATATATACAGACCTTTAACCACAGAGCAGGAATATTACATACAGCAGTAATAAACCTCCCAGACCAGTAAAATTGAAATATTACAGACAAAACTATATTTTGGGAAAATATATATTTATTGCAGATTTATTTTATCTAAGCCTCAAATGAGCAAGCTAAGGCTGAGAGTGGCATGGACAATGGAAAGGACTTGAAAGAAATCAAGAGGAACTCATCCACCATATCAAAACAAGAACACAACAGGAGCCATAAATAATGAAGGACTGAATAATAAATATATAACAGTCAATGAATAAAGAAAAAAGTGAGTCTATCGTTAGACAGAATATTCAGATTACAGCATAACTATTACATGGCCTATCATGGCAATCAGGGATTTAATATGAAAAAATCCACGATTGCTTTAGTATATGTTATTATGAATGTTTAACCCTTCAGCAGGGATTGCTGCATGAGTAATTTCAGTCCAGTGGCAATATAGACAGTGACTATGACCCTAACCGTTAAAGATTCAAAAATTAAAAAATTTAATTCAAAGGTTATGGCACTGTTTTATTTCAGTTTTATAGTACAAATTTTTGTAAAACCCATGAAAAATGACTGAAATGTAGATCAGCCTAACAGTCGCCAAGATAAACTCACTGACCCAAAACTGTTGTTGTGAAATAGGGTTGTATACATGTTTTGCAACGATTACTCTGATGCATGTCAAGTATCCCAATAGCTTTGCAAAATGTCAGGATTTGTTATACAGCTTTGCACAACAAACAGCAAGCATGTATTTCTTCATTACATGCCTTTTCCTCTCACATGACCTGCATAGCATTCACAATGCTCGCAGGGTTTGGTGTGATCTAGTTATTTATAGAACTGTCAAATGTAAAAAATAAAAGTAAAAATATAACTGGTCTAAGTGTAAAGATGATGATATATCTACTGTTATTTTAAATTAACTTAACTTAAATTGTTACATCAATAGTTAGAACACATTAAAACATTTAGTGCTGACAGCATTCCAAATCACATGGAAGTGACAGTATGTGTGAATAGTGAGTGGAATCCCCATGTGACACTACAGTATATGACACTACTGAAGGTTTAAAGAACTTACCATAATGTTAGGCAAGTGCACAATGTCTAGAACTGAATTGTTATAGTTAAAGTCTGTGTGTGCATGTGTGTGTTTGTGTGCAGAATTGAAATAATGAATAATGTATATTAAGCTGTAAATCTTCCTCCTGACAAGGCTGAGGGGCACCACATTCAGGCAATTTCGTTACACTTGTAGGAGAAGGATTGATCACCATGGAGACAGACAAGAGGGTCAATCAAAGTTCAACCTTTTCTTCGTTTTACATCCTGTAAGAGGGGAGATATGGGCTTGAGTTACCCTCAACTTCCTGGCAATCAAATTGACTGGAAATGCTGCACTGCTAAGCTGGCAGCAGCCCTGCCCTTTGGCAGCAGAAGCATGGATCAAATGCAAGTTTATTCGATTTCAATGGGCAGGCCTATCTCAGGGTAAATAATATACCCCAGAAAGGACTAAGCATATATTTTCTAATAGCCATACTACTAGAGTATAGCCTTCAACTCAGTCAGTTAGAAATGTCTCACCACCTGAGGCACTAATATGCATCGGTGTTAATAAGAAAATAGTATTTCAGTGCTTCCAGCCAAGTGTTTGAATACAACTGCACAGCAGCACCAAAGCCAACAAGTTTCTAGTCCAAGCCAAAAATTGTCACATATCCAGCTTTGTTTTCAGGACTCAAGAAGACTCAAATCAAAGGTAGTTATGAATTGTGCCTGGTTGCAACTTATTAGTATTAGTACTAGTATTTCTCTACAAAAATTGTTTTCTTGTTTAGTAAAAGCTTAGGGCACTTTCCTGTCATGGACTACATATGATCACAAAAAATAGCAGCTTAACAATCACTTACACAGACACATTTTTGAACATTAGTTTTCTCTGAGGTATCAAGCTTTTCCACTTGTTAGGCTTTTAGATGCTGGACTCAAGTCATAACATGTCAGATTAACCTCCAACATAATTAAAAAGGGATGGAGGCCAAGCACATTTTGACATCCAATAGGTGGGAACAATTTCATGAGAAAAGACACCACTCTTGGTTTAATGGAAATCCCAGATAAATTACAAGTGCCAGCATGTTTCAGGAAAATGAAACTTATTAACAGCAGAAAACACTCTTTAAGGAACATTTTTGGTGTGATAGCAATGTAAGAATCAAGTGCCCACTCCCATCTCTGTCATTTAATCCTATAATTTTAATCCCATGCATTAAGTGTAAGGGTTAGCACCCGGATGGGCCAGCAGGGGGGTGGTTGAGGGCCCTGCCCTCGCGGCCGTGCCGAGTTGGGCCAGCTGGGGCGGGTCACCATGGTTACGTCAATCAGAGTCCAGAGTCGCAGAGTCCTTGTCCCTGTTTGGCAGGTGTGGCTGCTTAGTTTAGCACTGGACTCGCGCCTGTAATTTCGTAAAGATTCTGGGTTTTAACTCAGGGTCTCCCTTTCGTCCCCTTTCCTGTTTACCCCAGCAGAGAAGTAGTGAGCAAAGCTCAGGTGGCCATCTGCTGGGGAAACTTTTTATACCTCAACTCAAGTCTGCCTGTGGCTCTGTAGGCAGCCACAGGTTGGCAGAGGGCCCCCTTTCCCTGGTCCTGTGAGAAACACATTGGCCACAAACAGGCCAGTAACGGCACAGCTTGTCTACGTTCCCCCTTGAGTTAAGGCCTCTATACTTTTATAGATATAATAATATAATAACATAATACAGAAACTGAAAATAAAATCATACAAATGCATACATTAGGGAAAACGTCCAAAATTGTTGGATCAATAATCATGACTGATCAAGTTGAATCAAACTCCACAGAAACTTTATCAACGCCCTTGAAACAGTGCACCTGAACAAGAATTTCAGGAACTAAGACAGGCCCACAATCATGTTCAGTGGCAGAAAGCAGAATAAAGGTCTTCCTGTCCACAGTAGCAGCATTTTATAAAGAAGGTACCCAAAAAGAAGCCTGGCTAAGATGATCAGGTGAGGCCAAAATAGAGCTTTTTTGCCAAAATGCAAAGCTCTGTGTATGTCTCAAGCCTAACATTGCTCATGCTTAAGAAATATCACCCTTCTAGTGTGGAGGTGATAGTCATCAGCAGGAACAGTGCATCTTGGTAAACAAGGAGGAATTAAACAAAGAACAATACAGAGAAAACTACTTCTGTCTGACTGAAAAAGTCTAGATCAGATTCATAACCAATTATTTTGCACAACCACTCAAATGTGTGTGTGTGCTCTTGAGTGTGTGTAGGTTCTGTTCTTATTTAAGAACAAATCCCAAATAAGTCAACATTGGTAAATGTCAGAATCTTTGTGAGAACAGCGTAAGTTTATTAAAAAAGAAATTTCTTCTTAAGAGCAACTGGTGAAAGAGGCCTATTGAGCTCAAGTGCAAAGTTAAATCAACATATAAAGGTAAAGACATTGGGCCAGTCAAAGTCATACATTTAATTACATTAAGGATTTGTGGCACTTTTGAAAACAACTGTCCACAAGCATCATCCACGCAACCTGGAAGACCTGTTGTAAATGATAAACATGAACAATAGACTGCATAGAATTAGTGCAGCTCTGCAGTATTAGCAACACCAAGGGGTACCAAGAATATTTCCATGCTCATGTATTCTAACTCTCCTGATTTCTGTTTTTATTTGCTCTTCCGTGTTTGACACCTATATTCCTGTAATTATTCTGAAATGTATTCTGCCAAAGTCTCCTTATTATAGAAGACTTCATCTTTCAAGGATGCAGTAAGTGAATTAGATCTATTTGAGTGGAATGTTTCTCTGAAAGACTCAGCTCCCCTCCCCATGACATGCCATAATGTTGCTGATATTCAGCCCTTGATTTTAGCCATTTTATTCATTTATTACTGAGCCTCTGGAAACTTAAAGCCATAATGACCCTCAATTACTCAAAACTCAAAAATTTCATTGCAAGAAATTCAGCTCTCCCTTCAATCAATGTGTATTAAAGTATCCCTTGTGGTATAAGGGCACAACTAAATGTTATTATTAACAGCACCAGTTAGTCCATGTCCACATATAGCCAGTACCACTGTAGAGTACACCAGTTATATACTCATCTGGTTTCACGAACATAGATGTCTGTTGCATCATCACTAAAATAAGTCATCCTAGTGATAAGAGGCTGTCTGGTTAGCCACTCACATTTTCCTGGAAGGTCATGAATTGTGTACAGTTGTCTTGCTATGTGTGTCTCTTCCCTGTTCATGATTTTTTTTTGTTTTTAACAATCCATAAATGCTGTGGTCTCTTGGTGTGGAAGTTCAGGATCCAGTTGCAGAGTTCCAGACCAATCAGCTTCTGGATCAGTTTGAAGGGAATAAACACAGAGCTGTACGCTACAAATTACATGAAAAGGCCTTTATGAAAAGGCATCCTCAGTGGATTTATTGTGTACTGTATGCATATTGCAAAGGGTCCAAACTGTCCGGGATGGAGTCCTCAATGTGCCCCAGCACCAGCCTCTCAAAGCATTTAATTGCAATCGAGGTTAGTATTATTACAGGGAGATAGTCAGTAAGGCAAGTCACTTTGTTCTTCTTGGAAACTGGAACAATGGTGGCATTTTGATGCAGGTAGGGACAGTTGATCTCTGGAAAGAAATGTTTAATATATCAATTAAAACAGCAATAAATAGCATACTGTATGCTTTCAAAACATGACTGTCTTTGGAATGTAAGTTTTATTCTGAGATTGTCCAATGTTTTGCCCAGAGACTGGACATTACCCAGAAAATGCTAAGTATCATAAGTCCCCTGCATTTGATTTTGACTTGAAAACGGTGCCTGCACCCCAGTCTTTGCACACGTCATTCGAGTGTTCCCAGCTGAGTTGTGGTGGTCATGCTGGTCACTGTGAACAATGATACTAACTTTGGGCCTTAAACACTAACACACATACTGTTGCACCTTGTCAAACTGCTAAACCTATTTTTGAAGTCTTTGCCTATCATAGAAAAATAAACTGTGAAGTGGCTGTAAAACAGATGACAGAAACAATAAATGTATACAAAAAAAGTCTGCAAAGATCAGAATTTAAAATGTTGCCAGACATAAATGCCATCTTGAAAAAGCACTCCAGCATCCATTTTTGGATGGCTCAGTTGACTTAATCCATGTGGTCACTGTCATTTTACATTTTCTTGAGACAATAATTCCACTCGCTGCAGACTCTTGTTTCATGTGGATCTTTAGCCCCAGTCCTTGCAATCTTGAGGTGTTTATGTTTGTGAAACCTGCACTTCTAACTCCCACTGTCAAACCTGATACAGAATTTGTTGCCTCTGTTCCTTCTGTCCCGGTTTCTGTTCTACTCTAGTGCTTCAGGTTTCTGTCCAGAGAGATTGGCCCCTTGTAGACCTGTGAATTAACAGTCATCCTTGATTTGTAGATCTACTCCTATTCTACCTAGTGCTCCTACTGTAGCTAAAGGCCTAGGTCTATTGCTGTGTAATGTCAATCAGGGTTGGGGTAAGTTGTCGCAGTACTGCCCAAGGTCTGTTCTTAAGCTGTTGTCTCAATCTTGGTCCAAGACACCACAAAGACCTATTATACAGTCTCGGTTTTATCTTTTGTTCCAGGAGTGGTCAGACAGTTGTTTCCTAAGTGAAGCTTAATACCTTGGCAACTTTGGCATTTCAGTTTTCTTTACTCTCCAGATCCTTTGACCTGTCTTCTGTCTCCAATAGGACCTGGAGATTCTGTCTCAACCTCTGTTCTGGTCATTGTCCTGCTGTAGTCATTCAACATTCCAACATTCCCCTACTTTTCCTTCAATATGTGGCTCAAGGTGGCTGTTTTATAGTCATACATTCCTCTTTCATAGATGTACTAACCCCATCCTTCTTCAAGAAAAACATGGGCCTGTTTTACTGATACTACCTTGGCATGGCATGAGCAATGCAGAATGTCTAGAATTTGGTTTTAGTGCTTTTGTTTGTTTACAGGTGTGAGTAGCATGGTTTTAGAGACATCTAAAAATGGTGGAACATTCAGTTTCCAAACCACTCTTATGCCCCTGCCCACAAGCAACCTCTTTTCTAAGAATTGTCTAAATGTGTATACCTGTAAAAGAAGCAAAGCTAAAAGAATGATAGTATATCTTCTATTCCTCATCATTTGTGTCACATTTCATAAAAAATGCCCTCAAAGTCGTATGTTCTGCTGACTGTAGGACTGAAAACACCTTTCTGGGTTCCTCCTTAGGAAGTCATACATTTTTAATGGCTCCATTTCCTTCATCTCAACCTATTCTAGCTCAGTACAAGTGCACATCACTCAAGCAGGAACAGAGAGGGCGTTACACACTCCAGAAACACAGGATACAAAACGGATTAGTCATGTCAGCAGTAAGAGACCCTGAATGCTTTTGATAAAACAAGATCAGACAAAAAAGGGTTTTCTTAAACCCATACATTATTAATGGCCACGATATTAGACATGTTGGAAGGCATTTGATTTTATATGAATAAATGCATGTGTTGTACTGCACCTGTTGGCTAACTTCCTTTGAAATAACCATAGCAACATATCCACTTTCCTGATTGTCAGTCATTAAGACAGACTGTGTGTACTGCATTAATTAACATTTTGCCCATTTGATTTTCATACTTAATGAAATATAAGTGTTTCCTATACATGAAAGAATATAGAAGGAGAAGAACATTTTCTGTTCTCTACAGATTTATTAAACAACAGCAGAGCTGCTGGTGTGGTCCTCATAAAAACATCAAGAAAGTCCTGTTAAATGTTCTTCTGTTAAGTCAGGATGCTTAGAAGCCATAAGCACTGCCGTTACACATTTGAGTGATTAAGTATTTGAACAGTGTAATATACAGCATGCATATTTGTTCATTGCTTATACAAACCACAACCCCTAACAAGGTCAGACACATGTGTTGTCCAATTTACCTGTAAGCATAAACTGTCATTTTAAATAAAGCACTGCCCATGTCCAACTAAGGCACTTCTGTAGACATTTGTCTGAGTTTCCTCTGAGTTTATAACTAATCTATTTCCTGTCAGTTGTAGGCAAAGCTGAACTGTGACACTTGAAGGACTTTTGCACTGATAAAGTGTAATGAGAAATGGAAAAACGATAGAGGAGCTAGCTAAAGAGTATGTGTGAATGAGAAGGCTTGCACATACTGCCTTAATTTGGAAGCACTGACTGAATTTCAATGAGGTATGACAGATGTTTTGACACTATTATCATTTAAATCAGATTGTTGTAATATTAAATCTCAGTGTGATTTTGGCTTTGATTTTAGTGCAAATCTGTGATGTAGACACAGTTTACAATAGATTTAAACAAACAAAAGCTCGTTGTTTTATGACCCAGTGTTTTGCATCCTATCCCAAAAGTGTGGTAAGACAAGAGACACTCAAATTAAACCTTTTTTGTATGCTTACTCTTGCCGATTTGCCCATGCTCCTTTAACATGTTCTGTGTTTTCCTACTCTAACCCTCAGAGTAACACGCAGAGTAACTCTGCTCTTAATAACTTACAGTAACAGAGTTGATTGTCATCATGTATGCCATCTTTTCCTTTTCTTTGCATATTTATCTCATGTCTTAGTTTCTTATTCCGCATATGGGATGAACAGATGAAAGGATAAGATGAGAGGATCAATGGGTTTGCCATCACATTCTTCACCTGTTGCTGGACTTAAAGGATCTGCCACTATTAATAACTTGCATCCTGTAACTAACTGACTTTGTAAGTAGTTCTTGTTTATCTCATTTCCACATCTACAATAATGCAAATTTCCTCTCTAAGTGATTTGTAATGTCATATTAGTACCAAGTATTGGTGACCATTTACTTTCCCACACTGATATTTGAATATTTTTTTCTTTTTGAAATAAAGCCTTTCTTTGAATATTACTAGAGAAATATATTAACCCATTAAGTGCGAGAGTTTTTTAAACACTTAAACCTGTTGGTGTATAAGGTTTTTATTCATGCATCAACTGTAAGGATTTTGGTTGTCAGGAAGTATTTGCAAGCCTTAAGGTCTTTTGCTGATGGTTTTAAATAAATGAACATTGAACACTAAGATTAAACATGACTAAGGAAACAAAACCGAATCTGACGAGGACTGAATCAAACACAAGATACTATATAGGACACTAAACGACGTACACCTGAACAGGAAACAAGGAACAGGTGACCAGGGCAGAGACAAGGCGGGGCTTAAGAAAAAAACAAACAAGACACAAGGACAGAGAGCACATGGGAACCCAAAACAAACAATGAACATGACACTACGAGAAATAACAAGACCAGACGTGAGATCAACATGAGTCGCACTTTCAGAGCAGTGGTTTCACAACAACAGTTTTAGGCCAATATAAACAGTGACTACCAAAATATAGTTTAAGCATTGTTTTATTTGACTTGTATATCGCAAAGTTATTTTAAAACCACCTGAAATTAATAAAAAAGTGACAACAAATTCTGAATACCACTGGCCTGAAACTGCTATTGGTAAACTGGATTACTTACACATCCATTTCACGGGTGTGAAGGCACACCTCAATTTGCAGTAGTCGGCAGCACATCCTTGTGAAGGCTTAATCTTTTAGCTTAGACATATAATAGATTATATGAAATTAGGATGAATACATGAAGATATTTAAACTTACCCCAAGTCAAAAACATGTCAAGATCACCTCTGTGGACTGGCATAATTGTCAATCATGATACTAGCAAAGAAAATAAAACTAAAATCTGAACATGTCATGCTTCCAAAAAATGAAAAATTACACATTGTTAAACATAAACTTTACTATAATTTATGATATTTGCATAAAATATTATTTATTTATATACAATCCTAAGCACACTAGCAAATCGACAAAGCAAATATTCAATAGGAATAAAAACTGTCGAAAAAATAGTAATGCAAGTCACTGCTGGACAATTATGCTAAATACCTACAATAATTTATTTCTACTAAAGAGGCAATACTTACTTTATCCACTGACAATACATATTTTGACATTTTTTATATTTTAATACATTTTTAAAATGAAACCATGAGGGTGAAATGTTTGCTTGTTCAAATAGGTTTTTTTTTCCATCAGGTCTACTTATTTATTTATTGTAAATATATGTTGGGTGGAATTTGTGCTGTTATGTGACAGAAGAGAAACTGTTATATGGGAACAACATACAGCTAAATATCTGAGAGATCATAATTGACCATGATAAAGGATTGTGTTTTTCTGAGATAGTATGGTTGTACCTGATTTTCTAGGAAATTATCCCTGGCAGAGTGGAACTGTAATGGTGGTAACAGAGAACTACTGCCAATAAAATTGGCACTTGAAGAGACTGGCTAAAATGAGCTAAGGAGCCATAGTCTTGTCAACCCACTAAAACTTCACCAGTGTATATCTACAAATCTTAAAAATTAAAATGCAAAAAAGAGTATTTTTTTCAATTGATTATTTCTTTTTGTAAAGAAAAATTTGTGATTGCAGTAGACCTTTCTGAAATTTAAAGAAATTCTACACCAAGGATCTACACCAATTAATTTTCTTTTCACCAAAAATGTTTCTTCAAACCAAGAACAGTTTTAGAAACTATATAAGTGCAGATATCTTGTTTCATTGAACCAGAAAAACCCATCACCACTATAGTTCAGTGACTTTGGTCCTATTGTCCATTAATTCTGTGACTGCCCTTACAACATCCAGGGTTGAGGGTTGAACTACAATTTGCATGAGCTTGCTGCTAGTTCAATTAGATTTATTTTTGTATAGTGATTCAAATAGTTAAATTACTTTTTTGCTTATTTTTGTGTAGTTAACCATTGAAACTATAAACACAAAAGGAAAGAAAGTGTCATTTTTATTGTATCATTGATTCTTTACAGTAATTGCACTCTCCTTTAACCTCACTTTATTTCATTCTTAATCTACCTTATTGCATGCATTTGAAAGAGTGCTGTAGATCTGTTCCACCTAATACTCACAGATTCACATCTGATTAATTCTGTTAAAATGTTTTTAATATATATGTTGAAGAGACAAGCTTTAGCAGAAAGAGAAAGTTTGAGAACTACTGCATATGTGTACTTATAATGGAGCTAACGCTGATGCAATAAAAGACTAGATAATAAGGGTCTTAAAACAGACTCTTATTAACCTCATATTTAAAACATTTATTTTTCCCAGTGAGACTGTTATAAAAGAAGCAGCATAATTTTTATACAGGTGACAGAAGAAAAACTGATCTTGGACCTTGGTTCCTCTGAAGATTTCTTCTTTCACCTTGCCTCTGTTTCCCTCATAAAAAAGTGCTGTAAAAAGTGCAGGCTTATAAAAAGCTCAGTACAAATAAATTTGAATTAACCTGAAGCAAGCCACTGGTTTTGAAGGATATCGTAACTTTTAGGAAAATGAGTACTCATCTCAACTAATTTGCAAAGTCTCTCACATCTTACTATGTCAGTGTAGGTTGCCTTGAAAAACATATGTACCTTCAACTAGAGCTTTAGCCAAGTCTGAACGTTATAGCCTGACAAAGTTTGAAAAACAAGTTCTGTCTTACAACTATGAATCATTTAGTGGTAAACAAACAATGAAAAAAATCAGCCAAGAAAAATTATGTTTAAACAACATCTTGTTGTTTAAAATGTTTAGGGTAAACTTCAAGTTAATGGGTGGTTTTCAAGGTAGAAGCAAAAACTAACCAGAAAAGCCTGGGGTATAAATGAAGTTGGGAGATGGGCTTTAAGAAACTTGAATGTGAATGTGAAACAAATATCTGAAAAATAATGTCTAAACTCCACCAATCCTGACCTGAATGGTCGGCTCCTGCTGGGTTAAGGCAAATATTTTATGCCCTACCTTCAACTCAGAAACAATTCTTCAGAACCTCTACCAAAAACGTATGTCTTATTTTGACTCCTCTGAAAGTTTTGTATGTCACATTCCTTTTCCTGGGAAATTAGAATCGTGTATCTGCTCTGGCTGACATAAACAGCACAATGATCAATACAGTGTTGTAGCACTGACCAGCCTCTCCAGCACCTTACTATTAATGTTCTGTCAATCTACTCACTAAGTTATATAAGGAGCTGTATATCCTATAAGAAGCCTCACTCCCAGGAATCCAAGCACCTTCAAGCCTTTGATTGAGGACCACCTGCCTGCAATTCTTCACTGTTGTAGGGAATGAGGAGCCTACAGTGTACCACCCACACTCTCAAGACTATACACTTTTGCAAATGTTTTCATCATTGGAACTTAAGAGGCTCTCGGTTGCCAAGCATAAGCATTGTTAGAACAATTATTTAATCGTATAATGATGGAAGCTATTCACAGCATTAGAAAATTATGGTCATATTTTCCTGTGGTTACAATCACTTGGCTCTGTTTGAAGCATTATTAGTTATTAATGTACCAGACCTGGGTGCTACTGACACTTTAAACATTTTAAAGGCATCCAATAAAGGAAAGCCCCTTATGTTCAGATGGCTTTCCCCTAAAATGCATGGTTGCTTAAAGAGCACAATCTCCATGGCGACGGTTGCCTGAGCAATTCTCAAGTGTTTTCTATCTCTTCCAGATATATCCCTTAATAGCAGCAAAGGATTAGAAATCAAATAGCTCATATAAAGGGGATCCTGGGAGACTTAGCCAAATCTCCCTCTCATCCTTGTTTATTACGGATGTGAAGCATCACTTTTGTGTGTCTCCTTGTCTCTGAGCAGACCAAATAACCTTAACCCAAAATCACTGCTTCTACTGAATGTGAGCAATCATATATTTAGCAGATAAGGGTTATTAGAACACCCAACAATGTTTCCAATGCATTTAAAAGTTTTTCTAGGAGGGTATAAGAGCTTGTGTGTTTGTTTAGTTATATTTTTTTACATTCAACACTGCACTCTTATAAGATGTGCCACAAAGGATTTTAAAATCATAGAAGAACCACTTTTGTTTTCATAAAGAAACATGTTTTAAAAGAGAGTGTAAAACAATTGAGGAGAGTGTAAATAATCATCGCAATTTAAAGGTTTAAAGGAATCCTCAAATAATGTAAAGGTTCTCTACTAATCATGTGCTTCTGATGTTACATGTAAAAGGTGAGTAAGGTTATTCATACTCCCGCATCTCATATAAAAAGTAGTTAAAAGAAATGTCATTTTAAAGGTTCTTTAGTGAACCAAGCTTTATGCAGCTTCAGGTGTTCCAAAATTAGTTTGTTCTCCATTTTGGAAGATTGACTGAGTAGAGAGAAGCTGTCCTCACTGAGTGGTCAGCTGTGATGAAATATGGTGCTTGTTTACTGTGCTCAAAAGAAAAGTTTTTTTTATAACATAACTTTTATAACAGTTTTAAAATATTAAGTACAGTATGTCACACAGGTTAGAACCATATTCTTCTATCATAGTGTGCATTGATGCAAAAAGCAGTAGTATTTTGAGAACACTTCTTTACAATATTGAATTAAATACATGTATCTCAATTTTTCCTACATCATTTCAAAGCAGCAGCCATCTTTACAGAGATGGCTTTAATATTTTTATTTTTACAATTTTGGTGATATCTGTTTTTAGTTTGTTTGTTTTTTCTGACAACAACATTGTGCTTAATATGCTCTGTGACACTGTTTAACACATGGATACATGACTTTCTCAGAAATCTCTGCACTTTCAGGAAGATTAAAACACTATACTTCCATAAATCTTCATTAGTCCAAAAATCATTAAGAAAAAATCTCTTCTAGCTTGAGTAAATATAAATTTTATCCTTTATGTGCTTATCTTACACTGACACAGCAGAACTATTCCTACTGATTGAGGATGCCGTTCCAGCCTAATCAGAGCCCTCATTAGAACACATCACTTATTATTCAGTCTCAACACCTACACAACATAATAGAATATAAACCTAGCCTTACCTCTCAGCCAGCTACTCTGGAGCAAGAATTTCACAGAGACTGCCAATCCAGCAGACTTTCTGTATAGATGCCATTATTCCAAGGGGGACCTGTCAAATAAATAGCTTTTCAGCACTATTTGTTTTTCATGAGCGATACTTTGACTGAAAGTGAACTTTTTAAAGACCTATACTGGATTTGGTGTCATAAAACAGCAGTCACTCATAACATACAATGTTTTATACAGGATTGGAAAATCACATATATGCAGGGATCAGGATATGATTCAAAGTCTTCTGAAGAAAGAAAAGGAAAAACATTACATTATGGAGTTACTGAACCAATATTTATTGGTTTACTCTCCTTTAGAAAAAGATCAACTGTAACGTTTTTTCAGTAAACGTTGAACAGAAATGCGAGTATGATGGAGCTTTTAATGCAGAAAGATGTGGTAAACCAGAAAAAAGGGTCTTCAGGAGCAAACAGTGATAATCAGGGCAAAACAAAGACAAGGTCAGGAATAGCGAAGGTCAAAAATACCAAAATCAGAAAAATCGGAGACGAGGCAAAAAGACAAAAGTCAAAAAGGGCAAAGCAAAGGTCAGAATCCAAAAACACCGTATCAGAATTATAATTGCTCAGAGATGCAAGGTAAGTTACGAGTCTTCGCAACCTCCCTTCGCGTCTCTTTCTCTTAAGAAGCCCTCCCAAGGATCTCAAACCGGATGCACCTGGGAAGGGCGGAGCCGAGGCCAGCTAGAATTCCGGAGATGTCGATCGGCTGGGGCCACCAGAGGGAGCCATAGCTCCTCTTATATCAACAGTGTTTTGTTTGGAAAATCCCAGGTATATGTCTGAAACCCAGAAACTGTGCCCATATTTTTTTATTTCTGCTGTTCATTTCTTTGGTGTTAGCTTCAGCTTTCAGTCACAGTCAGATTATGTCCATTTGTCAAAAATAGCCTCTTGTTATGTTAGTGAGAGTGTTGGTGTATGTAAAGAAGTCATCCATTATAGGGATTATATGAATAATTATACAAAAAACCTAATTATTTTACTCATTATAATGGGATTATGTTACTTGTGTCTTCCTGGAGTAAGTAATCTCATTACTTATTTCTGCATTATTCAGTAAAGCCAGATCATACCAACAATACTCAGAAAACCCCCTAGACCGTTCAAGTAATTTTGTTAGAAAGAAATTACAGTAAACATAAAAAGCAATAAACATAGTTAACAAGACACGTCACTGTCCCTGATTGACTGGTCAGGTGAGTCTGGGACTCTCCCCTCTTCTGGAAGGTCTGCAATAACCATAGTCTTCCATTACAAAAATAAATCTAAAGAAGTGATTTGATTTGGGCTGAAGAAAATGTGTAACTTTGCTTGTATTATAAAAATATTGTGTCATGTAAATTTGATAATTCAATCATAAGGTGACCAGATTTCTGAATTAAAACTGTGGACATTTCCAATTTGGTGGTCAATATATCATTAAAATTATCCAATGTTTTTACCTATGAAATAATAAAGCCTGCACTATATTAAACTACGGTAATAGCTGACTGATAAAATTGGAACTTTGTAAGGCATTCCTGAAAATCATACAGTAGCCTACCATTGGTGAGTAAAGTTATAAAACACTTAATAAAGAAAATGATTAAACAACAATGAATCAATACACATTCTTTAATTTTCTTGCTTGCCTCATTTTTGTATTTGTTTTGTTTGTTTTATTGTTGTCTTCTTTTTTGTTCAGTCTTCCTTCTTTCTATCCCTCCACTCTCCCTACAGAGATAATTGTAAAACAAATTGCCATTTTTTTCTGAATCACATTCCTTATCTACAATTTGTAAAACATGTTATAGAGGCAGCCTACGTTGACCCTCAATGCCTGCTAATCAAATAGCATGTTAAATATTCCCAGATAAAAACTTTGCACTATATTTGCAGATGACATCTACAGCTACATCTAGGTGGTTTATTTGCCTACAAATCACCTGGTAGTACGATTTCTAGGTTACATCGACCCCAATCTTGATTCTAACCTGAGTTACCTCCTGGCTTGAAAAAATGTTTTAGTAGAATTTTACACAGCTGTTTTCTCTAGAACTAGGCAAGACCGTGATTTCTAGTAGGAAAAGAATGATATGAAGCTGCTATAGCAAGTGCCTGCTCTTTCAGTCAAAACAAGCATGACTCGAGATGTCTGCCCTTCTGCTCTGCTGCCGGTCTTTCTTTCCAGTCTGTTTTAAATTCACAGTTAAAAATTAGGACATTTCTGATGACAGCTCCTGCCAGGGACAACCCACATAAAACAGATACTGTGCCCAGAAAATAAGGTTGTCGGAACAGCTACCCTAAATTATTATACTTAAAGTATCATTCTAGATGCAAAAAACCTCCAGAGCTAGGGAAGTATAAGGAAAATAATAACATAATCTGTGCTAAACATCTTATTATCACCTCTCTGTCTGCCAGCCCTCTTTAATTTCAAATGCTGTCATCTGTCTACAGAAGCTGCTAGACAAACAGTGCTTTATTTCGATCAGCTGTCATTCAGTGATAGTCACACTTCAGGAGTATGCAATTCTGTGTCTTTGAAAGGGATGGTGCTAGTTAAATCCTCTAAGACCACCTATTAGCAACATGACCCAAAAGCAGGTGCTTTCAGTGCAAACTACAAACAACAAAGGAGCATGGAGAGCTGTGGGTGTGTGCATGTGTAAATGTGTGTGTGTGTGTGTGTGTGAGAGAGAGAGAGAGAGAGAGAGAGAGAGAGAGAGAGAGAGAGAGAGAGAGAGAG
>JBBPDA010000001.1:45486204-45500615 GCA_037974385.1 Arnoldichthys spilopterus
TTGTTTCGTTTTTACTGTGTACTGTGTATACTGTGAAAATGACAATAAACCTACTACTACTACTACTACTACTACTTCTCTCTATGGTATATCATCTTTATATATGGACATATCAAGAAGGATGAAGTGCCTGCTTCTTCAAATACATTGAAAAAATCATCAATTTGACACTTACTTTTTCACTTGACTTAGTAAAAAAGAAACACATTTTTGCATTTTCTCTGTACCCAAACACAAAATGAAATGCATCAGTGGCAATAATGTTAAAAATGCCAGGGTCAGAAATGATACTGGAATATAGACAGGGTTAGAAAATTGAGTGTTCTTGAATGGCCGTGTCAGTCTCCTGGCTTTAATCCCACTCAGCAGGCATTTCACTCAATAAAGACAAGACTGACCGTGAAAAAAAAGCCCTCAACAAAAGTTTCTTGGCTTCCCTACAGACTGGACAAGGTAGCTCAAAACATAGATTACTGAAAGCTTTAGGGCTGGATATATTTTATCCTCTAGCTTTTTTTGGATTGGTTCCATTTCCTGCTCCTTTGTGAACCCCTTTACAAATGTACAAACTTGACATAACCACGTGTGCAATCTTTAATCTTAAACATTTCTAGTATTTTAAACAATTGCATTCTAAATGAAAAAGTGATTTGGATATTTATAATGACAGTAACCAGTTACAATTGAGATCAATTCTCAATGCAATTACAGAAAATTTACCCTTTTGAAGTTCATGTGGTAGTCAATGCATGAGATGTAGTGATTATAATACTGGTTAAAACTCTAAAGTTGGATCATTAGGTAATTTTACACAGACAGATTAGACAAACAATAGTACAGAGTAGGATCCATCTGTCTGGACACCTCTGCTGCTTGTCGAAGCTAATTAGAAAGGCTGCTGAAACAAAATCTTGTGGAGGTTTTTTACTTGGTTTATCTGAACCAACTTTGATTATATGTCAGAAAGACATTCGGTCAGCCTAAAAATGCCCCTAAAAATGGGGTGGGGGGTTGTTGACCTCACCTGGGGACATCTGGGTGGAAGGAATACTTTGAGGAACTCCTCAATATTGTCTCAGCTTCAACATATAACCACATTGCCTTTGAGACATCTGAGGGTGCAGAGCCAAAGGGACATGGGGAGGATTTGCCCATCATGGGGCTGAGGTTGCCAGGGTAGTAAAAGTACTCCTTGGTGGCCGGGCCCCATGGGTAGATGAGATTCACTCACAGTACCAGAAGGCTCTGGTGGTTGTTGGGTGGTCATGGCTGACATACCTTTTCAACATGGCATGGAGGTGGTCTCCTTATTCAAAAAGGGGGCCAGAGAGTGTGGTCACAGTTTTCTGGGAAAGTTTACTCCAGAGTGCTAGAGAGGAGGAACAATGTGTTTTTTGTTCTGGGCGTGGAACACTAAACTAACTTTAGGGGAGGGAGCATGGGAGTTTATCAATCAACTCTACATGTCTTTATATAACTGGATAATATTTATAGACAGTATTTCTAAACACAGTCAAAGGAACAAAGGTGCCAAGGGTGAAGCAACAGGGATGATATTGAGCACCTTTAAGTCCTAGACCATGGTTCTCAGTCAGAAATGGGTGGGTTGCCCTCTACAGGTCAGGGAGGAGATACTGCCCCAAGTTTAAGTATCTCAGGGTCTTGTTCATGAATGGATGGATGGATAGTAGGTGAGCGTAGTATCAGTATTGTATTGGTATCTTATTGGTATTGCAGTGTCATTTTGTGCAGATTGCATACTGAATCTTCCATGTGTGAGAAGATTGTGTTATCCACTATTCTATCTATTTCAGTAATACTGACAATACTGTAAATTTATTCCACCATTGTCGGTGCCTCCACAAGCTCAAATGAGACCACACATTATCAGTTGTAATCTTCATCTATATCTGAAATATTATTATTTTTGCATTTACTGGCAAATTTCATATTTGTTACTGATATACTGTGTGCATATGTTGCAAATACATGTCATTTGAAATGAAGGGCTGCACCAAAAGGAAAAGGATAAGTTTAATAATTTTTTTCACACAACAGTCATATTAAAATTTATGCCATCTTTTAGCACTGTATATCAGACCGGTGTCTTTAATGAACATTCTCTGGAATGAGTGTGACTGAGGCATCTTTGCCTGCAGCGTGTATGAGCAGGTAATCAGTGTAAGAGAGAAGAGAGAGTGCTGACACAGGGGTTGATGGGAGCTCTCAGGGCAGTTTAAGACCACTTCAGCTGAGCTGGGGGCCGGTGATGGTCTCCACTCAGCATGCCCATTAGCTATGGATTATGGATAGGGTTGATTTCATAATTAAAGCTAACCTCAGCTTTCCTTGTTGCCTTTTGAAATACACAATCACAATTATGCATAATTATGAACACAAGCTCCATTAGACAGACAGCCCTACCCTAATGGATGTCTGCAGATGCTTCACTAAAAAAAATTAAATACTTCTTAAGTCATTCTATACATAGCAACATGGTGATACATTGGTGCTCTCCACACATAATATAAACATAAGACCTATACATCTGAATATAACAAAATACATATTTTAAGGACTGTAGCACAAGTAGAAGCTTCAGTAATGTTCCCCTGTTATCATAAAATTTAACCTGATAATAAATTGCCTTATACATATTTCTGATGATTTATTGCCATTTTTTGTTAAAGTGGCCAAACTGGATGATAGCTATCTTACCTTGCTATCTTTATTTTGTAACTAACACCACACTGATTGAAAACATCATGTTTTGTATATGCACACACAGACTTTGTGGGCAGTCAAGCAAATTTCTCAGTGAGTATGTTTCTTGATTTGTTTTTTTAGACTTATTTGCCTAAACTTAATTGATAAAAAGCATTCAAATTCTTCTTGTTGTGACACATGTTAATAAAATCTAATGACTATGAAAATTAATTGCAGTCAGTGTAATAACTGTGATCATCTCAAATAGTAGTGATCATGAGATTGTGTAGTAATTGTTACTGGCCTAGTCACAAAACTGAAGCACAGATTACTCACTGAAAGTAAAATCATAGACAGAAGATGAGACCAAGATTTAGTCAAACAATTTTGAAATACTCACTGGCTAAGTGTCATGGTCTCTCAATATTGGGACTGGCTTATAATAATAATAATAATAATAATAATAATAATAATAATAATAATAATAATAATAATAATAATAATACAACATTTTAATTGTTACAACGTAAAATAATCATTAAAACATAATGGCTTTGCATTGGTTCACCCCCCTGGGAAGAATCCACATAAACTCTCCATGTTTGATTAGATTTCCCCAGTCTCAGCTGTGCCTTGGCTCAAACTAACCTTAACCAAGCACATGAGGCTTGTTTTAGACTCTTGATAAACCCCTCAGCTTGACTTGTGATGGCAAATATTTTTACTTGTGTGGGCTAGTTTCTCTGTTTTATTTATTTATTTATTTATTTTGGATTTTGAACAATGTTCTGGGTTCTTATTGTCTTATTGTCCTATTTGTGTCATGGACTTGCCATATGCATGCCTGTGTTTTGATCCTTACCTGCCTATGATAATTATGAGCCGTGGTAGGTAAAGCAAGTGCCAGAAATATCAAAGCAGTTTCAAAACAATCTGACTGGTGTCACATGGCTATCTCTCATATTGTTACATCTTAATAGTGCAATTATGTAAAATAACAACTTAGACAAATTCTAAACTACTTATTAATCTGGTGGGTTACACCAAACTGTCATTGAATATCTAGAAACAGTGCGTTCAGACTGTCAGAGACAGCATAAAGCACATAGCATCACACAGGTGCTACTTTCCTTTGAAATGTACCCATGTACCCATCACACCCATGTGGTCTGTAATGTTAAACAATTTCAATAAACACAAGTCAGAAGTGATTCAAGATTACAGTCGATATGCCATCATCTATACACAGCTTTTTTGTTTATACTTTTTTACATCTGACAGTCCATCAATAATTAAATCACTCAAAACATGTCAGACACTGCAAACACTGTGAAGTATACTATAGAGCATAACACATTATCAAGCATACCTGACATGCATCAAAGTCCTACCAGCAAATAACATTCAAATGTGCAAACAACTCACAATACAGATTCAGGCATTTTAGGTGGGTTTACAATAAATTAGTAATATAAAACAACACTAGTGTAATACACACTTTACAATCTTTTATGGGTAGGGTAAGAAGGTTGCTATGTATTTCCACTGGCCTGAAATTGTTTTTGTGAAACTTGGTGTGAAATGTGGTTCTCATTCTCATATTTATGTGTGAAACACTGGTGCACAAGCAAACATTTCACACAGCAATGGGTGTGGCTGTAAAAAAAAATCCCCAAACTGACTGTTGATAGTGTGTTTCAACATCTATGTTGTTATCACTCTGCATATTAATCAATATGTATCACTAAACTTATATATTATTATTCATCTATCATTCACTAATTCAAACTGTCACTCGCAGTTTGTTCTCTCTCAAAATCTCTCTACTCTCAAAAAAACCCTGAAACACCAATGTGTGATCAGACTTGTTTCAGACACTGCCAATCAATTGTAGGAGCAACTGGTTTGCCACCTATCAAAACAGGTGACATGAGCATTTCAAGCAGTGTTTTGAAATGTCTGCACTTTAGAAGTCAAAAAGTCAGTATTGAACATCCCATCACTAACTATGAGTACTGAATTGCTCCTAATAAGGATACTTTTCATATGCAGCCTGCCTCTCAGCCCTCTTCATTACCCCTTTACTAACCTGTAAAAATGCCAGTTTTTAATGATTCTGTTGTGGCAGAAATCAACACAAAGCTACTAAAACTATTTAAACTTGAAATCGTTATTCCAGGAGATTTTTAAGGTCTATTAAGGATAATAGAAAGAATATTAACACAAATTTATAAAACTGTTCTCTAGAAGAAAGTAGCTTGTTTCTCAGAGTGAGGGTCACATGCTGACTTATATTAAAATAGCTGAAAATTTCATGCTATTTCTGACATCATGGAAGGAGCCATTGAGCAATTGAGCACTCTTGATCTATTGAAACTTACAAAGTGAAAAAATCAGTATTTGTAAGCCTCGTTTATCTTTAAAGCTTTACCTGAACAACCTCAAAGTGAATAATCACTGCCCACAAAGGAGCACTTTTACTTTGAAATCTTTTGAGTGTTCCAAGAGTTTCTTGCTATGGTTGTGTTGCTCTAAATAAGCCCTGTTCCATTTAGTGAGTTCATCTCTCCCACTCAGGTGACAGATGAGTAAAAGTCTTAAATCAAAGGTCTGGCTGGAGATAAGTCCTAGTAGATGTTCTGTAGGAGGTGAAGTCAATTGAGAGTTGCATGTACCCTGTTCTGTGAAAGTGTGGGCAGTGCAAATACTTCCTATGAATAAAAACAGAGCTGTTATATTCTTCCATGTTGCTACAATCAAAAAACAGCTCACAAATCAAACAAAGTAATTAACTAATTGTGGTGTGAAGAAAATATGTTTCTATGAGTAATTTTCTTTGGTATTTGCAAGCAAGAGTTCAAAATAGTAAAACAACATCTTAAATACAAAAACTTGTACAGTGGTACTTGAACATTTGTGAATCCTTTAGAATTTCTACATTTCTCCATCAGTATGACTTGAAACATCAACAGACTTTCACACACACACATCCTCTTAGTAAATAAAAAGAATCCAATTAAACAGACAAAATATTCGACAAAAATATACTAAGTCATTTACTGGGGAAAGTTATCCAGTATTACAGTGGCAAAGGTAAAAGAACATATAAAAATGTTCTGCTGTGACCACTTTGTGCAGCAAACTGCACCAAAATAGTTCTGATAATGGTTGATCAGTCCAGCACATCGGCTTGTAGAAATTTTAACTGTTAATACAGAACAGCTTTGGTTATGAGATGTTGATGAGTTTCCTTACACTAACTGTTTACTTCAGGTCCTTCCAAAACCTTTCTATACAGGAAGTTGGCCATTTAAAAAAAAACATTTAACTCTATTCTTCTTTAACAATTCTTTTGTAAAGAAACTTGTATGTCTTGTAGTCTTTGTCTTGCTACGTGTCCCAATTTCAAAATTAATTGTCCCATCAATAATTGCATGCTGTTCTGGCCCAGATGCAGCAATACAGGCCAAAACTATGACACTATCACCACCATGTTTCACAGATGGTATACAGGATAGAATCCTATGCTGGAATTTTGTGCTTAACTTCCTCCTTGCAACCCTGCCATTCACATCATTTTTTTCAGTGTGGACACATGCTCATGAATATCAACATAGCCAATATAAGAGAAGCCTTTAGATGCTTAGAAGTAACTTTGGGTTTCTTTGTAACATCACAGAGTATTTAACACTCACAATCTCACTATGTATTGGAGGAAGTCTTTTTTTACCTTTTCCAGTCTGATTAGAAATTTTCTTAATTTGTGCCATGATACACATTTGTTTTGAAGATTTCCTGATTTTAAAAAAATCATTTTCAGTCAAATCCTATTGACTAAAAAGACCCCATTGTAATTTACCATAAAATTAACTGTTAATCTTAATAGTTCACATTATTTTATATGCTTGTCTCCTTTGTATAATTTGTTTCTATTTATCTACTTTTAGTACTTGTGCAAAAATAAAAATGATGTTTTTAGTCATATTTGTGCAGAAATATGGAACATTAAAATAAAAACAAATACAAACATTACATTCATACAAATAAAAATATGCCAAAAAGAGTTCTTTGGAATAATGTTATATTAGCTTTCAAAATACTGTTTAAATGGATTGCTAATTTCTGGAAATAAGATGAAGAACTGTTCTAAAGTTTCATAGAACTGTAAATAGAAAAGTAACGTGCTGGCGTTGCTGCCAACGTGGAAGTTTTCAGAGGAGCCAAGTGCAGGGGGAAGACACACCTCCTCGCTCGCATGGGAAGAGGGTGTCACAAGATTAGACTAGTTTATTGGCCCACGCCAGAAACAGGTGGAAAAATAAAACAAATGTAAAAACAGCGTGAGCTAGCTAACTGTGCACAACTAGCTAAGCCTAGTGATGGTAAACCAGGCAAAGGGCCAGCTCTGGTGACCGCCGGCATAGAGACTCCTGGGTTAGGGACAAAACAACAAAACAACAACAAAATCCACAGATGCGAGTGCTGAACTAAAAGTACTGTGAGCATGGACAGGCGAGGGCACGCACAAAACAAAAATGCTACATGTTCTGTGTGGCCAATGCAAAAACTGCTAGCCACACCTATACCAGAGACAAGGACAACCATGCTTATAAGGGCTTTTGCCCAGGTGAAACACATAAGCATGACTGACGTAACTGTGGCAAAAAATGATGCTCTTAACTGCCCCCTGTCGGCTCAGGGCTAAGCCTTTCAAGAACGTAATATAAATCTTCTATATCAACTAAAAGTTTCTCCTCAAACCCTTTATACAAGTCAAGAACCTCTCAGAACAATCTTTTAAAAAACGTAATGGTAATCTTCACTGAGACAAAGTACACACAAGGTTCAGTTGTTTTAGACATTATTTGTACATCTGCAACAAAAAATCATACCATAGATTTATATGATACTACATCCAGACATATCAAATAAAGTATATATCTAGCAAATCTATTCTGTCCTTAACCAGAAATCTAAAAGCATGTCAAGACTGAATATGAGTGAGAAAAGTGGAAAAATGCTGGTTTCTCTATATAATTCCTTTCTCCTCTGTATTTGTACCTACCATGAAAGAAATATCCTCCAGCAGTAATTAAAGAAGCGAAACAGTATGAAAAATGCTGAACTGTTTGTTGTTGTTTTTCCATGATAAGGCAAACTAACACTCTCTCTCTCTCTCTCTCTCCCTCTCTCTCTCTCTCTAGTTCTACCTGATCAGACAGAAAGCACAGAAGAATTAAAAGCTATAAAAGCTGTAGAAAGTAATATATTCTCTACATCTAAACTGGGGGGGGGGGGCAATTGAATTCCATTCCCATTTGCAGTGCAACCTTGCTATTACCTTTTTTCTGTTTAGATTTTCTCCCTCGCGACCAATCACCACCAAAACCCATATCTCCATATTTTCTCACTGAGACAGAAACAGCATTGGTCTGACCTTGGCTAGGCACTCAACCGCCTAAAATATAAATCACCCTTATCTCCATGGCAATGAACCACCTCCACATGAGTAATGACTATCACTGTTGAGGTCAACCCCATTCATAACCACAGATTTCTCAATCAGTTTGTAATATGCCATGTGTGATCATTTCTGCAAAGAGCAAATTCCAAAGTTAGATACAGAGTCTGTTGGAGTTAAACAACATTTGATGCTGAGACTTCTACACACACCTACTTAGATATAATCATGGCAAACTGTGAAGACTATCAGTGATCTGGTACTACTCTTATGTATAGGTCTTATATAGCACATCACACATACTTCTTGTTAGTTGGATAAAAAATCTGAGCGGGCACGTCACTTGTGTAAATGGTTGTCACTCAGTTCACCAGGGTGGTTGTAAAGTATGGATCACTGTAATTATTACCATCCCCCACCAGAATTTCATATGCCCTTATATTTATATGGTCCTGATAATGTCAAAATATATATATTACAAATCCAACAAATCAGGTTAGGTTACCATTGGTGTAGCGTAGTGGGCAACATCATGCTACACCTATAGAAGTCCTTGGGCATGACACCTAACACTACATTCGCCCACCCTTATCGGAGACTTTAATATTCACCTCGATAACCTCAATGACCCTCTGAGAACAGCATTCATGTCTATTCTAGATTCACTAGGGGTTAAACAGGACCTCATTAAATCCACTCACTGGTTTCCTGCCTACCTCCATTCGTGACAGATTCCTCTGCCACCCATGGAAACCGCGGAACAAAGCAACACCAGCAATCCTCCCATCGTGGCAGCGGCAAATCCAGTCCCGGAATCCAGGGCGGGGTCTGGCTCTCGCCCCCACTCCGTTACTTCCGCCTTAGTGACTCCCAAGGAGGGGAGCCGGGCATGGAAGCGGCCGCCATGTGCCCTTGTCTGCATGTGGCTGGGAGAGTTGCTGTGCGCCGCTGTCTGCGTGGAGTGGCTGCCACGTGCAGCTGTCATCGCGGAGCCGGAGCTGCCACCACGTGCTCCTGACGTCGTGGAGCCTGAGCAGCCGCCACGTGCTGCTGATGTTGTGGAGCCGAAATGGTCGCCATGTGCAGCTGTCGTCGCGGAGCTGGGGCTGTCGCCATGTGCTGTGGACATCACGGAGCCGGAGCTGCTGCCACGTGCTGCTGACATCGCGGAGCCGGAGCTGCCGCCACATGCTGCTTATGTCCATCCTGCACGCTGCTGGCCACGCCAAGTCCAGCCTGCACGCCACTGGCCACGCCAAGTCCAGCCTGCATGCCGCTGAGGAAGCTGGAGGGTCTTCCCAGCAGAACCCTGAAGCTGCAGGGTCCCACCCCCCACTGCGCTGAAGCCACAGTGTCCCTCTCCCAAGTCCCTGAAGCCCGTGGAGGTTGCTTCAGTGCCACTGCCTCTGCCTGGCTCCATCTGAACGGCGCCATGGTCACCTGGTCCCGACCTGATGTTGCCGACGTCGCCAGCTTCTACCTGGACATTGCAGTCCACACCTGGCTCCATCTGGATGGCACTGGGGTCACCTGGTCCTGACAGGAAGTCACAGGCACCCCCTGGCACCCCCTGGACGTCGCTGGCACATACTTGCTCCCCCGGATGTCACCGGCGCCCCCTGGCACCCCCTGGACGTCACTGATGTCTCCCAGGCCCCAGGGGAGAAGGGGGGGGGCTTGCGGAACTCCAGGAGGCATTCCGTTAAATGGGAGGGGATTTAAGGGAACGGGAAAGAACCACTCCGGTTGAGGGGGGATTGGCGCCACCCAGCACTTGGCGCGGCCACCATCCCCTTAACATTGACTGTCCCAACTATTTCCAGGTGCAGCTAGTTAGCCCCTGACCACCTGGGAATATAGGCAGGGACAGAACACGAGTAGGCCTACCATGCGCTGGAGTGCCAGTTTCTGTGTTGCGGGGTTTTTGAAAATAAAGACTCTTTGTTAACCACACTGGTTTCCTGCCTACCTCCATTCGTGACAGCTGGCCAGTGATACAGCTTTTTTTTCCACTAGGAGTTGAGGAATCAAACTACACAAGGAGTCATTAACTTGGCATCCTTGAGGTCTGCTCTAAAAAATCTCCATATTTAAATGAACTGGATGACATTGCTGTTATGTAGACATAAATCTGGTTGCAGTTTGGATATTTTAAGCCATGTAATTTATTTCCTACTCACGTATTGACATATGTCCCATTAGTTTTCTTTCCCACTACACTCTACATATGAAATGCTGCTAAGGTTCAAATGTATGATCAACAACACGTGTATGATCCCAACAATAGCAAATGTGTTGGTAGACCAAAGAAGAAGCTACATTAAAGAATAACCAAAGAATATATTAAATCATAAAGAAAAGCCCACTGGGTAGTGAAAAGCAAATGCTCTCCATACCCCATCTAGGCAGAGATGCTAAAAACTAGGAGAAATAAAGATCATTGTGCATCCAAATGAAAATGGCTGAATTTCCTTTTTGGCAAAGTTTTTTCACACATGGTAATCGTGTGTCAGGATTGAGGAGTGCTTGGAGACAGATGCAGGTAAAATGAGTTTTTAATGGCACCATGATATGCAGCAGTACAAAAGGGCAGTCCAAAATCGTCATCAAAACTTGCAAAAGGTCAAAAAATGGCAAACAGATACACAAGGCTAAGGCTATGGGCTAGGTCTAGATAAACAGGCTATGGGAAAAAAACAGGAAAATATACTATGAATAAGCACTTAGAATACCCACAAATGGCATAAGCTTCTCGCTCTCCTGTGTTTCACGGGATACTAAATAGGGATGGTGATCAGCTCCCTGACAGCCCTCACCTAGAAGGGGAGGGGCTGGGCGGGGAGTTAGAACTCAGGTGACAATGACCTGGTTCGGCCACTAGATGGAGCCAGATTTCCCTCTTGTCCAGAAGGGTCTCTGGTCCTCACATCGTGTATACAGTACATGCACTCACACAGTAACCAAGTCAGTTTTGCTTAAGATTTTGTTATTTTACCCAATTACCTTTAGCCCCTAAAATGCAGAGTAAGTACAAAGCTGTGAGTCCTGTATGTATTAACTAGCATTTATGTACATATCCTAAAATTAAAGCTGATATTCTGCGCTTTAACCTTACAGACACTGTTTTAATTCAAATTCAGTTTTCTAGAGAACAGAACCAAAACAAAAGTGAGGACACCACACAGATTCTACTGTCCATGTATCTACAGCAAAATATGTCTATAGAACAGTATTAATGTCTTTTTTCTGTCTAAATGACCTAAATAGGTGCATGCAACTGACTACCTCTCTGTACAAAGACAAAGGATGGCAGAGGTATTGCTTAGAGTCCATCCAGTTTTTTGTGACAGCCAAATACATTAAATTTGACTACTTTTTTTATTTTAACATTTTTGTTAGTGTGGGTTGCCACAAAGATGGAAACATATACAGATAGGTTCTTAGAAACAGCACAGAATAAAGTGTATCTTAACATGCAAAAATTGGATGATGTGTTAGGTCATATTTCTGCAGAAACATGTAAAATTCCAAAGGGTTCATAAACTTGTAAGTACTACTGTTACTTATTTATATTAAAATTTTTATGAGCACAAATTTGTTAAGTCATGACTTCAGAGATTGTAGAAATGGTTACTATTAATTAAGGGCAGTGTTGTTATCATCAGTTCCATCTTTAGCATTACATTCAAAACTCATTAACTGGACTTGAACTAATAGTCTCTGGCAGTCAAGGCATAATTGAAGACTGATAATCCCTACTCTGAGTTGCCCACTGTATGTGAAAAATATATGTTTTAAAATGAATTAAGTTAATAAAAATATGGAGGAGAGTCGGTAAAAGACATTGGATAAATGTTAACTGAACTGCTTCCAGTGGGAAGCCAGACTTTTGGACTGCAGAATTACATAAGCCTTAAAATAGTAACACTATGTACTCGCTGATTGTAGCATTAAAGTTCACCCCATGCCCTTGGCTGAAAAAGTAATTGCTCAACAACTGGTCATGCGGGCAGTAAAAACTACAATAGAATGCCTCCTGTAGTTATTGATCAGTTGTATACACTACCCTTGGGGAAGTAAGGCTTATTGTTCCATGCAGAACTCCCAAACCTTTGCCCTAGAGAGTGAAAGTCTATGTTGTTTCTTTTTGTGTAGCGGAGATAAAGTTAGTTTGTTTCTGCTACTTTAAGCTGTATTATATAGTAAGAATGCTACAGAAGTAGCATTAAATAAAAAGAACAAATAATTTACATTGAATTAGGCAGGTCTTCAGGGACAGTTTTAATACCATGATGTGCTTTAGAATTAGCATGGTAAAAATACTAGGATACCTACTGTGCAACAAAATTGCTATGTTTGCTACATCAGAGATAAAAATGGAATAGATGAACACTGATACAGATTTAGTTCTACATGGAACCCTTAAACAATCCTTGCAGATGGGAAAATGAACGTTCAGCTATTCAAAAAGCTTGTAAACCTTTTTAGTCTCTTTAATGGCTGGTGATAAAATGTTATAACAAGAAAGTGGTTTCATAATGATGAGTTCATTAAAAAATATTTCATTTCAAAGGCTTGTCTGAATAGTATCTTTATAGCTGCAGTGAATGTGTCAAAATTCATGAAAACAATAAAGAAAAAGCTAAAACACTCATGATAACAACACAACAATACAGACTTGAAATCTAAAATCTCTTAGCTTAGTAGCATCATGTGTTAGGGGGAGACCTACATAGTAAGAAATTGCTCTGACTAAACTGGAGAGGAGAAAAGAAAGTAATAAATCATAATATATTATCAGACTGTAAGACACAGATTATAGATTACATGATTTCCTAAATTTAAGGCAGAAATACTTAAGTACAGTAGTGAATTATCATTATTTAGTTACTATACAACACTGAGCTAAAGTCTTTTACCTGCTGGTCTTACTTCATATGAGGAACACCCCAAAGACCTTCCTTTTCGAAAATACACTGACTCAGTAATCTATTGATCATAGTCTGGTCCTTGTCAAAGTCACTCAGGTCCTTGCACTCACCATTTTTTCTGCTTTTAAAACAATAATTTCAAATAACTTGCTGTCTTGCTGTCTAGTATTTCCCACCCTTTGACAGGTGCCACTGTAATCAGTATTACTCACTTCACCTTTCATCGGTTGTAATGTTGTGGTTGATCGTTGTTTATATAATAGGCATTGTAGAAGTGGCTTCAGTACTTCGCTATTAACGTGTGTTATATTATGTAAACTCAATAATTTTTTTTTACTTTTAAATCTGGCATATTTCTGAATTTTTAACTTAATTTTAGCCAAATATAGGTGCAGCAGGCCACTTTGAATACCATCCAATTAAAAATGTATCTTAACATTTTCCATGTTAGATTTTTGTTTTTGAATGTAGTTTCCCAACATTGGGAAGGGTGTTTTATACCTTAGTTTTTTATCTGTTAACCCATGAATGTAACTGGCTAAAGGAGGTCAGTTGTATAATAAAACACAGCTGGCTCATGAAAGGGGTCGAGCCCTGCAAAAATTGATTGTATTTGCTGAGAGGCACAGAGCAGCTTTCCCATGTCAGAGCAGACCATATAGATGGCTGGATTTTCCTGGCAGTTTTGCAGTCAGAGGTCACTGGGGACCTTCTGTGTATGCCACACTGCACCTACAAAAAAGAAAAAAATCAGATATCCTGCAGTTTTCACATTCACAGTGCCATCTCTTTCATATCTCTCCACCTCCCACTTTTTCTCCCTTTGCTCCTCTGCAAATTTAGTTATACACAATCATTATAACAATCACTTAAAAAAATACTAACTGTCCTCATAGGCTCAGATTCCTTGCTGTGTTGCTTCTTTGAAAAAAAAACTTGTTTATTAGTGTCTGAAAGTTGAAATATCTGAAAATTAAATCCTTAAGTAAAACCTTGTAGCTCCATTTTTTAGATTTTAACATAATTTGAAAACAGCAGCTGGACCTAATGTTGTCTAAAAAATTTGTGATGAACTATATAAATTTAGAACTTTTCGAATCTATAAATGTTTGTACATTCTCTTGCAAAGTTTTGAAGATTTTGATAACTATGTGGATGCAACAGAAACAAAGAAAAGTGGTTCATTTGAAGCATTTGTGATGAAAAAAAATATATATATATATTGCTTCTATTTATATGGCCTATTATTTGGCATTATAATCAAAAAGCATTAGAAATAAACTTTATTGGAAGTAAATTTCATTGTCAGTGTT
>JBBPDA010000001.1:45503507-45547552 GCA_037974385.1 Arnoldichthys spilopterus
GACAAAATGTGGGAAAGTTCAAGGGAGCCGAATACTTTTGCAAGCCACTGTATATGCATTTTAAGCATTATTCAAGGGAAAGACTTGGCTACTATGAAGTATTTTTTAGGAAGATTGATGACCTGCCGTAAAACAGAAGTTTTTTTAAACTGTTTTTTTAAGAAATTGTGTAATTGCAATTTTTAAGGATATTTACCTTTAAACTTTACAATGTCAAAAAAAATTGTATGATGCACCAGTGCCATATCTGATACAATACAGGGCTGTTTGGTGTGATGCAGGGGCTGTCAATCAAAAAGTGTTTAGAATATTCACCTGCACAGCGAAATGACAAAGGGATAGAAATTTTACTTACCAATGTTATGATAAGGGGGTATTTTTCCCTCTATTACTACCATATATAATGTAGTGATATGTTTGCAAAAACAAATAAACAAAACCACCAATTAACACATCATTGAAACTATTAAGTAATTTACAGCTTTTTAATAGCAGTTTGTCCTCAAGCACCCCTCCCCTCTGTTAAAATGCTTAAGTGTAAAATCTGGCTCACATTAATTCACTACTACACCTGATGATATTATTTCTAGCTGACATACTCATTTACTTCTGAAGATGGTGAATATTTAGATTGTTTTAATTCTCCTAGCATATTTGAAGACTATATGAAGGAAATACAGACATACATATTTTTCTCAGCAGCTGTAAACACAAATGATTGTTTTTGTTCCTGAACAAAGCCTGTCCCATTTTTGCAGAAGCTTCTGGTGCACAGCTCATGATGCAATCACCTCTCAAACAGATACAAAAAAATCCCCAAATACAAAAAAATCAACAAAGCTCTGTTAGGAAAAAGAGGCATATTGCTGTTTACTATAAATGTACACATTTTATGTAATCATAAAATTTCAACCTACATGCAAGACATTTATCAGTTATCTGATGATATACTTCCTTTAAGAATAACCACAAAAGTCATGAAATATTTGACAAAACTAAGTGTTTGTAAAACTAAGTCTTGATCTCAGTCTCAACTGTATTTTGAATCAGGCTTGTCTTGATCTCATGAGAAGGATGGGTTCTCAAGTCCATTCTAGTACAAGGCCCCTTTTTTGTTTATTCTCTTTTTTCATGAGAGCATAGCTATGTAAAGTGAAGCATTTTTAAAAACTGCAGCTACTGCAATGCATGTAATTTTCTATGCAAGTCTATTTTGTGCTGCTTGCCCTTAGAGGCACAATAAAAATCCACACCATCGATGTTTCAATTGTGAAGTACTGTAATGTAAAAAGCACAGCAGAAACTTTACATGTTTTTCTGCTGTGCTGCAAGGCTTCAGGTATAAACTTGCAGTAGTCTACGTGCTGTTAATACCCAGTGAGGGGAAACAAGTATTCAGAAACTTTTGTTTATTTTTTTAACTACTTATTTGAAATATATCTACTTCAACATAATGTATATGTTCATAAAAATAAATGTTAATTTAAAAAAACGGTATTGATACTATATTAATGTATGCATACATGTTATGGTTCACATAAAGCAAGTGCTATTAAGTGCTATAAAAATTTAAATATTCTCCTGTAAATTGTACCTGGAATTTTTATAAAAGATGTTCAGTGGAAAGTTCACAGTGAAAACACTATTAAACAACACTTAATGAGAAATGCTACAGAGTTGTAGCAAAGCCTTAAACATTTAGTACAATTGGTATAATCATTGGTATTCATGGAAACCTAACTAATCGTCCCCAGACAGGTAAGATTTCTCTAAGATTAATGATAAGAAAGATAAGAGAAAAACCAGCAGTCAGTCAAATAGTTGCAGGATGACTTTAAAGTTTAAACTCTTTGAGTGACTGCTGACTTCTCTCTTATCTTTCTTATCATTCATCTGAGAGAAAACTTTAAAGTTTAAAGGAACAACAGGAACAGTTACACAGAGTAATGATCAAATTCATCTCTGCTCATAAAAAAGCTGCACAGACATGTGCATCTAGAATGTTTTGAACTATTGTTGGGGTACCACACCATTGTTAAACACAGAAATCTAATTCCTCAGAAATTTTTAACAAAGTATTTATTTTGTGGTAAAATAAATTTGTATATCCAGTTATCACATTTATAATAGTGCTATAACAAAGCTATAAAAACAATAATAATAATGAATAATAATAGGAATAACAATAAGACTTATAATAATATCAATAATTATGCATTTATGTAGCACCTTTCACAAACCCTAGGGCACTTTACAAAGACAGGAAAAGAAAATATTAATTGATTAATTATTTAATAAGCAGAAGAGAAAGAGGAAAAGTGTTTATTGAAGAGAAAGGTCTTAGGTTTAGATTTGAAAATAGAGAGAAAAAAACAATTGAGCAAAGACTGATGAAGAGAATTTCAGAATTTAGGGGCCCAAACAGTAAAGGCTCAGCCTTTAATATTATAGAAAGACTAAGGGAAGAGAAAGACCAGGATCACCTCTTTTCCTCTTTCTCTCTCTCTGTCTCTCTCTCTCTCCAGTGGAAGTGAGTTAACACTCTGTAGCCTATGATTTACCATTCTAATGGTCAGCCTACAGAGTGATAACTCACCTCCACTGTAGAAACTTCTTGTCACTGCTCTGCCCTACATTATTTACCTATAATTTAGGAAAAGCTACTGACTCTCCCTCCAGGCTCTCCTTCGCTCACCACAAAACACCCCTCTTTCAAATTTACAGAAAGAAGTTTTGGCCACCCTAATCCCTAAGTGCTGAATAGGTGTTTCTTGTGTCCTGGAATCCATTGGATTTTGGCCACAGCTTACAGCTTTAACAGGTAATCAGCAATCTGTTCTTGATTACACATTAAAAAACAAGCTTGATGACCATGCTGACAGTTCATTCCTTTCAGGAGACTGAAAACTGGCAGAGCAGGAGAACTGGTGCTTGAAGGGATAGATGGTTCAAGAAAGAAAGGATACACAACACTGATGCTGAACATAAGCAAGAAGACTAAAAAATCATATGTTTAATCTTTATCAGATATGATTTTTTGTGGGTTTCTGAGTTTTTCTTGTTTTCTAACTCCGGAGGAGTGGATGATTTACCTAATGGAGACAGAGCTCCCTGTAAGCCGCTAAAGTGGGTTGTAATGCACCTTGGTGAGTGTGGTGCTGTTCCTAATGAGATTACTCTACAGGCTTAAAGAGATAGAAAGGAGGAACACCAGCATGATTTACATGCCTTACAGGATCAATTAGAGGAACTGCTTTAGCAGCTAATTACTCAACAGAGACATAAACTCTGCTGCAGAAATTAATTTTGAAGCATTGAATCAACAGGGAACTATGTGTCAGAGATCGTACAGGGCCTCAGGAAGGAGGAGGATGGACCAGAGGGCTGTAAAGGCAAGAGAAGCACTATGATGATCATGACTGTGATTGACAAGATTTACCTAAATATGGAGCTGAGTGACTGCCAAACACTGAACCTTCATGGGCAACTATTGTTTAATGTTAGCCAATGCCTCATGTAAATTTCTAACACACCATAAAAGTCAAACAAAACATCCTTTTTGACAAGTTTTGTCCATAAGACAAAAACAGCACAACACACGAGGAAAACAAACAGTTGGATCTTCTGCAGTTGGATGCATTCATAATAAGCATAGAATCAACCATTTTACCTACTCCTTTCTCTCTTACACATGTACCCAAAATGTAAGAAATTATAGGTCTTTAAGCTTCACTTTTAAAACTAAAATTGTTAATTTTTAATGTTAATTGCTTTCATCTTCACTCTTAAAAAGTATTCTTCCCCAAAGGCTTCTTTGCCATAGGTCAGTAGTCTTCAAACCAGTTCAGACAGTCCATGGTTTTGTTTCAAGCTCGCTAAAAATGCATAACAGTGGGGCAAAATTGTAGACCATCTGGAGAGCTTTCACAAGTTTAAAAGGCACTGCCATAAAAGAACCATTTATGGTTACCGAAAAACTCTTTCAGTGGATGGTTATCAAAGTTAAAAGAACCTCCACATGACATACAGAACATCTACATTATGCTGATGAATCTGAAAGTCCGATGACTGACTCACCCTTCCCCCCAAAGGGAACTATTGATTACTGGTGTTTAAACCCTCTTTCTTTTCTAATCCAGTAATACTTCAATTCAATCTTACACTTACCATCTCTTCCTAAAATTTCACTTAGTACATTTTTCAATCCCTGTGGGACAAAATTAGCCACAGGTGACCTGTCAAGGCCAAAGGCCAAAGGCCAAAGGCGTCAGAATGCTGCGTTAAGCTGGGTACAAGAAATATATAAAACTCTCTTCCTTTTCAGATGGGGTAACGATGTCCACATGACACATCCAATTCTCTCTTTCTCTTTCTCTCTCTGCTCAACATTTGTTAACTGTTGTGCTTTAGGGCTCCTTTGCTGAAAATTTCTCCCTTTTAATATGTTTATAAAAGTTACAATGTCCATTTCAAAAATGTTTTTTGGGGGGGGAATGTAATATCTCTGCATGGTGGTGCAGTGGTTAGTGCCACGGGTGCCTTTCTGTGCTGAGTTTGCAAGCCCTTCCCATGTTCATGTGAGTCTCCTCCCACTGTCCAAAGGCTTGTAATACATTGACTGGATTCTCTTAATTGCCCATAGGTGTGACTGTGAGTGTGAATGGTTGTCTGTCTGTGTGTTGCCAGTTGCCCTGCAATGGGTTGTACCCTGCTTTGGGCCCATAGTCAGCTGGGATTGGCAACTTCCCTGTGACCCGAAATGGAAGAAGCGGTTTAGAAAATGGATGGATAGATGGTGCTGCACAAAGAACACTTTGGTTTTTAAGTGTATATGCAATGATTTTTACTGACCCGCTCAAGTTGTCCTTCTTGTCTTTTTTTGATAGAAACGTGAAACACTGAAGGGCTGAAGTCTAATAGTGTGAAGCATGTGAGACAAGTAAAGGATTGTAAACATTTGCTTCAAGTGAGAGAAACCTTTTCATAACTTAATAGAATGTTTCCAGGAAAGTATTAACTCATTAAAATAACTCCCATCAGCCATTAAAATATTGATACATTTTAACATTTTAATGTGGGCTCAGTTTGACCCCAATCCATAACTGCAAGTAATAATTAACCACAGAAAATTAACAATGTTTTCAACAATGTGGAACTTTGTTGTCTTTTTCAACCAGTTCTTTTCATCCACTTTATCTTATCAAAAATATAAAGTTTATAGGTACACTGCGCCTTGGTGGTGTAGGGAGTTACCTGAAGGTCACCGGTTCAAATCCCAGACCGGGTACACTGAGGTACCTGTGACCAAGGTGTCATCCCCAAGCTCCCCAGGCTCCCTATGTCAGCTGCCCACTGCTCCTACACAGATGGGTTAAATGCAGCGGTCATTGGTGGTGCATCTGGTCTTGTGGTGGATCTAAGGTGGACAAATGGTGTAGATAATGGCTTATGAATTGTGCAGCAATAGCTGAGCTGCAGTCAATAATTGTATTAGTATGGCCTCATTGCATATGTTTCTGATCACTTGACCAATATGAGTAGAAACAATGCAGGTGATTGTGGTGCATTGGCTCTACAGTGTAAATAAAGCAACAGAACTGCTAAGACATGAAAGAGTTAAGGCTCCACCAGTATCATTCTTCATGCTTGCATCAGAAGCTGAGAGAATATCAAAAGCAGGCCTTTTTAGCACCTTTGTTTTTCATTTCATTTTCCTGCTGGCATGGGGACAGTGTAATAACCTGAGAGATGTGGAGGAATTTCTCCCACTTTAAGACGGCACTGCGTTATGGCCCAAAGCCAGTCTTTTATTGCTCTTTCCCCGTTGCTGTGGTAGCAGTCCTCTCCTGGATGCTCAGTCATTGGCTTATCAGGTGCAGCTGTCAGACTGCTTTTTAAAAATGACCCACAGAAAGAGAGAAATGAGAGGGAGGAAGGGGTGGTGGGAGAGAGAGGGAGAGGTGATGCTAGTCATCCTCCATTGTAGTTGTCAGCAGTGTGAAACACTATTAAGAGGAGGATATTATTCCCCTTCAATCCATTTCCTTTGATACATTTCTGAATGGTGTGGACATGAAAAAAGCATGAATAAATCATTGTCCTTGTGTAGCGTGGATGTGATGTGCACCACCTACGTGGATGATGTAACAGCAGTCAACGACGCTCGTTCACCTCGGCTATTGGAGGAAGATGAGACAGACGAGAGGAGATTGAGCAGTATTATTAGATTATGTTCGCTATGGAGATAAGTCTAGTGTGGAAATCTGGCCAGGATGCCAAGACTAAAGCACTCTTTATTTCTGATGCCCTGAGATTTTTTATGAGCTGGGACTTCAGTTTAGTCTTGTCTAGGGAACGGTACCTTTTAACAGCACTGTGTCGCCATCATTGCAGTGGGGCTTTGGGACTCATACACACCATAGGCTGATTTAAATAAGAGAGTCTGAAGTCTTTAACTTTCTTGGCTGCACACTATTTAGTAAGTCACAGTTCTTCAAGTTGGCAAGTTTTCATTGACTTTAAGGTCATTTTAACTATTAGGAGAATGCTTTTATGATAGCCAATTACAATATTACAATTATCTTGTTATTGTATAAAGTTTATATATAGTTTATAGGTACACTGCGCAGTGGTGGTGTAATGGTTAGGGAGTTACCTGAAGGTCACCGGTTTAAATCCTATACCAGTACAAGAACCACTGAGGTACCTGTGAGCAAGGTACCACCCCCAAGCTCCCCAGGCTGCCTATGTCAGCTGCCCACTGCTCCTACAGATGGGTTAAATGCAGACGTCATTGGTGGTGCATCTGGTCTTGTGGTGGTTCTAAGGTGGATAAATGGTGTAGATAATTTTGCACCAATAGCTGAGCTGCAGCCAGTAATTGTACTATTATGGCCTCATGGTATATGTTTCTGATCACTAGGCCAATATGAGTATTGAGAGGATGTATTAACTCATTTTCACTTATTTTAAATGAACATCTAATTTAACTAGGTGTCTAACTTTTGTATATGACTGTATATACATCAACCAACATGAAACAAATCAGGTACCAATTGGTAGATTCACAGACACCTTAACCAAATGAGTAGAAGGGGGTATTAAGATTAAAAAATCAGACAAAGGAATTGAATTAGGTTGGTCACATTAAGAAATCATACAAAAGACAAAAATAAAAGGATCAAGACTTTTCACTTTGATCACCTGTGTTTATGGCTCCACTATCCAGAACGTTTTTACCAATGATCCTCTACAAAAAAGAAAATGAAAAGTTAATGAAAACAGATTTTTTTTGCCAATTGACAATTCTCACATTATGTAATACATATACAATTTTTACAAATACAATATTTATGTTATAATCTTGCATACACACTTGAACATGCATACTGACATACCGAGCAGTTTAAGGAATCTGAAATAATAAAAATATTGAAATCCTCAGTACAGATATACTCATTGATTAGATTTTATCAAAATTCTCCACATAGTATCTCCAGTGTTTAAATTTCATGTATTCTGTATGAAAAAAAAACTTAGCTTGTAGCTGTGAACAGCTTTCCAGAAACAAACAGTGCTTACCTTAAGAACTATATTGGCAAGTCTTTTTGGGAAGTTTTTCAATATCTCTGACTGGCTTTAAGTACACACACACACTCTCTCTCACACACACACACACACATATATGTTTGTGTAACCCCCCCAGGCCTGTTCAGAGAGCTCTGACAACATACTTTGAAAAGATGCTGGACTTTCCCAATGGACACAGGAATTTATCAGCAAAGGTGATGTGCTCTATATCTTTTCAGTCAGTTAATAATGGAAAAGGCTGACTGAATTGTTCTGCTACAGCCATGGTAATACTGATGACATTCTCTGAGCTGTGTATTGTAAAAGACCTGACACTGCATATAACTGTCCCTGACTTCTTTTGTGAATTTTCTTTTGTGACATGTGATTAGCTACTGTGATCGTCCACATCTATTCGTTCATGTCAATTACAAATGAGATAAGGTTTTTTTTTTTTCCCAAGGACAGTTCCCTATTAATATTCATAATATCAGCACCACGGAGATGAAGGGTGACTCAAGACTTCTAATAGACCAGAAAAATATGACTTAATATAAAATGGTATGTTATGCTTTCAATAGGCCACACTTTCATTGAAACTTGCTGAAATATTAAATGTGTTAATGAAAGCTGAATGCCATGGTTCTGCAGTGACCAAGGCAGTGCTAAAAATGTTTGAGAGTTTGCATAATTTGAAGTAAAAGCCCCTATAATGACCTAGCGCTCCTGGTAGTGGGGTAACTAGGCTCTTATGGGTTTCCCATACAGAAAAAAAATTTATGAATTAATTAATGTACACAAACAGTTAAAGTGTAAGGAATTTGTAGGAGTATATGTCTACAAGCTGTTTCCAGCTAACTAAATGTATATGTAAATGTAGTAAATAAACTGACAAAGCTAATTAGCCTGAAAGTCCAAATGGCTACAAGATCCAGCAAAGTCAAATAATAGATAGGAAAGAAAGGAAAGGAAAATGAGTTTCAGGCAACAATTAGGGTGCAGCTCTGGATACACCTTGGCCTAAACTTAAGTGTTTGTATAAATTGATTAATACTGCCCTCATGTGGTGTGGCATATGTACTACTAGACAGATGGCCAAATTGACAATGAGTACACAATATTTATTTTTATATATAATTATCTATTTATACTGGAGCAAAATGCAGTGTAATTTGTTATTTCATTAATGTATCCCTTTTATAATTCAGTATAATCTGCTGGGACGCTAAAAACAATCAAAGCATGTCTTAAATAATGGTTTCCCAATTTCTCAAGGATTTCTAAAAGCATGACAATTCAGAAAAGCTTCCTTTCTTTACAAAGTAACAAAATAGTCTGAACTAGTTGCTTATTCATTTGTTTCCACTTTAAATATGACAGACCTGTTATTAGTATTTATGTTGTTAGTATTAGCTTTAGCGACTTCTATTAGCAGGCTTGTTTATGAGTCAAAAAATTGTAGAGCCTATTTGATGATTATGCTTCGCACAGCAGGAATATTACATGCTTCAAAATATCTGGAATATTGATTGGTGCTGACAATGAGGCACTCTGACTATAACACAACTGACAATAAATACAGTAACAAATGTTTTTTAAATAAATTTATTTCATATCAGTGCACAGAAACAAAGGTGAAAAAGAAAGCGCAACATTTACAAATGAAATTTTGAGGTTGGTTCTCATACAGATGAAAGGTCAGCTGAGCCTTTTGAGGACCAAAGCGGTCACACTATTGCCGGTGACCCCACCAAACTGGAAACAGGGAGTGGGCAGCTCCTGCAGCAATTCAAAGCCTGTGAGACAGACACATGGGTATGAATCCATAATAATATACAGTGATGTTTGAACGTTTGTAAACCCGTTGGAATTTTCTAGATTTCTGTGCAAATATGACCTAAAACATCCTCAGATTTTCCTGAACTCCTAAAAGTAGAAAAAGAGAACCCAGCTGAGCAAATGAGACACAAATATACTTGGCCGTTTATTTACTGGGAAAAGTGGTCCAATATTATATATCTGTGAGTGGCAAAAGTAGATAGAACCTTTGCTAAGTGTCTGTTGTGACCTAGTGCCGGTAAATGTGTTGTACATCGGACAATTCTTCTGTATAGAACAACTTCAAGTCTGGAGGGTTAAACTCCTCATTTCAGGTACTTGCACAACAATTCTATTAGGTCAGGGCTTTACTTTAATTTATTTTAAACCATTCTTGGGTAGAATCAAATATCCCTCAAACAATAAGACTCTTAGACACTTAGGGACTGTCAACACACACACTCACTTAACTAATACATACCTTTATTATTATTTAACATTATGATTCTCCCTTCTTTCTACTCCCTGTGTCATGTTTACATCTGCTCTTCTACATAACATTGTTGCATCTTTGCAAAACTATGCACTTCTACTATGCACCTGGTAAAACCATAACTGTACTGGTCTCATTTGTAACTGTCTGTCTTTGCACTGTCCTGTAATGTTTGCACATGTTTGCAAACAAAACACTTTATTTTGTCATTTATTTTGACACCTTGGTCCTGGAGGAGCGTTGTTTTTTTTCACTGTGTACTGTGTGAACTGTATATGGTTGAAATGACAATAAAAGCCTACTTAACTTAAATGGTTTGTGCTTGTGTTGTCTTGCTACATGAATCACTTTCTCTTGAGATTCAGTTGTGTGGACAAGTTATTTAATCTTTGCTGGTATAATTCAGAATTCATTGTTCCATCAATGCCCTGACCCAGATGCAGCAAAACAGACACAAACCAACAACATTATCACCACCATGTTTCACAAATGTGATAATGTTCTTGTGCTGGAAAGCAGTGCTTTCCTTTCTCCTAAAATTGCACAATATTTTTTTTAACTTAAAAGTTATTTTTTGGTGTCAAGTCCTAAAAAACATTTTTACAATAAGCCTTTTGGCTTGTGCTCATGATTTTTAAGAAACTGTACATAGGCAGAAATGTCCTTTTTGGAGTAAAGTGGCTTTCTCATTGCACCCCTTCCATGTACACCACTGCAGTTCAGTGTTTTACTGTTCAATAACATTAAGAATAGCTAATGTGAGAAGGGCCTTTAGTTTCTTGGACATTACTCTGAGCTCCTTTTATGACCTTACAGACTATGTAACGCTCTTAGAGTGATCTTTCTTGGTTAAGCATGCCTAAAGAGGATAACATTGTCCTTGGATTTTCATCCTTTTGTACACAGTCTATCTGACGTCTAAACTTTTTAGAGATTGTTTTGTAACATAAACAGCTCTTTTCTCGCTATACTGCTCCCCAAGGGCTGTTGATAGCTGCCCACTGCTGCATGTGTGCATGTCTGATGGGTTAAATGCAGAGGTGACATTTCATTGTGGTTCTTAAGTGTGTTCACAATGACAAATAATAAAATAAATAGTCACTTTGACTTTACTTAAACCTTTATCACAAAACATTTGGCATGGCTGAATGAATAGTTCAAGTTCTTAGAGACATCATTTTAATCACTCTACCTGGGCTGAAGATCTCCAGCAGCTGCTCTTTGGTCCAGTTACATGAGGTAATGACAAAGTGACCATGCAGCTTCAGAGCATCTCTCAGTGAAGTAACGTACTGTAGCTTTGCCGCATTTTGGCCCTCAGGATTTAAGCTGATGGCGTCAAAGGTGCCCTTGTCTATACACATGTCAAAGTCTTTCAGCTCAACACTAGGCTTCAGAAAATCCTGCTCCTGTGAAAACAGAACACACCGATAATCAGCTTTACTGAGTATAAAATACTACTTATGGCCTTCTCACATGTTGCAGATTTTGTGTGTTAAATCCATGTAAAAACACACAAAGAATGTGTCTAAATCTAATTCAAATAAAAAAAGCCTTTTAAAATGCAAATGAAATATTAAAGCACAACAATTTATAAATATAAATGATGCAAACAATATAGGCGTCCTACCTTAACTTTAATGTTTGCGAATCCCTCTTCTTCCAGAATGTTTCTTGTGAGCTCTATTGAGGCACTGGAGTAGTCTATGCCAGTGAGATCAGTAAAACCATTTTTGGCCTTAAAGAAAAATGACAATTATCAATTATTTTATTTATTTTAGAAATGAAATAAAAAAAATGTTTGTATTTTGTGAATTCCACTGCACTGATAAATTGAGACATGCCAGTTCTACAAGAAAGACTCCGTTTCCAGTGCCAATGTCCAGAATAGCTGCATTTTCAGGTATATTCTCTTTCTTCATCCATCTGATTACTCTGTTCATACTTTCCTCTCCAAACCTTTGGGCATAAAAAACAAAGAAAGTCCTAAACTAGAAATCTCAACAGCTATACGATATTATAGTGGGAACTACAGACAGACATGTATGGTTAACACTTTTTAAAAGGTTTCAGTTAAAAAAAATAAGAAAAATAAAAAAAGAGGTGGGGTCATTGATAACAAAAATTGTGGAACTCTTTTTTGTTGCTATATAGATCAATTTTTAAAGGTTCTTTAAAGATCCATATAAAACTGTTTTAACATTGTATAGGTGAACCATTTAACTGCACATAAACAACATTCTCAGTTATTTGTCATGATTCTGTATATGCACATTTGTTAAGGGGCTTTTGACTAAACTTAATAGGCCATGTGGTTTGATATGATTCATTACATTTATAAGATAAGATAACCCTTTATTAGTCCCACAAGTGGGAAATTTGCACTTATGTCAAATTATATGTGTGTGTGTGTATATATATATATATATATATATATATATATATACACACATACATACATACACACACAAAGAGACATAGGCTACACACATAATTAACAGAACAGCTTCCAGTCAGATCTTCACCATGCAGAGGCACACAGTCAGTTTTGCATTGCAGTAACACAACTCTGCGATGCACTGTTACACCCGTGCTTCTGGACTATATCATTTGAAATCTCCAATATAAGAATGTGGTCAGTATTATAAACTAATACTTTACCATATTTCTCCAACATCTCCAATGTCTTTATAAGTCTGGATCTCTCTCCTGTAGGCATTATCCCAGCTAGGGGGAAAACAGAATGGTCAGTTCTTCACAGCTCTGGATCTGTCCGCTCACCTAAAGAGATGGAGGAGTTTGTATTGTATTTTCTCACAATATGAACAGCTGTGAACTAACACACAACATACTGCTCGCCACAAATCCCAAATAAAAGCCTGTATGAGACCACAAAATGAACTAATAACATTTTACTTCTCCTTTCTTTCAAATAATATGTGTGTTTCTAAAAAATAATCTTACTTTAAAAAATGACATCTGTATGGAAATCAGAGTGAGGCTGAGATATTTCGTTGACTTTAACATGAGCCCAAGTCACAGCATGCTGTAAAGTAGAGACATATTTGTCATATTAGCTTACTACTCTTTCGTTCCCAGTTTTGATGGAGTAAAATCATCCCCCGACTCAGTACAGATCGCTGAGTTCTCGGACACATGTGAACTCTTCACTGAAGCCATTGCCGCTTCACTATGGCGTTCTGAATACATGCTTTCAAAATAAAAGTCTTGCTAGTTTGTCGTTTTGGTTTGAATGTTTGAAGTTTATCAGCGAGATATACATAATTTTTACGACTACTTTGATGTTGCTGATGTTATTTGGCAGAGAACTTTTTACAATCATCTGTCTTTTCATATATTTAATATTTCTGTAATTCTGTACAGTAATCTATAATACTTGCACTCCTTTGTTGTGTAAATGTACTATAAACAAATAAAAATAAACATAAAAAATCTTGTAGCATCACATATAGATATTTTTCATAGAAAAAAAGAGTGTGTACTTCTATTTATCTCTATGTCTGTTTAGCCTAAAACTTGTAAAATATGTCAAATATGAGGACACATAGGAGAAGCAGATCCTCAGCATCCTCAAAGTAATAGGTAATGTTCCCTGTTCTCTTGTATATTCCATACCTATGCTGTCATATTATACACTATAAATGCTGAAAGCAACTTTGTGTTTGAAAAAGGTCATTCCTGTAGTAGTAATGATAATGATGATGATAATAATAATTATTATTATTATCGTTATTATTAGTATTATTATTATTATTGTTATTATTATTATTACTTGTGCACTCACTAACAGGCCAAAGAAAGAAAGACATTCCTCATTCCTTAGAGTCATCCAGCTGTTTTTAAATATTAAGCCATTATTTTGATGATAAATTATTTAGTTTGAACACGTGAATAGTTGTTGAAATGTTATTGGTCCTGGCAAAAATGTTGTCAAATGATTTTTTCGTCGTCAGAATTGTTATTTCCCGTATAAGCTAAGCAGTAAAATCTTTCTTAAACGTAAGAACTACATTTTCGACACTTGGACAGATTCCACTGATGAGAAATTAAATCAAACGTATAATCAATAAGTCATAATGTGATTTTTACTTGAGAAAGTTAACTTGCCCTGAAACGTTAATTTCGAGACTTCGAAAGAGCAGAAATCTTTCCCCGTATCACTATAAGTAAAATGTTTGAATGTTTTGATTTTTAACATGTCAGATTTAATGTGTAACTAGTATTATGAACATTCTTTCTTATTTAGACTACATTTCCAATGTAAAAAACAGTTTGTCTCGACATCGCGGCGTCTCTCTGCTGAGGCTCGCCCCCTGCGCACTTCCATGACACTCTGCCCCTGAGTCGCTTTCTTGGCTAATGAGGAATTCCCCCTGGAGCTGCATGAGCGCTGTTTGGAGTATACAGTCATTACAGAACTAACAAGTAATAAAAATCGAGCAACTGACGAGGTGTGCAGGAGAATAAACAGATTGAGGAGGCGTGTGCCGCTGAACTCCTAAAGAAGTGGCTGCGTCCCGAACTGCATACTACCACACCAAATAGGGTGTAAAAAGTAGCACTTAACCATCAGAAATGCATTCCGTAATAAAGTGGGTGGAGTGTAGAAGTGTGTGGTTTGGGACGCAGCGAAGTGCGCAAGGAAGGAAGGAAGGTGCGGACTCAAGGCATTGTGGGAGCGGCGGGTATGTTTCCATCATGGCGGCATCGATTTCGGGCTATACTTTTAGTTCTGTGTGTTATCACAGCGCCAACAGCAACTCCGACCATGTAAGTACACCGGCCGCTTACCGCAGCGCTTGGACTCGCGTTCGCGTTGCGAAATGTCGGACAGCGGGCACGATGTCGTCCCGAGGACTTGATTTTTGTGTTGTCACCCCGCAGGCTAGCTGTAACTGTAGCGCTGCTCCACTGTGTGATGGGCGATGACAGCAGGCTAACCGGCCAGCTAGTGCCCACTTCAGCTCGGTGGCAGCCAGCGCGCTCCATTTTAGCGCAACCGTTCCACTTTCAGGTTCAAGAATATGGCACAGGGAAGTGGTCTAATTGTTCGAGGATGTCCTAATGTTGTCTTCTTAAATAAACACCCGAAGCAACCGAGTGGTACCCGCGTAGCTGGCTAACTTGTTTGCCCCTCTACTAATAGCTGTGTTCCCATTCCAGAGGGAGGACTCTGAAATGTCCAGCCTGCGTACGGCGACTTTTCTTGATGAAAATAGCTTTGACCCATCCTCATGTGTATATGGATGTTTGATCGTGTGTTTTTTCATGCCCTGTTATATTTAATGTCATACTCGTCACGTAGCTGTGGAAATGCACAAGGAAGTAGACTCGCTGTCTGTGCAAATAGGTTGTGAAATCTGCGGTGACTCGCCTGACTTTACAACATGAAGTGCTTATTATTTCTGCTTCCTACCCTGATCGCCCCTTTCCCTGCAAAAAAAAATCACTTTTCTGGTCCACAGCCGGTATAGTCTGTATTGCTTCGTGTGCTCTGGGCAGCTGTACCTGTTTACACTGGGGAAGCAATGCAAGTTTATTTACCCAGAACATTATAATACACTGAGGTTGGTTAATGTGCTTTACAGAAATAAATGAGCATAAAAAGAAAAGTAAGCAATAAAATTAGGAATAATCAGTTTTTAGAAAAAAAGTAGGATTTAAAATAAATTAAGATAAAGTGTCTGAAAGTAGATAAACAGATAAAATGTGAAGAAGATTAAGGGAGAATTAAGACACTGTAAGGTTCAATCTTAAACAGTGTTGATGGATAGTAAAGTGAACCATGCTTTTCTGGGAAGTCTCTGAGCCGCACCTGACAGCAAAAATGCAGCCATACGAGATTTTTTTTGTGGTGGAATGGGCCTTGTTTTAATTGATCTCTGCCTTTAATGTAGAGTTGATGAGTGAACTGCAGAGGTGTATTGATCCCGCTATAAATAATTCTGCACCTGAATAGGACTTTTATACACATTGGCTTTTATGGTGCACTCATCCATCACATTGCTGTTCATTTGCAAGGTGAAACACGGCTACTGAAGATACTTTGGCCATAGTCAAGACTGGATTAGTCCAATAGCCACTAGGGCTGCATGATCTGGACAAAATATTTGTATTGTAATTGCAGTGCTACATGTTGCGATGCCTTTCAATTTATTAAAGGGTCCATATCAGCTTGAAGTATGTTAGTGTTATTAAAGCTTCAAAATGTGTATTCACTCCTGTTCTTTGCAGGCAGTACATGGTAACTCAGCTTTATAAACAGTCAGTTTTCAAATTGTAGCTTTTGTGATGTCACAAAAACAACACATTTACATATATCTCTTTATTAGCCTAAAGCAGTGTAGCCCCACCCCTTCACATTGAAGTTCTAGGAAGTTTTGTGATTGGTTAGAGACTCCTTTGCATATTGCAGCCTTGCAGAGAACAATATTGCAATAGCAATTCACAGACAATGTATTGTGCAGCTCTAAAAGATACTACTCTGAGATACTGCTGATAAACATGCTAAAGAAACACCTTCAAAGCCTTAAAACTTAAGCCATGTGTATTTTGTAAAAATGTGGAAGCAGTGTGCCATTGCTTTTAATATGGTTTGCAGTGATCATTGTTAATGGAGAAATCTGCTATTCTTCAAAATGTTCTCTAGAACACAATGCTAAAAATGGGAACAATATCATTCAGAGTGATTAAATGTGAAATGTGCCGTTCTAAAGAAACATACTGAATTCTACACAACAGTAGGGATCAAAACAAGATGCTCGTACACAAAATGAGTGCACACATGGTGCCTGATGCTTGAGAAGTATTTTATGGTAATGTTGCAAATATACTTTTAGTCTCATGTATTTTTTAAATGCCTGTAGGATGGAGATTTACAAACAGGCCATTGTGCAATAGTATAATTTTGTTTTGGATTTACCCTTGTTTTGTAATTCTCAGCAATGCATATAAAACCTTGGAGGACACGTGTACATTTCTCCATTTCACTTTAGAGTTTGTTCACATGTAAAATTGTAATTCAATTACTGACATATTTTGGCAAAATTGGAGAGATTATAATATAAGGATCTTAACACTGATTTTTATATATTGCATTATGCAAAAGTGTAATTGTTGAAAAGCATTTAAATGGACAGTACATACATTTAGCCTGTAAAATCAATATAGAACATCTAAATAAATACAAACATTGGTTTAATAAAACAATGTACAAAAATTTGTTGCATATAAAATTGTAGTTAGTAACTGGTTAAAAGAACAACATTTGGTCCAGATTTCCTTGGCATCCCCAGACATTGCATGATTTTGTTAAATTCCATCAGTAGCACACCTGATAAAGCACTGTTTAGCCAAACCAGCTATTAGTTGGTAACATCTGGAAATGCCTGGAAATGGTTAAGCAAACACACAGACACAATAAATCACTGTTTACTGCAGTAATATTATTTGCATTTACAAAGCTCATTTTCAGAATAAATGGGGATTTTCATGAAATGCAATAAACAAATGTGTTATTTAACTGATTAAAGTTTAAATAAACGTAAAATGTATTTTGGTAATAAAAAAATATATAAAATTTACTGCCAGCAACACACTCAAAAAAGGTTGTGACAGGCATGTTTACCACTGTGTTACGTCACTTTTCCTTTTAATAACTGTTTAATTGTTTAGGAACTGAAGAGACTAACTTTTTTTGCCTGTTCTTGCTTGATACAAGACTTCAGTTGCTCAATAGTTGGTGGTCATCAGTGTTTGCTTCTCCTCTTCATGAAGCGCCATACATTTTCTGTAGAAGACAGATCTGGACTGATGGCAGGATTCTGGATTCCCTGAATCTTTTCACAATATTATGTACTGTAGTTGATAAAATACCTCAATTCTTTGTAAACTTGTGCTGAAGAATGTTTTTTTTAATTGACTGACAATTCTCTCATGAGGTTTGGCCTAAAGTGCTGAGCTACGATCCATCTTTGCTTGCAGAGAGTTTTGTTGAATGCTCATTTTATGTCCAATTACGATCCCCTCTTCTGTTACCAGCTTATCTGCTTGTTGTAGAATTTTTAAAAATGGCTTAAATTAAATGTTCTATAAACGTCACTCTTATTTTGTGCCATTCCAACTTTTGTTGAGTGCATTGTAGATGTCAAATTCTATGTTTATATGTACAGAATACATTTAAGTTGTTCATTGAAAACATGGGAAATATTTACTTTGAACTTTTATCAGTTAAATCCCAACTTTTCTGGGAACTGGGGTTTGTATTTACTAGTAGTATACATGTTCATATATAAGTTTATGCCCCATCCAGTGGTGGGTGTTACACATATTACAATAAATACCTTCTCACTGAACTTTTTTTAATTATACCCAATTATTTGTTATAAAAACTAGAATATGAACATTTTATCCTTAAAATTGAAATATATTTCCTGTAATGATAAAGTAAAATTGTTTAGTTTCTGCGTGGTCAGTAACAACCTAATCAAGCCTGATATCAGAATACAGTAAACACTAAAACTGTAACCTAATAAAACTTTTTTTGCATGGACATACAGTGAAAAGAAAAAAATATTACTTTTTTTGCAGAATTATAACAGAGCTGGCTATCTGACTTCTGAGTTCCACAGCTATCTAAGTGCTGGTCCTGTTGTTGGGAGATTGCAACTTCAGTCCCCAGTGATGCCATATCCATATGCATCTGGGTGTTCAAGCAATTCAAGCTTTTTCTGAGTAAATTTCCTTCTCCATCATTCAGAATAAGTTACTCACTCCTCACTAACTTTTATTGTCTTCTGCTGGTATTACACAATTTACAGGAGACCATTTTTATAGAAATTTTATAGTGAACCGTTGATATTTTTTTTTCTTCAGACACTTTCAGACAAATAAAAATTGCCAGGCTCAAGAGCTTCAGCCACTGCTAAGGTTTCTTCTTTATATTTAACACTTTTTCCCTCCTATCAGGCAGTAATAGCTTGATAAATATTTCTATTAGTAAATTACAGGAAGAATCTGTGGAGGAAAATGAACTGAAATCTCTGGAGGGTTTTTTGTCACTGGGCTAATTGCAGTAATCGTATGTATTTCATTTGTCTTTGTAGGAGGGATTCTTGTTGGGAGAAGTGAGGCAAGAAGAAACTTTAAGCATAAGCGATTCTCAGATTAGTACTTCGGAATTCCTCAACGTTGTCGGTAAGGGCTCTCTTTAACTGTCAAACTGGAACATACATTGGAACCCAGAAAGAAAATTTAGCATGTCATTCTCAACTTCCAAAATGAGTCTCAGTCAGAATAGCAGCACTAGCACTGAGCTCGTGAGCTCTTCTGAAATGTGTGGAACTGCTTGAATCTCTAAATAACAAGCTGTAAGTCTAAGGGATTTGGTAGTCATTTTTTTTGTATACTTTACAGAGGTCCATAACCATGAACCATGCGCACAACTGTTCAGGTAAGAACGTTTAAGTCTAGTATTGAAGGTGTGTTTCTTATGGTCACATTTGAGCGTGGAATGCCATATTTTATAATGCAGCCTGCAGGTTAGGTACAAAGTTAGAGTTAAAATTGTAGCTGTTCATCTCAGACAACTTTTTCACCCTCCAAAGGCACTGAATTGTTACACAGTTGCATCATACCCCACATTTGCCATTCTACTCATTTTCTTTTCGTCATTATTTCCAGTCACCGTCTCACAATGAACAATGATTATTTTGGTTAATTGCATGCAGGTGGTGTAAAATCTTGTTGAGCTCTGAACCAACACATTACATTTTCCTCTATTTTAAGATCTCTTGCCTTTGTTAAGGTCTCTGTCCTTGCGTTGTGGTGCAAATAGATGTCTTTTTATGTTTTAGCTTTTACGACTACGCAGGCAAAGTCAATGAAGAAAATCTCAACAGAATCCTCAAAGACAGAAGAAAAGTAAGTTCTGCTGCTCCCAGTGTTAAAGCTTGTAAGTAAATATGATATTGCATAGTTGCACACACATTCTGGAAATAGAAGCAAAGCATTTTGTGACTGACGTGGCTTGGCAGACGTAGGTGTTCTTTGCAATAATAACATAAACATTTTGTTTACTGTTGTTTGAGCTGTTTTTCACCTGCTACAGATTCAAAAAAGAATGTGATCCAGTGGGTTCTGTAAAATCTCAACTATTTGTGACGCTAGTAACTTTTCACAACTGTATACATGCCAGTTAATATAACTTTAGCATTATCACTCGTGAATTATATAAGCTATGTCATTGGCCTGTAGCTAACTTGGCCAGAGGTGCTTTAATGGCACAGCTAATAAAGTTAAGAGAACCACTTATGACAAAATACACAGTTTTAAAATGGCTAATAAGCAGTATTTTTAGTTTTTTCGTATTTTTTTTTTTTTGTTTTACTGTTCCTTCAGCTTTCACATCTTCGCAGATTATGTTTTAGTTTGTTTTAGAAGGAAACCACATTTAATCTGGGAGAAACTGAACTGTTGCTGTGGTACGTTTGCTGATGTAACATGAGTGATTTTGTTATATTGACTCACATTATGGCTTTGCTCAGATTTCAGTAAAGACCTTATTGTATAAAAATGCATGTATGTATCATCCCTCTATACAGACCTTAAAGAGGATAATGTTTTTGACTCATTTACATACACTATAGCTTGTCATCCATGACACTACTTCTTTTGCCAAAATGTGTGTGCATCTTTCTGATTTTATTTATCTAAAAACGATTTATTTCATCCAAAGAAACTGATCAGTTCTGTCTTCTAGCTCTCTGGTCACTTAAGATTAATGACATATTTTAGCCGTTATATGTCCTAGACCAGTTCTGTAGTCTGTCACTGACAGATTAGGCTCACTGCAGATATTTGTCTTTTTTTCCTCTGTTCTTTTGCTAAATAAATGCTGGTTTTGACTTGATCTTTTTAGAGAAAACCTCACTGCGTCTTGTTCAGGATCTTTCTTTATAGCATTTAATTGGCCTTTATTAATGTTTTGCAAAATATGTTGTAATTATTTTATGCAATGGTTCAAATATGTTTTTCTTTAACTTTCCAATAACCAGTCATACAGGTCCTTGAACAATTGTTTGTGTTGCCCCACAGAACGTAATCGGCTGGTATCGGTTCCGTAGGAACACGCAGCAGCAGATGTCATTCAGGGAGCAGGTGATACACAAGCAGCTGACCCACATTTTGGGCATCCCAGATCTTGTCTTCCTTCTCTTCAGCTTCATCTCAACAGCCAATAGTTCAACACATGCACTGGAGTATGTTCTCTTCAGGCCCAACAGAAGGTAAGGCCATATTCTCATATTTTGCTGCTTAACATCTGTCTATGGGTTAAAAAAAAACAATCACAAACATGTTGGGAGTTTTTAATAATAATAACTATGTCGTTTTTGTTATTTTCTTTGTCTTTTTGATTACTCCATTCTACTGTAAATGGTGCATCGGTTATGCTCTGGCACATCACACCGCTGTGTCTTTTAATGTGCAGTGAATTATTTGTGTTCGCAGTTCCTCAGTTGTCACCATCAGGGGGAAAACCAAAAAGATATTCACTTTACCTTTGTTTGAACCTCTTTTTTTTGTAGTTTTCCCCTTTTCTGTCTTTCTTTTATGACTTAAAGCTTTTGAAGGCAAATTCTCTTATTATTTATTGTCCAGCTGGCTCCTTATCATTACCTAATGTGTCAGCCTGTCCACTGCATTTAAGCTTCAGACCTATGTATTGAAAATAATGTCTATTATTGTAAAAAGATGCGTGCAACCTTCCCCACACGATCGTACAGCCCTACTAGACATCCACTTCAGCAAGTATTTTAAAGAAACTCTACAGCATCTCGTTCTGCTGTGTTTTTGTGTTTCAGCAGGTATAATCAAAGGATATCTTTGAGCATTCCAAATCTGGGCAACACCAGTCAACAGGAATATAAAGTCTCTTCTGTCCCGAACACCTCCAAGAATTATGCCAGTGTTATTAAAGAGCATGGGTAAGAATTTCTTTTAACTGTGTTTAGAATTCACACTGTCTGATATGCTGATGAACGTTGCTGTATCCCCAGTGCATTACTTGTTGTAAACATGTCCAACTGAGTTTATGTAAAAATGTATGCATCTCATGTATAATTGAAAAGCTACTGAAGGCTTTAATAATAAATAGCTTAAACTTTTAACCCAAAGGATGCAGACAGAGTTGGCCTGCAATGCTTGTTGGGAAATGTGTGGGTGTTTGGTGATGGTGGTTATTATTAATGCATAATTTTCTCAAGAGATTTTTTTTGGATTTGTGAGTATTACAAACCTCCTTTGTGGAAAAGATGTTTTACAAAGTGGAAAAAAAAAATCTGAAACCACTATTTAACTGACAAAAGTATAAAGACATTTAATGTTCTGGCTGACCAACTTGATTGTATTTTGCAAATATATACACATTTTGAATGTGATTAGCATGTTTAGACGGGTGAAAGGTTTGTACAATATTTAGGTTATACCATCATTATTATCAATATTTATAAGCAAGTGAATTGGTCATCATGATTGGGTATAAAAGAAGCATCTACCAAAGGATTAGTGTTTGGGTGGTGGCTCACCACTTTGTTGCCAGCTTCATGAGAGAATTGTCAGTCAGTTTAAAAACATTTCTCAAGACAAGATTGCAAAGAATTTAGGTCTTTTACCATCTATAATATATAATGTCAAAAGATTCTGAGAATTTGGAGCAGTCTGTGTAAAAATCTGTGGCGGGCAAGGCCAAAAACATTGTTGAATGCGCATTATATTAGAAGTTTGAAACAGCTATGTGACTGTGACAAGTATAGCTACATGGGCTTGGAAGTACTTGTTGGGAAAATTGTCACGTAATGCAATTCACTGCTAAATCAAGAAAATCCAACTCTGTTATGCAAAGACAAAGCTTTACATCAATTCTCTGGGCCAAATCTCCAATGCATTGAAGGAGAATGGTAATGTGTTGTTGTCAGAAGAGTCCATGTTTCAGCTTGTTCTTGTCTCCGTGCCAAAGACAAAATGGACCATCCAGACTGTTGTCAGCGAAAGGTGCCAAAGCCAAAATCTGTCACGGTATGGGGGTCTGTCAGCACTCGAAGCATTGGTGACTTGCATATATAAGGGTACCATAGACACAGGAGTATATTAGGTTTTGAATAGATTAGATTTTGGATGCTCTTCCTCATTCTACACGGAGTGCTTGTGCTTAACTGACCTGCGAGCAGTCCAGATCTGTCTCCAATTGAAAATATATGGCGCATCACGAAGAGGATGAGAGAACAATGAAAGCAGTAAAAGTCTTACATCATGCTAGAGACAAACATTCCTCAGCTCCTAAACAACTAAAAGATGTAATTAAAAGAAAGGTGATTAACCCAGTGGTGAACATGTGTCTGTCAGAACTTTTTTTTAGATGTTACAGGCATCAGGTTTTAAATTTACATCCAATTTCAGTGAAATTCACTGGACATCTTTTCTTTGTACTTTTGTCAGTTAAATACAGGTTCAAAAAAATAAACAAATAATAGATTGCAGTTCCAGAAATGTTTTTTTATGATATATGCATAATTGGGCATTGTTAACAGTGACTTTGCTTGATGGGGTTTCACATGGATCTGCATTGCAAGAAGAGAAATTCTAATAGTGAATGTATTGAATATTTATAGAGTGGAGTTCTTTGACAAGGATGGGGTGATGAAAGATATTCGAGCCATTTTTCAGTTGTACAGTGCTCTTCAGGAGAAAGTGCAGGTGAGTCACGTGTGCATACCATGTCATTCAGAGATTTGCTAGGCATGCACTAAGCAATACTACAACAGTCCACATAATGGCAGTATAGCTTCTATGGTATTTTAGCATACTGGTTTGTACACAGGTTTTTCTATTAGGGCATTATCCCAAACTAAGAATGTTTACTTTGCATGTGCATGTAAAAAGCTCTTTTATTTTATTATGCTCCTCCCTGTCAACCTAATTCTTGCCTTTGTCTCTGTGAGATCCAGTGTCTGCTCTATTTGATCAGTGTGTCCTTCGGTGCCACTTCAAATTTAGCTCTGCACTACTTTGTACCTGCCTGTAAGCATTCAGAAAAGACACAGATGGTATGCTTCAGCACCACAAAATGGTCTTTAAAGTGACTGACCAATAGCCGTGGATTCTTTGCAGGTTTTTTGTGACTATTATGTAGTGATCTTGGTTTTTTTTCTTATTGTGAAAGGTAGGCTGCTGGATGAGGTGAGATCCCTGAATCAGTGCTATAACACTGCTTGTTCTTTGTGTCCCTAGGCTGTGTGTGTTGAGGTGGATCAAAGTGAACGAGTCAAGGAAAAAATCCAGGAGGAAGTCAAAAAGCTCAAAGAAGAGATTGCTCTCAGGAAACGCAGCACTGCTGCAGAGGAGAGGAGTATGTTGTTTAAATTTTGTTGTTTAATAGTCCGTGGTTGTTGTTAAGGATGAGAGTAGCTGTTTGATTTTACAGATCTGAACTGTAATATTTGGTGACAATCAAGTATTTGAATTAAAAATTAGAAAAAAATTAATGTGTATATAATTTCAGTTTTGCTATTGTCATGTATATGTTTTAGACAGAGAGTGTATTGTTAAACCTTAAAGAACATCTGGACATAAGAAGCTGATAGTACTCTTGTATTAATTAAAATAACAGCATCTAAGCTAACCTGAAAAACAATCCTTGTTCCTTAGTAGGACTAAATCATCTTGGGAAAAAGTTTTTTTTTTCTTATATGTTCTAAAAATTAAGTTCCAGGACTGTAATTATGGCCCAGAAGTTCAGGATATCAATTTTTTTCTGGTCTGAGGGTCTGTTCCAGACCATCAGTTAGTTGAGGTTGCCTACTTTTTCCTCTCCTAATTTCCTCTATAACCACTTTACAGCTTCCAAGTTGTTTTTTTTTTTTTTTTGCCATTTGCCACTTTAAACATGATTGCAATGTGAAAAGTTCACTTTTTCATTGCTCTCAATATCAAGTTGCTCCAACTTTCATTGCGTTTCTTTCCATTGTGCCTCATTCTATTCCTTGCTTTCTTAGGACACCAAGAGTCAATGAACACTGACATCCACTCACTTCAGGATGACTCTGCTCTTTCGGATTCCTCGCTCCCTTCGCTGACTCGTGTCGCTCTCCAGAGTCCTCCGTTGGATCCCGGCCTGGACCGGCCCATGAACTCCGCTCCTCCCCCACTCTACACTGCTGCACTGCCCCCTGACCCACCAAGCGCCATTTTGCTGCCCCGGCCCCAAGCCGTGGGCTCCCCTGGCCACCCTTCCCCAATCCTGAGTTTGGGTAATGGCGACGGCTCCAGCTCGGATTCCCTCAGTCGGCAGGCCATCGGGCAGGAAGACCAGGTGGAGGAGGATGAGGAGGAAGATGATGACGAGGACAGTAGCGAATACGAAAACCTAGTTAGCGAGCAGATGCAGTCGCCCTTGTTGACAGACGCTGTTTCTTTAGGACGGCCAGCCACTCTCTGGCCTGACGGGGACACCCACAGCTCCAGCGGCTCATCATGATCCAGCAAGTGGATCAAACGGACAGAGCTAGGCATTATCTGCTGGGAAAGGAGAGAAGAGGAAAGACGGGGCCAAGAAATCTCGTGATTAAGTGGGGCTGAAAACACAAGAGACTGCAAGGATTGAATTATAAGCTGATAACTGCAGCAGGAGAAAGCCCCTTCATGTTAACGTTCAAATGTTGAGCGATTGACCTGGTTCCTCTACCTCTTCGTTTCTTTCCCGTCTCCTTTTCCTCTCAAAGAAGAGAGGCTCCACCCCGCTTACTGATTACTTATTGACATTGCTACAAACCTAGATCATCCAATATTACACCATTTACCTCTTGCACTATTTCTGCCTTGTTTTGATCTGCATTCAAGTAGAAAAAGCAAAGGGAATGATGTCTTCTGCGGCCTTTAAACTCATCTGTGTGAGCTTATTCCATGTTTTTTTTTCTCTCTTCACAAATCTGACTGACCAAAAAAAGGAAGAAATTTGTTCTGATAAGTGCTTTAGTCTGCACATCTCCATCTCATGAAAAACTGAACCTAGCTTTCCAGTATCAGTCGTCTTCTCTTTAGTCATACAATAGGCCTATTTATGGAAACAAATAAAAAAAAAAAGATCACTTTGATCATTAAATGATCATTTTGATCATTTATGTGTTACTTCTTTGGTTAGGGGTGTTATTTTTACAAATGCAATCATTATTAATGTCACTTGGTGTGAAAAGAACATAAGGTCTCCTCTTTGGTCCTGCAGTTTGAGTAAATGGCTCTTTCAAGCCTCAAGTTTGTTGTCTTAAACTGGAGATTGCAAACGCTAAGACTTCACAAACCTTTCAATCTCAGGATTCTTTTTAAACAGCTTGCTTGATCCCATCTCTCAATCCCTGCCATCAATGGCTTTGTTACAAATAGACAGGAAAGGCCTGTTTGTGAAAGCAGTGCCGTGGCGGTGGGTTTATCTTGCTCGTTCTGTTAAGAAGTGAAGCTTTAAAGCAGAATTGAAAGGTCTGTAATCTGAAACTCTTAATGCTTAACTTGACCCAGATTTATTTTTTCCTATTCACCTTACTCAAAGAACACGAAACAAATGTAACATCAAGCTTTTTTTTCTCTCAGAGCTATACTTGAAGATTTTATTTGCTTTCCCCTATTGCAAGAGATATTCTGTAACTTAAAGGTGGCTTTCCCCTGAAAGAAAAATGTTTTGTTTTTTTTTCTGCTGTAAAGAATTTGAGGCAATATTCCTTAAATCCATGTTATAACAGGCAACCCTAGCTATACCTCGGAGCTTGGAGAATATCAGATAAATTGCTCTAAATTGTCACCATAGTAAGGAACTGCACATGAAACTTTGTTTTTGCGTGGACTGTGCCTTTAACACTTCATCTGGACACTGGGACAGTTTAGCTGCTCACTACCTTTAGTAAATGGCTAGATGTCAAATCCCCTGTTTTTTTTTGTTTGTTTGTTTGTTTGTTTTTTTAAGTTAAACAAGTTTTTTGTATTTTAATGTGCGGCGAAGCACTGGAAAGCTCACCTTTTGTCTTTACATTTGTCCTTCTGATTTTAAGTGAAACAAAGCACATGACAGGCTTGCTTTTGTGATATGAATTTATTCAGAATATAAGAATAGAGATCTTTTTGGTCTCGTGTATGCTCTCTCATTGACCATGAACTTTAAATGTCCAAAAATGGTTGTGGTACATGCTTTTAGACAAAAAAGGTTTAAAAAAAAAAAAAAAAAAGCAATGCTTATTGAAGGAGCCATTATAATGTTCATTCATAACAATACAACACTGAGAATTTCAACACTGTATTATTATTATTAATATTATTATTATTATTATTATTAGCAATATTGTTTGTAAATGCTCAAGAGATGAAGGCCAGGAAGCACATTCATGGTCTCAAATAGCCAGAGCTCTGAAGATCTTGCCAGAAAAATAAAAGATCTGTTAACGCACTTGGAGAAGAGCTTTAGATATGACCTTCTACCTTTCATGAAGCACTCACAGAACAGAGCTGTAGAAAACAGAAACCTCACATTCGACTTTGGAAAGCTAGTAGTATGTCTAAACTTGAAGAAACATCCCTCGAGTTTGTGGTTGTCTGTCCTCTTGTGTCTGATTATAAGACGGCTAGCACGTTTATAGATTTTACATTATTGAAGCTTATATGGCAGGTTTATACAACATATGACAGGTCTTACTGGGAGTACTGGTACACTGGGTAATCTCTTTTAGTGTGCATGAAAGCTAATCGCTATTTTTAGCTGTTTTTGGGTGGGTATTCCTATTTATAAATACATATTTTATTGGATCTCCCCATTTTACTGAGCCAAAAAATAAACTGCTTTCCAATCCAGCTTGCAAACTTCCCTTGCACATGTGTAGCTGTTCATGTCCACAATAAAGTTTTATATGTGCCAAAATAAGTTCACTCTGGTTTTACAGATACAGATTTAGTTTGATTGTAGATTGTGTTTTTTTAAGGCCGGTTGGTCAAACTCTAGGCTTAATTTATATCCAGAAAAACTGCCTTTAAAAAGAAAAGTTCACCTCATTGTGTTACCTAGATGACCATTTACAAGGCCGGAATTTCATCGTATTTGTAAAACCTTATTCTATATAGTATTCAAAGTTACATAAATATGCATAGCAATAGGAAATATTCAAGTAAAGATTGTTGGTTGGCTTAAAAGGAGCTTGACATTATGAAGATGTCCATTCAAGTTTGTAGTTCTCAGTTAGGAGAATTAAAAAAATTACCAGTGCTTCGAGCTGGGTGGCCTTTAAACGATATCTCAAATCTCAGCCATGTTTCATCCAAGTATCAACACGAAGAGTTAGGTTAGAATGTCCGCTGTGTGGAGCTCAGGCCCTGATACTAGGGCCACAGGTGGGCTTTTGCTATCGCTGAGGTTAGTCCTTGCAGGGTATGACAAAGGTGCTAGGGGAGGCAGCTGCCCCACTGCTTATCTTCTATTCTGCAGGGGCCATGTCTGACCTCCTGCTGCCAAGCAACATGCAAAGGCTTTGTACACCATGGTTTTCTGAACCCTCAGCTTACAAGCTATCTTAAGTTCTCCCTCAGCACTAGGCCACTCTTCAGTCACACCTATGCCTAACCTTAATTGTACCTTCCCTCCTCTGGCCAGGGTTGCAGAAGGTAGAGAGAGATGCAGAGATCACTTCATGGTTAGGGGTGTGGGACAGTACCCCAGGTCCAGGAAAGTGGCAACAGTCAATAGTTCTTTGTTTGAGGACATCATAGCCTGATGCCACCATATTGCCATCTACCTCATCACTGCTGCCTGGGTCCTTGAAGGATGTTGACACCACCCTGCCACAGACTGCCTTAGCACTTTTACCTGAAGGGAACTGAAAACTTGCTTCTAGTTAAAGCACTGACTGGCACACCAGAGGGCACAGCCACTGCTGTACTGCTTCTTACAACAGCACCCCCTGATGGCCCATAGAGTGCCACTGATGTGTCTTCAGCTCAGTGTCCTCAGAGGAGATGCAGTACCACCACTGGACACTCCAAAAATTTCAATCAGCTTCCCACAAAAATGAACCACTGGATGGTGTATAATGTGCAAATGGATGCTTAGTGCATGCAAAGGGTTGTTTGAGGCAGTACTGGTCAATTCTTCACCCAGGGTTTCAGTTTTATGGAAAACAAGAATTGCAGCCCAGTGTTAAGGGAAGCAGAGGGGACAGTTAACCAGTTGCAGGTGACCTGTGCAAGGCAGTTACCACCTGTTTGTTCTTGCCCAGCAAAAAAAATGATCCTCCAAAAAGAGCCATCCTGCTCTGAGTAAAGCTGAAAACAGAAGAGAGAGCTGATGAAATGCAGGTGGTACATGTGAGGCAGGTACCTCCTCTCCATTCTAGCCTCTTTGGGGTCTTCCTGGCTGCTACAACCCTTCTGGTGAGTGACTATGGTGGATGTGTTGTAAGGGGGAAGAGTGTGAAACTGAGCTGCCACCAAGCAGCCATGACTTAGTGGACGACTTCTTGTAATTAGAAGGGAGCAGATGTGCTGCAGTAGAAGAGCCAAGGCTCATTGCTTGCTAAACTCTCCAGCTCATAAAGAGAGAAGATTATACTGATTACCCAAGAAAGAATTTACTACTTATGGACATGACTAATTGTAAAGGATAATCAGTTATTTCTTCTGTAAAAATCTGTATCAAAGCACTGGCATTTCACTCCTCCTAGTCAGGTATGTGTTTGGGCCCTGCTTGTTGTCAGAACATCTGCTTTACTCACTTTAACATACAGTATGTATCTTATCTCATTTATGAAATGTTCTCTGCCCTTGCTGGAAAATCTAACCATGCATGTGTACTTCACTTGTTTTTAGGTCCATAAATCAAACTAGGATTGTTTTGCAAGAGGAGACAACATAGTGTTGATCACTTCATAACCTCAGAGACTTTGCTCTGGAAGAAGCTACATTAAAACACCTTTCCTGAAAAGTCATCAAGCAATCCCTATTTGAAAACCCGCTACCCAAAGCCAATTCCATCTGAAAGTTGTCCTCCCTCTGGGTCAAGCAGTTCAATTTCTAGCAGTACAAATGTTGTGTAACTGCTTTTAACATACCTCACTAAAACAGGAACACAAGATCTGTGTATGAGGAACTTATGAGAACCCTTCAGCTTTTCAGTTGTCTACACTACAGCTTTCAGACCCTTTCATTTTGTTGGTCACATCTAGAACCATATAATTGTATTATATTTGTTGGAGTTAAATCTATACTTCATCTTTACTCCTGGCTTTTTAAAAAGAATTTAATGTATTAAAATGTTTTAATTTAAAAGTTAGTGTAATTACGAAAAGGTACAAATATGCGTCTCTTTCCTGGGAAAGTGGGTGTAAAACATGATTAAGGTACACAATTGTACCGTTAGGACCATGTTGTACCTCTGAGATCACAGTTATGTTGTTTGCACCATCGGGGACTATATGTTTCCAGGACAGCATCTATATTTCTGGCAGTATATGTGACAGGGTCATAAAGTTGTAGCTTGACTGTGAATTTTAGATGGGTTTGTGTCTGCAGAGTGATTAGGTAGTAGCGGATGAAACCCTTGACTTAATGCAAAACACATATCTTTTTTTCTGGTCCCATCATTGCTGGGAGTGTAAAAATATCATTTTACATGCTCAATGGAGGTGAAGATCCCTTTGTTAGTACAATGCATGTTGAAGAACTGGAGGGAGGGATGTGTTTGATGTTACTAGAATGCCTGTTGTAGAACAATGTGATTCGCAATTGCAGAACACCCTGAAGCATTTCCTGCTAATGCTACTGTTAATCATGTGTTGAGATAATAACCAAGCTTTCTAAGCTCTACTGACAGTGATGTTCTGCTTCATGATGCATTTATAGTTAACACTCCTGAAAATATTTCATTCATTCAAAGGAATCACATAAGAGAAATGTTCTAAACTCTTCCGGCTGTGACATAGGCTTCAGCCAGACACTGAAGAATTGTCATGGTGGTAGATCAAGGATGTGGCTGACTTCCAGTTATTGCACAAAATAAAACCAGCAGTCTAAACAAATTGTTTACATGCATTTATGCTATATACTGATGTTGAGCAACATTTTTTATATGTATGTTTTTCAGTTAAAATCAGATCAAATTAGAATTTAATCATATCACTGATTTATACCCACTTTGAACAAGCAAATGGAAAATCATCTACAACTGGTATATATTTAAAAAGGCTGTTCATTTATCCAGAACTTGCTGCCCCAACAAATTTAGCTCAAGAGCAGTAAGAAAGAGACTGGACAAATTTGACCTGTATGGTAGGTGTCAAGAAAATTCTTTGCTCTCTGAAAAGAATATCAGAGACTATAGAATATATATTTATATATATATAACTTTTTGAATATTCACTTAAAAATATATCTGTGGATCTTATATCTTATTTGTTGAATAAAGTGGTGTATTGGTATAACTTTTAGGGAATTGCCTCTGTGGCCTGAAGGTCACCGGTTCAAACCCCAGACTGGTACAAGTACCATTGAGGTACCTCTGAACAAGATGAGGTCCCCAAGCACTGCTTTCTGGGTACTGCCCACATCAGTTGCCAGCTGCTTCTACACAGATGGGTTAAATTCAGAGGTCACATTTCATTGTAGTGATCTCTGTGCTGTGCTGTAGTGAGTTCACAATGACAAATAATCACTTGCAAAAGATTGCAAAAAACTACTTTTCCTTATGGTTTCAGTATATGTAGGTATTGTACTGAAGATGGTAAAATATTTGCTTGTTCAATGTTGGTTATTTTTTCAGACGAGTAAGTAAATATAGTGCTAGATTCTTTCTGAAGTTGCTTATCTCAGCCAGGGATATTAAGCCTGCTGCATGGAAGACTCTTCCTCCTTGTGTTCACTGCTACAATACACCAACCGTCTTTGTCCTGTTTGTTCACTTAACAGAAGCAAAACGTATGAAACACGAGGATGTAAATTCTGAGGAAATATAATCTCATCGTGTGCATTTCTAATTTGCTCTTATTGTTTGGTGTGTCAGTAATTATAAAAATAGGACTTTTGAGCAGTCGTTTTGGAAAGGTAGTGTGTATCAGCATTTTGTTGGTCCTCTAGTTGTGGAGGCATCCTGATCTTGCTTTGTCATGCTTTGTTAAATGATTTAAAGGAACTGCTTCCCTACAGTTTCTATAATTACTATAATTATACGCAGTTGCCATAATTGCTTTCTATAGTCCTCCACAGACAGTCTGCAGAGGACTTTTCTTACATACATTTCCCGTAAGATCTCAGTAGGCTTTAAATTGATTTTCCTTGTGTGGCAACTTGCATTGTCTTTTTAGAATGTCCATCATCTGTTGTGGCTCAAAAGCAGTATATGACACACATGCAGTTCTTTCTGATGTCTACTGCCAATAATTTCATAGAATGTTTGGGGTCTTTCCATGGATTGCTTGGTTCCAGAATTGGAAAGTGTGAATTAGCCTGAAGACGAAATCTAAATGAGAATGGCCGAAGATGAATTTATGCTGGCTACATCAAAAACAGACCTAAACCCCTTTAAAAAACGCTGTCGGCCTGAAATGAGGAGTTTGTGCACAGAAGCCTCTAATGTTCCTCAAGGCAAAATGGATTTAGCCTGATTTGTTTAAAGCACTGACTGACATCCACTTGGCTTAAGTATTAAGCAGGGGGAGCTGGATAATACCATCCATACGGGTTAAGAGTGTGTGTTTGTCAAAGTGTAGCTAAGCAGGAAAAATGCAGAGGAAGCCACTTTGAAGTCCATACAGTATTGAAGAGATCATAGCAATGGCAACAAAAACATTGTCAATATATCCAATATTTCTCAGTATGCTGCTGTTATGAGAGTATTTGATTAACCATTTTCTAGAATTTCTTTTTCTTTTACTTGGCTTCATGTATTGCAGTTGTATTCTAGTTGATCATTTCACATTATCTAAGATGTCTCATACAAGATCATTTTGCCTGTTTTAAGAAAGATAACATGACCTAATGGAATTAAACCCTGTGGTTTCGCTAAGGGGGGACACGGTGGTGCAGTGGTTTGTGCTGTCACCTCACAGCAAGAAGGTCCTGGGTTCGATCTCTGGGTCGGCCACGGATTCCTTTCTGTGTGGAGTTTGCAAGCTCTCCCCGTGTTTGGGTGGGTTTCCTCTCACTGTCCAAAGGCTGCAGAAGGTTGATTGGATTCTCTAAAATCGCCCGTAGGTATGAAAGTGTGTATGACTGGTTGTCTGTCTGTGTGTTGCCCTGTCCTGGGTGAACCCTGCCTAGGGTCCACAATCAGCTGAGATTGGCTCCAGCTTCCCCGCGACCCAGAAACGGAAGAAGCGGTTTAGAAAATGGATGGATGGATGGTTTTGCTAAGCTTAAAACAAGAAATAACATTACAATATATTTTTTTCTGACTTTCAAAATGATATATTGCATAGATTTAAGACCATTTCACTTTCCCAGATACTTTGAAGTCATTATCGCAAAGTCCATGCTGTAGTTTAGGCAAGACAAGACTACCATCAAAGCTTTATGTGGTGGTTGGCATTAAGTGTAAAACTGCTTATGCCCCACAGAACTGTCCACAGATGTGCGACAGTGACAGCACCATGTAATTGGGAGGCTTCTCCTCAGCAGGGCCTGGAAATCGTGTGCGGATTAGAGGAGAGAGCAAAGTCAGGCTGCTCTGAAAGTTGGCCGAAATCAGCTAAAATAACATTTTCTTGCAGCAGACTTGTCAAAATGTACACCTTTATAATGCAGAAGCCTAATACTGATGATCTGCTAATAACGTGTAAGGTGCAGCATACTGATACGAAATCAGGAAGCGGAAAAGGGCTGTGCTTAAGGAAAAAACCCAGTCGCTGCAGCCTCGCAACATTTCGTCTTAACTGTAGTGACTTGAAGGTTGTTTGAGCACCTCTGCTTGACTAAACCGAAGGGCTGGCTCCATGGCAGCCACCGTATTTGTCTAAGAAGCAAACACTACTGCCTTGAAATTGAAGCTACTAGATGAGAAAAAATTCTAAGCTGCTCTTCGTTAAGGGCATATTGCAGAAAATTGCAGAAAAACAAATGAAACAGCTCATTTTCTGAATGTATGGAGCCCTGTACTTTTAAGGCCCCACAACCCACCCACCTCAGTGATGTTTTTTTAATGCATGGATAATTCTGATAAAGAAAAATGTATGCAACATGAAAACATCTTAAAATATCTGCACTTTTTTGAGAAGCGTTATCAAATATATTTTAATAGCTATATACTCAGGGGTCCTGTGTAAGAAACTGCATGTACTGCTTGTTGTAAGAAGCAGCTCTGGGTATAAGCACAGATTCCAACATCGAGCTGTACACATCACAAACATGTGCAGTTGGTGTATTGTCCAGATGATGGCACACTTTACTAAGTGGTCCACAAGGAGAGCGGTCTGTCTAAGAGCCGCTCTCATGGGTAGGGGTTCCAACATCCAGTGCATACGACAGACATCCCTCATATTTTGACCTGCTTAGCCTGGAAATACAGCTGAGACATATTCAATACCAACAGGTCACTTCCAACTCAGGAGAGCGACGAATTTTGTAGGAAACAAAGTAATGGCACATGTACGGGAGACAGACTTCATTTGTCAAAATCATTTATTTACTATAATACATAGCAGATGATGTTAAAATTTTTTTCAGTTTGTACATCAGTTTTGTATGAGGCAGGTCATATGAACAAATGTTGCTCTTTCTAACTACACAAATGGGATCCTAGCAGCTGTGCGCGTCCCCCAAACCTATTTGAGCCCTTTCCTCTTGTTATATAGTGATTTGACTGAGATAAAAATCTTGTCTTACAAAGCTTTTGAGAAGTAAACCCCTATCGTTTCTGTGACCATTCTTTCACGTACAAGCATCCCCCATCAATCTCACAAATTCTACACATCCCTGTGTCAGACTAGTTTTCCACACAAAGACTGTAAGCTTTCTAAGCAGCATCTGTTACAGCGGAAACAAAATTCAGTACCATCTACAAAGAAAAAAAAGCAATCTTTTTTCCATATAGGGAATTAAGTACAGTCAATTAATCTAACCCCAATTTTTAGTACAGCATACCACAAAGAAATCTGATTACAAGTTTTACAAGATTATACAGAGCTCCAGTACCCCATGATTCATCAGCAAACTGCTGACATATATGCTCTATTTATATATATATCTAGATTTTATTTATATTTATATATTTTTCCTCTATTCAGGGGAACAAAATCAAAATATGATATTAAAAAATTAACCTATGGCATGATAAAATGAGTGAATACAATTTTACCCCAATTTAATGTTCCCTTAAACAAGATTTTTTTTTTAAAAAAAAGGTTTGCATAAAAACAGTTAAGCTTGCTTTTTTCTTTTCTCTTTCTATCTTTCATTTATTACAAGTGGCAAATGACATGCAAATTTAGTTCAAGAAACAAATGAACAACTATTTCAATGCCTGTTGTTGCTGTGCAAGATAACGTCCAAGAGACAGAGAGGAACAAAGAAATGGAAAGGGGGAAAGAAAATAAAAAACCTGAAACAGGGTTAGAAGAGCTAGGCCACAGTCAACATAGCCTGGGCCTTCGGAGATGTGCCATAGAGTTCCAGTGGGCTGTTTCCCTTCTGTGGCTTTCCAACTGTGAGGGGCTGTGGGCTGCGTCTCGCTGCTGGTGTCCGTCCCAGGCTGGTGTGCACCTGCTGTGTTTGTGTGTGTTTGAACTTGTGTCACAAAGTTTCATCCCAACTGTCATATGGCCATGGGACGCCATCACCACATAAATTTCCATTTGCTTTTAGAAATAACATTTCTAATTAAAAAACAAAAAACAAAACAAAAGAAAAAAACAAGTTCATCGTAAAAATAACGAGGGGGAGACAAAAAAATGGCACAGGGTAAAGCCATCAAAATAGATCGTGCATGTAGTGTACATTTCAACAAATGATTGACAGTTCAATTGTCTTTACAAACAAAATAAGAAAAAAAACTGCAGTATAAATATATCTTCCATATATTTGCAGTCAAATCTGCATGCTTGTCATAGCAGACCAGGTAACCACATCTCATCAACAAACATTACATTGTCACTTCTTCTTTCAGGCGCCATTTGAAATCTGGTCAGGATTTAAAAATAAAAGAAACAAACAAACAAAAAAAAAATGCATATCTACGTCAACGGTCACGCCGGTTCGTCCTCTTGGGTGAGCTTTGACGTTTTTCCTTTTCCCATTTTTTTTTTTTTAAAAAGAGGCTCCCACGCAAGTGCAAGTGCGTGATGCAGTCAGCTGAGATGGCGATGGTCACTGGGTGTATGTGTGCGTGTGTTATATGAGGGGCTCAGAGGGCATCGGATGCTGGATCTGCTGTGGCTGCAGTGGGGGAGGGAGCTGCAGGGCCAGCAGGGACTCCACCATGCCGTGGCCATGCGGAGGGGGTGTGCCCTCGGCGCTGGACGGCTCCGTGATGTCACCGCCGTAGAAGAAATACTGACTCTGCTGAATGAAGCTTTCGATGACTGACTGGTTGAGCTTGGTGGTGGACAGCGTCTCCTTGTTCTCGAAATCAGGCCGCATGAGAGTGGGCCAGAAGCAGATGGAGAGATTGTCCGCCGTCATCAGCGTGGTCTTGCTCTGCTGGCTCACCCTGCAAGAGAGATGAAAGAAATGGGGACATGTTAAAGGTAAGGCAAGTAAGCTAAACATAGCAAGTCTGCTAAAGCTGTATGCACAAAATATTCACTGAATAATCAGTATTACTCAGTGGTCTTCAAGCACAAATAATTGTATTATGAAACCGAAAGTGACTTTTTGTCATTGTGAACACACCACACACAATGTGCACTACAATGAAATGTAATGTGTAATTTTATGTAAAAGTTCTTCTCATTTTGTTCATTTTCTAAGTGCAATTAGGCACGGTTTTCTAATAGAATAAGTGCTATTAATAAGTCTTCTATGGGAAAAAAAACTTATAAAAATTATTAAGGGAGATTTCAAACCACAAAGCACAGAAAGTTTCATATTCAATAATTCTGTGGTATTTATGTAATTGCAGTTCCCTAAACTGACACCCACTGACGTGTGCATAGGGAATATAAGGTCACTGCTAAAAGACAAATGGAATGGAATGTAGCTAAAAGTGAAGATGCAGGAGCAGCCCAAACCCCTGCACCTGTTTTTATGTGGAAATACGACAAAAGCTGAATCTAACTGTGAACTGAAATACAGTCGTTAGTCATAAATTTAAGAACCACAGTCTGACAGGACAGGACCATATGACTGACATTCAAAAAACCACAGAATTACAGAATGTTTAGCATGATACTGCCATTTACATAATGTGGAGTAACAATTGACAAACACGTGACTATCTATAGCTTTAAATATCTGATTGAACAGCTGCTTCTATAGTGCAAGACAGTACATTTTCTGGTTCAGCCACCAGGCCTGGTTCTCCCTCTGGAAGACTCACTGTTGTGCAGAGTAGACAACTGCTTTGTATTAGCATTTAGCTTAAAAACATCTTCTGTTTCCTTTCCAACAAGTGAGTCAGTTTAAATTCAGTGTTACAGGTGAGATGCTAAGAGTTATGGCGATACCAGCAGGCAGTTTCTGAACAAAAAATCCTCTGGCGTGCATTTAAACTGCACCAGGTACAGATACACCACTGGACAAAAGTGTTGGGACACACCTCTTAATCACTGAATCCAGGTTTTAAGCCAGAACCATTGCCACAGGTGTAAAAAATAAAGCATTCATTCATTCTGAAGACCTCAGTTAATTCAAGTGTGGTCCTAGGATGCCACCTTTGCATTAAGCCAGATGATGAAATTTCTTCCCGGTTATACATTCCAGTTAACCGTAAGTGGTGTTACTGTGTTTAGGACCAAAAGAAACTCCATGAAGTGGCAAACCACATGAAGTAACATAGCATGGTCTGTCTCAGCGTGTGTAAAAGTGGCAATGATCTGTTAACTCACTAACTGCAGAGTGCTAAACTTCCTCTGGCTTTAAGCTTAGCACAAAAAGTATGCATGGTGAGCTTCATGGAATGAGATTCCATAGCTTAGCAGCTGCTTGCTGTGTATGAAAAGTACAATGAAAAGATACCGATGCACCACAATAAATATTTGCTTGAAAAAAAAACTGTCATTGGAAAATATCTTTGATTTGATGAATAATTCAAACCAATAGTTAATGATCTCAGAATGTTAAGGTGATGCTGGAACAGGGTGCAAATATTCATTTGAATCATTTTACCTCGTATGTTAGCTTACAGAAATAAAAGTTTGATTATTTTATCCAAGAAGATGTTATCCTAATATCTGTATTTTATGAATGTTTATGTATTGGCATTGGTAGAATACGATAAAGCAGTGGCCAACAAATCCCACACCAGTGCACATTTTACATGCAGAAATGTGTACGCTTCCCCTGTTCTAGAAAAATGAGTATCCTGGGATCTGTGGGGACAGCAGTTAAGCAAGATCTTTTCTTATCAACTGATAAAGCACATGGAATTAAACTTTATGCCAGAAATCAGAAAATCTATATTTTACACAATGCTTCACTCTGTCAACACTGAAACTAAAATAAAAAGAAATAAGGACTCATGTGTTGATGGAAGTTTATCCTCATGAACGAATCCAAGCTGTCACCAGTTTTTTTTACCAACTACTAAAGGAAAAATGGGCAATTTTCTTGCTTCGACAGTGTTCCAAAGTACTTTGTCTTGCGAGAGACAGCTGCATAAAAATGAAATTTCCATGCAATTCTTGATGTATTATAGACTCTAAGCCATGTGCTTTAAGGAGTTCTTCGGAAAAGAGGTTATTCTGTCTCCTTTCCTCTTATCATCATTCATCTCAGTGCAGTCGTCTATCCGTCACACTGGACTGACAATGCATGCTTGCTAAAAGCTGGAAGAATGAGATAAAAACTTAATGCTGAACCTCTCTGAGAATAACCTCTTTCCCAAATGAATTCCTTCCCATTGCTTTTACTGCTTTCATCAGAGCCGTCCTGATAAAACGGTTGCACTTTTGATACGATACCGATACCGCAGCTTTGCTATCTGCAAATACTGTTATCAGTGGGAAATGAAGAACAAACAAAGGACAACAATCAAATTCTCCCCAGTTTACTGTTCACAACCGCAGGTGATAATGAAAGACTGACACTATTTATACACAGAGGTGCTTAAAGCAACTATCAGGTTTACAGTTGAATCAGTTAAAAACAGCAGCATTCAGCAGTGTAAACAAATACCACTTTCAAACTTCCCCTTACAGTGCAGCGAAGTGCAAAACAATTTGTTCCACCTTAGATTAGGCAGAAGTTATGGTGCTTCAGACTATCACAGCTGCACAATTTAAGGTGGAACTGAAAAATCTGAATGTAAAGCTAACTTCAGCCTGGCTTAAAGTGAGTAAAAGCCAGACATTACATCCCATGCTCATGTAATTAACTGGCTACTACTGTTATCAAGTGACATGCTTATGTTTTTCTTCCCTACAGTTTCTGAACTAGCGTTCTCCCATCTATAGCTTTTACTACAGCTTTGCAACCAGTAAACTGTCTGTTAAATTCTCCCCTTTATTTGACAACTTCTGAACTGTAATTAAGATTTTGGAATAAAGCTGTTAGTCTGAACAGCAGGCAAGGTGCAGCTCTGACCTGGATATTCCACAAGTACGCTGGCTAGCTAACATAGTCATTCTATAACGTTACAGGATATGTGCTGAGTGATGATGAGTTTTGCAGTGCAATCACAAAAACACATCAAAGATTATTTCACTGCTTTTCATGAATGTAACTTATGCTAGAAAGTAAATGTAATGTTTGCATTACGATGAATAAATCAAATAAAATCAAACCCCTAATGGCCTTGACAGTCAGGTAACATTCCTTCTGTGATTGTACATGTTTCTGTGCACTGTTGTTCAAATTATGAATTTACAAACCTTCAATTTAAACATTATATATTTATTGACATCCCAATATGTACATTTGCACTGCCATACTGTATTTTATTACCCATTTCACAGGAGGCCCCCCCAAAGGATAAAATCCTAGAAATCACTAATGGGCAATGTTACATGTGTTAATTTGGCTGATGCTTTTATCCAAAGCGACTTCCAAGACGTGGAGCAGTACCTTGCTCAAGGGTACACCTCAATAATGTCTGCGCTGGGACTTGAACCTGCAACCTTCAGGTCCCAAGGCCAATGCCCTAACCACAAGGCCACCACTGCCCTACTCAAGTTAACAAGCTCAACTACTATCCATAAACACATATTTAATAAAATCCTGCTGTTTCATGTCTCCAACAGTATTTTAGGGGAAAATCAAGCTCTTTGTGTGTGTCATCTGTATAATGTTTCTTTCCATAAGAGAGACAATATCAGCAACAATATTAAAGTTTAATATGACAGATGAACCTTAACCAGTATCAGGGGAGCAGTTTTACCTGTTGAGGTGAGTAATGACATATTTGAAAACTTCATAGTTGACCGGAGGGAATTTCCTCACAATTTCCTTCAGCACCTGCAGTCTTTCAATGTGGTCCACTATTTCTGTAAAGACACAAGCACATTGTGCAGACAAATCAGCCAGATGTGAGAGAAAAGAGTGACAAAGGTGAGCACATGTGGAGCAGTGGGCAGCTATCAACAGCACCCGGGGAGTAGTGTAGCGGGACGGTACCTTGCTCAGGGGTATTTCAGTAGTGCCCGGGCCGGACCTCGAACCTTCAGATCTCGAGGGCAATGTCCTAACCACTAGGCCATTAAACTAATGTCATTTTTCCCTTACCCCAAATACAGCTGTTCACAAGACATGTCTGGTATCTGAAGACATGACCACGTAAGTACATGGAGGCTGCTTAATTGAATGTGGTTTGAAGTAAGCGCTTGATAATTTAGGCCCACAGTTTACATGTTAATTGGTGGCTGTAAAAGCTAAGTAGCAAACTTGGGACACCAAACATGTCTTGGCTGGTCGTCAACAACTGGGGCAAAGAGAAAACTGTGCACATTTGATTTGTTGTGCTGCTGCACTGCTTTAAGCGAACAGGATTCGTGTTGGCACTGATCGTAAATAACCAAGCTAACCGCGTCTTATAATATCAGTTCTGATTTCGCCCTGGTGTTTAATAGCATTCGCAGATGACCCACACTCGCTGGCCTCTCTCTAAATCCCCTCGCCTGCTGGAAATGGTGGCGACAGGGCTGGTGCGAAACTAGTCTCAACACATCCAAGAGGCTGCTGCTGACGTCATCGGGTAAAAATGTTTGCTCAGGGCGCAATGCACAACGGCTGCCTGCGTGAGGAGAGAGGGCTGGAAATCTGGCAGTGGTTCAAACAATAATCTCCAAATGGAGGGAAGTGGAGGCGGAGAAGAAGGGGGAAAACAAATACACGCATATGTGTACGTTCGGGACCGATGCTGAGAGCAATCGCAGCGACGGACTGGGAGGCAGAGAGACATCAGCCTACTGCTGAGCGGCTGAGAAGCGATCGGGAACACATCACACCAGGCTCCGGATTAGATGCAGCACTCAGCTCGGGGAAAAAAAAAAACAGAACTGAAGTGAACATAGATGCATTTAAATCTCCATCGCCAGCTTCCTTGAGGCTGGGATTAGACCCAGTGGTGATGGGATTAATTTCCAATTGAGCAGGAGATGTTTTATGAATATGGGGAATATGCAGAATGGAGAGGAGGCTATAGTCGCCTGCGAGTTGAGGACACGCTCTTCAGTGGTCGTTTCCTCTGCAGCAGATACATTACCATGATCTAATGCAAGCTGTGCTGCAATGGTGCACCTGCAGTCACAGCACATCAAAGTAAAGGTCGTATTAATTGTCTGTCACTGAAGTGATGATGTTTTTCTTTTGACACTTCAGCACTAGTGTCGTCTTTTATAGGAAAATAGCACAGTTATACTAGAATCACATTCACTGCACATTACCGGTGTAAATGGGAACAATTACATTAACCCATGTTAGAGCTAAAGAACAGTGCAGTACTGCGTAATATTTAGAAGTGCAAAGAATAGTATAAATACATTATAGGTAATGCATAGATGATTACAGTGTATATTACCATACATCCATCTATTTTCTAAACCGCTTCTTCCGTTTCCGGGTCACAGGGAAGCTGGAGCCAATCCCAGCTGACTGTGGGCCTAAGGCAGGGTACAGCCAGGACGCCAACCCATCGCAGGGCAACACATAGACAGACAACCATTCATACACACACTCACACCTACGGGCAGTTTTAGAGGATCCAATCAACCTACTGCACTGGGAGGAAACTGGAGCACCTGGAGGAAACCTTGCAAACTCCGCACAGAAAGGCACCCGTGGCCGTCCCGGGGATCGAACCCAGGACCTTTTCGCTGTGAGGCGACAGCGCTAACTGCACCACCGTGCTGTCCTTCAGTATATACTAGGGGTGTAAATCATGAGCTTCATCACGATTCGATCTGATTAGCCAACGATCCAATACGTATTCGATACTGGGGTCTGCAGTCAGTATGAAACATGATGTCATTTCACACAATCTGCAACATTTCCATGCTCTCACACATACAAACAAATTATAAGGTCGAATGCAGCAGTTCCTCAGTACAGAACACTGCACACAGTAAAATCCATTTTTTTACGGGCTGATACATCGTATTATGTGCTATTTTGGTCGATGCATCGATACAGATCCATTCATTTTTACACCCCTAGTATGTACAGTGTTATTGATTATGGAGAGCAGAATATACAGATTAAAAGATATGTGCGGTGTATTAAATATGTTATAAATTGGAGTGAAGTGGGCGGAGCTGAAGAGGATTATATGTACAGTATAGACAAATATACAGTAGGTTGTATAACTGTAGAGTAGATGTAGGAAGATGCAGCAGGTGTATGCACAATAACAACAATGTTTTCTGCAAAGTGAGTAATCAGTTTTTACAGGGAACAGACGTGCAAATATAAAAAGTGCAGAAATAGTGCAACGTGCTGCCCTGGCAATATCGCTAACATTCTCTGAGCAACCTGATGTTTCAGACCAATTTCCTTTCCGTCGATCCACTCAGTACAACATGGGCTGTAGGTAACATCACACCCATGCATGTCTGGCTGACCACTTTAACCACCCCTATAAAACAGATGATCCTTCATCATCTGCATCACCATCGCCTTTGGTTTTTATGGTCTTAACTTCCCTAAGAGAACCTTCTGAGCTAATCGTGCCTGCTAATTAGCAAAAAAAGTCAAACAGCTTCCTGTTGTATCAGACACACACAACAGCAACCACTAGCTGGTGCAACATCTTTTTACACATTCATGTTTGAAGGATAAAGCTGCTTGTTTCAACATCTCTAAACTTTGCTTTGCAACCTCTCTGATCTAGCTGGTTTTGCTTTGCTAGCAGCTATCTGAAGTGCTTATATGCAAAACTACTCCATGTAAAGTTCTAGGATTAAACCTAATCATACCTGATTATTGGCTATTTATGTTTATGCATGGTAACTCGTCCTATGCTGTTAGTTTATGATGAGCCAGCTCAGGTCAGTTTCAAACAGAATTTTGTCTGCTTAGACTTAGACAGAAAGTTCTTGGGCTGAATTGGGACCAAAATATCAAGCCTGAATAAAGCTGTAACACAATTCAACAGATGTAAGTATCTAAGGTTTTCAAGATATGACCATTATTCAAACACACCACACCACAATGTAAGAATGTAATTTGTTTTTGTAATATTAATAAACAAATTTTGCAATATATTTTTCTTTGGTCGAATGAATGGAACATTTCATTTGCTGGGAAAGATACTGTGCTAATTTTGTTCTTATATTACTGGCTGGCTGCTGATCATATGGCCCACAACATGATGTCAAACTAGGTCAATCCAAACACCTGCTGTGTTCAGAAAGGTTTGTTCATGGAGTCATTCGCTGTTCATTTCCTGAATTTGCTGAAAAATGTATATAAGAATGACCATCGACTGAATAAAAGGACAAGAATCAACCAATGCTACACATGGTTAATACATACATAAATACATATA
>JBBPDA010000001.1:45547652-45565819 GCA_037974385.1 Arnoldichthys spilopterus
TATATAGTACTATATAGATACTATACAGTACACTGTTTCTCTGTCATGAGAATCATAGTTCTCCAAAGCTCATGGAGTCATTAATCTTATGAAACATTACATACTTTCTATTTTAATTGTAGAAAAAACAAGCATTTATTTGGTCAGTGGGCCACCATTGTTGTTTCATCTAAACAATTTAATGTTCTGGTCAAGTATTTGGTCGACTGCATTTTGAGTCCCTTATCTTATTAAAACATGCACTGAACTCTGCCACTTGGTTTAGGCCAGTTACGGTCAAAAAGTCCACTGGATTTCACTGTGTTTAAGTAGCAGACCTTTTCAGTGAGCTTTGTCACTGGATGTTAGACAAAAGCTTGCTGGTTGCAGGCGGTTCGGTTGCACTGGCACATTTTACGTTTTGTGGTTTCTTTTGAGAAGGTTTAGGAGAATCCATACATTTTATTTATTTTTTACTAATTTATTTATGTATTCAGAGTTTTAAAAATATATAAATAAAATACATAATTTTTAAAAATATAATTATTATTGCCACAAATTAATATAAAATGCAAGGAGTAAGTAACCTAAACGTCTGAAAAAAAACAGGAATGTACTTACTAGCTGCTTCTACTAGTTCTGGATGGAGATTGTAGGGGATGAGGGGGTCAGGTAGATCAGCGAAGAAAGCTTTCAGTGCCCCTGCCACAGCGTTCACAGCAACATCCATAGCCATAAAATCTACACTGTGGTCTAAACAGAAAAACACCAACAACAAAATAGAAGGTTAAGAAAGTGGACCTCATAGTAATGTCAACACCTCAGTCTGTGTGGGATTTTCTGCAGTGCTGTCAGTGTTCGCTGTGCCAATAAAAACTGTGTCAACTGAAATGAGTAAGAGCGAAGAAAAGGAGAGTGAGCTTAAACAGAACTGAGGGGGGGAGGGGCACGGTGAGAAAAGTAAAAGTACAGAAGAAAGCACAGAAAAACAGAAAGACCAGAGAAAGAGGAAAGAAAGAGAACACAGAAAAGAGAGAGAGCAGGCCTTAAGGTGAACTGACAGCTGTCAGAGTAGATCTCACTAAGGGAAGGACACAGGATAAGAGGGAAAAAATGCACTTAATTCACAAAATAGCGAGAGCAGAGAGGCAAAGAGAGCCAGGCTAATGGCTCTAGGCCAATGGGCAGATTGATGCCTATAGTGGCTCTTTTGGGCAAACCCTGGCTCACTGAGTGAATAATCTGGTCATTCTGCGGAAGATTTTCCACCAAGTCATCTGCACGGCTCGCCAGGCCGCTCTGACTGGGATCTGATGTGAAAGATGAAAACAGAGCGAAAGCTGTGCATTTCGGCCACAAAAGCGAAGCGTAAATTCACTTCCTGTGAGGGCCTGAGGAACGTACTTGAGGACGACACTAGATTAGAATCAACTACTCGGTTACTTAACAGCATAAACTACTTTCAAGATGACAGATGAGATACAGAGTCTTCCCTAACAACCAGTATCTATTCTAACGAGAAACAATTTGTCATGAGTTTTTTCCCCAAACAGAACATAAACCACAAGACATTTTATTAATAGTTTCTACTGATCTGTGTTGCTTTCTGTCGGGGATGAACAGCCCTTCACCGTATCACAACTGTGTATTTCACACTTCTGTTTCTGTAGATTCTGTGAAGCTAATGCTAGTCTGCCAGACAGTAATGTAGTTCCTCCAAGTACTGATATCTCTCCTGAGCTCAGTAATAGCTGGTCTTTACCAGCAGACCATTACATAAGTAAAAAAGCTTTGCCTATCTCTGGTGAATACATTAGCCTGCAGAGCAGAGAGGGAGGAGGGAGGGAGGAATGATCTTTTTACAGGACGAAATCTGAATGGCCAACTGAAAGGACGAATGAAGTATTACAGTTTACGCACATTGTGTTTACTGGAAATCAGGCATTCATTACACGACAGGCCAGTCCAGCCCAGCCACTGTTTTAGTTACCTTGGTCAAACTGTTTCTGAATGTTGTCCTGATCGGTCTTGTTCCCGCTCACGCGATAAAGGCCCTCTGTGGTAAGACCTAGAAAACAGGAGCAAAGAGTTAAGTAAATTCCACGTAAACGATATAAAACATCCCAAAGGAAGAACTCTGGCTTACGTCACTAAAGGCTCAAGGGGCTAAATCGAGTGTACCAGTGCAATCACGTTCATCATGCAGGTCAGCTGCCTGGTTGCATCATTTATCACACTAGCTTTCTATTCCAGACCAAACGCTGCAGAGCTTTGACTTTTCTTTATGTAATAGTGTAGCATGTTCACATATATCCAATATTGCCATTATATAAGAGATAAAAAAAGAAATATTAAGCATTTTTCAGCATCAAATCTGTAATAAATCAATAAAAAGTGAGTTAGCCAGCACAAACATTTTCCACATCACCACAACGTCTGTAACATAAAAAAAATCTGACAGGAAATCTTCAATTTAACTTTCTGTTGTCTCGGGAACTCCTCTCTCAGGCTTTTGCATTAATGTAACTCATTAGAATATGCAAATGATGTATAATTCATGCTCAAAATGCACAAAACTAATGTTTATTTGTTGACTAATATGCCGTCTTGTGTCTCCTGTCTAGTATCGAATATATCAACAAGCTGAGCAAGATAAACTTGGCTTTTGTTGACAAACTCAGCGATGACCTTGCGGAGCTGTGTGACGCTGCAGGGTGCCTGCTTAAGCGAGGGCTGTTTCAAAGCTGCTTAGTGAGCTGCTAGGCGCTTCATGTCAAAACCACTGCGCATTCTTTAAATGTTCGCACATGTCGGAGCCAGTCCCACCCGTTGTACGGACAGCAGTGGGAGTTTTCGGTCGAGGCGTGGCATTGCACACAGAAACACGGGCTTATTTATACAAAGGACAGGTGCAGGGCAGTCAAGGGAGTGCAAGGTACTTTTATTGCTGTGGAGTCAAGCGAGGTGAATCATCTCAGCATTATGGCGGCTTCATAAGTGATCTGAAGGAGAATCTTTGCACGGGCAGTTGAGTAAACTGCTGTTCAGGCAGTACGCAGGGCTGAAAGATTCGTCAAAGGGGAATTTTCAAATTGCACAAGCCACCATTGCATGTAACAGAGCTCTATTTTATCTTTGTTCCTGGGTACAAAGTGTGTTTTCCCAATCCTGTATGCCTAAAAAAAAGGAAATGGCTGATGTTCCACAAAAACATTGCTTCTGTGTGCAGGACAATGACGTTTTGAAATGTGTCTGTTTTCAAGAACATTCTCGAATTTTCTAGAACTTTCTGGAATCTTTTAGAACTTTCTGGGACTGTCCAGAAAAGATACAATTTTTGCCATTTTCTGTCAGGTAGGTCCACTAAGAGTTGGTGTAGAGGTCTGTTTTCAAGAACATTCTCCATTAGCTTTAAATGCTAAGTAGACTTTTGGAATTTTTGGAACTGTAAAAACTGTGCTGAAGTTTCTAGAATTTTCTAGAACTTTCTGGAATCTTTTAGAACTTTCTGGAACTGTCCAGAAAAGATACCATTTTGCCTTTTTTTGCCACTAAATATGAAACATTTGTGGGCTGTGCTCATAAAATCTTTGTGGTGAATATAGCTGTTTTTACATAGGCTTTAGACATAAGCAGTTGAGATTAAACACTTAGATGCCAGGATCAAAAATTTATATTTATATTTATAATTCAATTTATGTAACTAGAATATTGCAGCATAGTTGTCTGAAATTTAATGACAGAAGAAGCAAGAAATACACAAAAGTTATTATTTAGACATAACAATATGATTATATTTATAACATTTACTGTTAAATATTAATAAGATCAAATACAGCAGTCTAGTAATAAGCCAAAGCAGCTTCTCAGTACAAACTGCTGCTCACAGTAAAATCAAGTAACAGTAACTGTGGAGTGAACACACATCTATTTGTATGTGTCACATTGATAAATCAGACACTATTTTGGTTGATGCATCTATTCAAACCAATTCATTGCTTCACCCCTAGTTTATGTAAGCTGTCTCTTAACAGGCCTTTTGTTAAACTGCCTTCCATTTAATCTCAACCCAGCCATTATGAGTGGACAATGTGAAGACATAATTCATCATCATCACCATCATCATAAACTTTGTATATTATGGTTATAATCGGTGCTTACAAAGTGACCATATCTAGTCCTGATTAACTGAATGTAGTGCAATGCAGTGTGTAAAATACTGAATATAACTGTACTCATAGGTTTGACTGTTTTTTCTGTATCGTGACATTCAATTTTATTACAGATTTGCCTGATGAAGGTATTCGTTCCGTGTGTAAACAGCTACAACATGGCTGTAACCTATTTAAGACGTGCTGTCTTGCTGCTACAGGACAGTGCTTTCGGTCTGTTTCAAAGACAGTATATTGTGGCTGATACAGGACATTTACTACAAAATAAAACAAAAAAACAAGTTATGACATGCATGTTTTAACTGTGCTCTCCATACAACCACCAGTTCTGTCAGGTAGGTCCACTAAGAGTTGGTGTAGAGGTCAACATATGGACCAGACTGATTTCACTATTTATGTACAGTCAGATAACTATGAGTGTAAACTGGCCAACCAGTGACTCTCCGATGACTCATGTGGTTTGAGTGTGGGTTTGTGGTTTGGTTGGTTTTGGTGTGAGTTTGGATCCTGTCTATGACAACCCTGTCACAGGCCATCATGGGTGTTGGTGTGCATCAACAAAAGCCTGGTAGCATTAGGCCCAGCCTGACACTGTCAGATGACACTGGACTCTCTGGAGGAACATGCACAGTCTGACAGCATTGCACAGTTTCAGTGAAAAGCACAAGAGAACTGCAAACCAACAGGCCTAAATGGTATAATCGGATACTGTAATTTAAATGCAATTTACCACTCAGAGAATTAGGCCAGATGAATTATGCCCCTGTACTTGAACTAATTAACCTCATGACGATTTAAGCAAATTCCTAGGTGCACCAATCATTTCCGGTTTAAGCAATGCATCACCCAACATTAATAAAAGTTAAACAACATTAAGCAATGGTCCATTTTTCCTCCCTTTTCTGCTCCCTGCAGATTTGGTCATGTTAATTTGCACAAAAAAATCAAACTCTGGACAAATTATCTATTATATCTTCTCAAATATACATCTCGTCCAGGCATTTGCCATTTGTTCATAATTATTTCAGCAACTATGATATAAGACATGCACTAACAAGTAGGACCTGCTGCATAATAAATTTAACAGGCATACAGAAAGCTTCACTGAGCTGAAAAATCCGAGGAGGCCACTTCAAGTGCATCAGAACGCAATACTTTAATGCACTGCATAAAATTCAAGAAAAAATATAGACCAAAATGATTGCGCTATTGCTTTTAACTGTTTTCCTCTACTGTATAAATGGGGGATGTGCAGATTTATCCTTAAGGGCTGGTGTGGCTACAGGTTTTTATTGCAAGCAAGCAGAGGCACCTGATACCACCTGATTAATCAACTGGTGTCGTCTCCAACAACTGATCATATGAACATACGCTCTGAAATAGTGGAAACGCTGCAGACAAGATTTGACACCCAGATGTACAGTATATACCATTTCTACAGTCTATTGTCTATTCGTATATATTCACAACTATTCTGTCAGTGCTGTGATTCGTTATTGTTACTGAAAAGGCAAAAAAACGCTCAAAAGAACCAATGAAATGAATCGGACCAAAATAACTGAACCGAATCATGTTGAAATCTGATCGAATGCAGTTTTTATACCACAAATTGATTTGACTTTATTTAGTCAAATGCTGAGAGGAAGGTTGAGGTCAAGGCTGTCATGAAAACAGGAAGCAGTGGTGAGGGAAGTGATCTTAGTTTGGATGTGGCTCAGCAGGATGTTCTACTGTCCCCTCAAAACCCTCACATCAGCCTCATCTGCAGCTCCTCATCAACAGATTACCATCGCGCTCGGCCCCCGTGTACAATAAAAGGCTGTCAGCTCGCAGGAAGCGAAAGACATTACTCAAATCTATGCACAGTGAGACCGAGCCAGATTGCATCAAACTGCACGTGCACACACACACACACACACACACACAGACTAACACAGTTTTAAATGGCTTCTCCACACCCCCTCCTTGGATACTGTTGCCAGCTTAAAACAGCATTTAGATTATTTTTCCCTGCAGTGATAATTTAACTTAAATCATGCTGTGACTCAGTTCTGCTCAAGAGAGTAGCAGATGCTTCTGTTCACTCATTTAGCTGCCTGTTGTGTTAATGCACCAATTGAAACAAACATATAGTTCCTTCTCACTGTCAGTGCTTGGGGAGTCTCTTAGGGCCAGACATGGCCTCATGGCAGGAAAGTCAGGGAAGAACCATTAGAAACTTTAACGTAAATGTAGGTCTGAACTAAATGACCATGACCTTTTCAAACCTGATCTGATCCGACACTGGCACTGATCAGACAACAAGCGAGTTGTTAACCCACTGACGTAAAGTAAATACAGTAAGTGCAAATCCCCCCTCTAAGCTCTCCTTACACATGTAGATGTGAAATGAAAGTGACTATTTGTCATTGTGAACACACTCAAGCACCACATTGAAATGTGACCTCTGCATTTAACCCATCACACATGCACAGGTGGAGCAGCGGGCAGCTATCAACAGCGCCTGGGGAGCAGTGTAGTGGGACGGTATCTTGCTCAAAGGTACCTCAGTAGTGCCCGGGCTGGGACTTGAACCTGCGACCTTCCAGTCCCAAAGGCAGTGTGTTGTGTTTGCAGGAAAATATATATATATGGCCTCTAGCACAGACAACAGTTCTGTAGAGGTGTTCGGGAGAGACTGCGCTGCAATCTAGCACCAAAAGTTTAAAAAGGCATCTCCAGACGTGTATCCTCAATATGAGATCATGTCTGATCCTCTAAGTCTGAGACTTAGAAAACCGTGTTGTGCACATTTTTATGTTTTCAATGCTCAGCACAAAGAGCATAAAGCAATAGCCTGGCAAAAAAATTATTCACACAAATGATCCCAAATGTGACTTCTGGCTGTGCACGATAAGTGTCTGAAGTTTGCTTCTTTAGTTTTGGACTAAAGCTACAAGAGCTAATGTAGCTAGGGTTAGGGTTAAGGTTACAGCCCACCAATAAGAACTGTGCAGACTGCATGATTAAATACTTGTAAAGTAATGTCAAACAGACTTGTGGGTAATGTCATTCTTTGAACAAAAGTACAAATGAAATTGTCAAAATGAAATGTTATTAGCTCTGTATCTTAGCTACTTATTGGCAGTGGTGGCCTAGGGGTCAAGTCCTTGCCCTTGTGAACAGAAGGTCATGGGTTCTAACCCACTGAGGCACCCTTGAGAAAGGTACTGCCCCAATACACTGCTTCCTAGGTGCTGCTGATAGCTGCCTGCTGCTCCACGTGTGCACTTTGTGTGACTGTGTTCACAATGACATATCGTCACTTGAACATACGACCTTCTACACGGATAAAACTATATCAAACTGTGTCAGAAACCACAATCAATATGTTTCAACTCAAACATTTTGGGTATGTTGTGACATAGAAATCCAGTTTACACAAGTCATCATTTTAATATCAAAGGCAGTGTCCTAACCACTAGGCCACCACTGCCCATGGCACTCAAGCTTCAAATCTGGAAATAAATGCCTGAGTGGAACAAGATCAATGTAAAGAAAACAATCCTATTTAAACTGTAATCAAAATACTGGTAAAAAAAATTTGCCATTAGATTTTTTCTAATAAACAGATGGGGTAGAACTTCCATTAGCTACATAGCCTCATAGCTCCAATGCAAACTTCAGACACCAAACATGTATTGGCTAAAATATTACACTTCTTGTAAGGGTAAGAATATAAGAAAAGCATTTGTTCTTTTACTAAACTGTCATTTTTAGATATTTGAGCTAAATGAGGTGATTTACAGCAAGAAAACCACAAAAAGCACAGCATGAGGTTCCCTAGTGACTCACATCTCAGATGACAGAGCACTCACTAGTCTTTAATTCAGTATATTATTACCTTATTACATTAGCCTTCAGTGAGGCTTCAAATTCCAGTGGCACCTGCTCTATAATCATGCTTCTGAGATGAAACCTTTCCGTTCAAGTACAGTTGCATCTGCAGCCTGATCTGAAACTCCACTTACAGAACAAAACAGGGCATCACACCCTCACTCTGCAGGCCCACTGCTCCATCACTGTAAAGCAAACTGAAAAGGCTGCTATCCCATTACTTCATGAGGATTTGTTTCCAGGAGGTGCATGAGGCTGACCTACAGTGAAGTCTGGGAAAGGTCATCTGATTGAACGTTGTAACGCTGCATGTAGATTCCTTTAAACTTAGAGAGTAGCAGGGGTTCAGAGCTGCGCTGACTAAGCAGACATATGTAATTCTAACACTGCTAATCTTCAGAGTCAGATGAAGCAGTTTTGAGTTGCTCAGGGGTCACAAATCTCAGCCGCACCGCATGAACTCACTTGCATTTACAGGAACTGCACCATGACTACTGGGAGGAGCAATATACTTCTATCATAATCATCTCTACGAGCAGGTTGATGAGCACCTAGGTTACAACTGTAAAGGACAAAAAGCCATGAAAACCTCAGTATCCTATTCACCCTTTTTGAAGGGCCCACATCCTACGCCCTACGTCTTTTCTTTAGAAAAGGGGCTCACGTTGTCAGTCCTGGATGACCGATGTCCAGCAGTGCGGTAGCAGTAGGTGTGATGGAGCAGGAAAATCTGACTGTGCTGGACACCAGTTCTCCAGGACCGGAGCAGTGCAACCCTGTTTTACTATTAAACTAGTCTGTTTCTGCTACTGAGCCTTTAAGACTTGTATTTGCAAACTGCTTCTGTACTGATTGCCTTGTACTGCGCCTCATTTGAAACACTTCTTGTACCTTATAGCTTCAACATAATAGGGAGAAATTGAACTTCTGTAGGCTTGAATAGGTGGAACTTCTGAGTCTTGGTTTCTCCCAAGGTTTCCTGCTACAGCCTAGAGAGTTTATCTCTTGCCTCTGTCGCCTTTGGCATAAAAGTGCTATAGAAATAAAATTGACTTGATATATGCAAAAAAAAGCTCTTTTTTATAATATCACACAGTGACTGTAAATGCTACGTTTTTTACACCTTCATCTCCAAGGGCATTATGGACTGAAGCCTGAATGGTATTTGGTTTTGAAACTTTACATGTTAAGGTGCCACATAACACATATCTTAAAAGTGCAGGAAATCGTCCAGTTTTCCCACATATCTGCCCTTTAACTCGTAGGAAAATATGAAAAAGGAACTGGATCTTCCAGCGTAGTCCACACTAACAGCAAATACTACAAACAGAGCGATGCATGTTAGAGCAAGATCGCTGTTCTTAGCACAGTGCAGGGACAAATGTCACATCAACAGTGTAACCTTTTAACTGAGCCTGCTTCCTGCTGCTGTCGCCAGGGTTTTTCTGAACAGGGCGTGCCAGCATAAAATAAGAACAGTGGCCTGTATTAAACACGCCGGCATATGGTACTATCAGGCCAGGGCTTTGGGCCAGACCCTGTAAGGCTGGGCCTCTACCTGACCTGCTCCAAAAATGCTACTTAAAAAAAATGCTACTCAAGCTAATTAAGTTTTATTCCTCAAAAGAAAAGAAGGTTAAAAGTGCATCTGCAATAGCTTGTAGGACAATTGTGGGCAGTCCACAGATCTAATAGCACTACAGTGAATGGCAGTGTTGCAAATGGAACACACAAAAAATGAATAATTGTCTTATAAACCCAAGCATATCGAAGGGGCTTTTACTCTTGGGAGAGAACAGGGCAACATGGCAAGAAAACAGTATTGCTATTGGTGTTGTCACGACGATAAAATTTTAAACACGATACAAAGAATAAGACTTGACTGATATTTGATACCGTTTTCGATTCTATAGATAACGTAAGCTGCCCAACTCACACATCAGCGTTATTATTTTTATTTGACCATACTGATTTGTTTGTTAAACTTAAATGTGAATTCCTTTATTCATCTAAACTCCATTTGAAATGTCTGTGACTGGCATACACAACATTTAGTGACTAGGTACAGGTTCATTTGCATATTGCAGCCTTGTAGGATACCGATACCAAGAGGCCAGTATCATGAAAATGATAAACAAACATATACTCTACAGCCAAAGTTCACATACTACTCAAGGCCTTAAAGCATGATTTTTTGTCCTGTGACCACATCCCAGAACATGGCATAATGCATCTGAATGCACTGACAGCTGAGGACATTAAAACCCCGGCACAACCATAAGGTCACAAACTGTACCGTGAAGCATGGGCTGCTGGCTGATTGTGTTATTAGGAGGTCAAAGGTTTAGAGTTTAGAGTCTACTGGCTCTGCCTTTTTGTGCATTAAGCAAATTGGCTGAATCGAACTACAGCTCTTCGTACACACATTCCACAGGGAATCACTAAACTGCATTACGCATTCATCACAGGGTTTCCCCTTAAATGAATTTCGAAGAAAGAAGGTAAACTGTCCCTGATCAGAAACAAAAGCTCCTCTTTACTTCCACGTTTGAATGAAAGTGCCCATACATGCTGTTCTGAAAACGTTAAGGAGATAGAAGAGAAGGCATCACTGTCTGTATCAAGTCAAGTCGATTTTATTTCTTGTTACAAGTGACGTCACAAAGTAGCTTTACAGAATCCGGGTCCAAGCCCTTCCGGTTGTTTACAGCCTCGCTATATTTGCCTAAATCCATACATATTTTTTTTTGTATGTTATGATAAATGTACTTATTCAGTGTTCACAGTGGGCAGTGGTGGCCCAGTGATTAGGCCATCGCCCTTGTGAAGTGAAGGTCGCAGGTTCAAGTGCTGGCCCAGGCACCACTGAAGTACCAATGAGTAAGGTACTGTCCCGCTACACTGCTCCCTGGGCGCTGTTAATCGTTGCCTGCTGCTCCATATGTCCAAATACTTTCACTTTTGTACTGACGTTACCCACATTATAAAAGCATTTTGGGACATCATTCATCATAACAACGATATCATCATCTCACTTATCGCTACTGCTTACTTTCCAGTAAAAGGTTAAGGAGAATCATCCGCAGCGGTCTGGGAAAAACACGCAGGTCAAGACAGGGCTGGGAGTTTGTGGGGATGTGGTGACGCAATACTGCAGAGCAGGTCTTGTAACTGTACCTTCAAGCGTCTTGATAGTGGCAACCATTTCCAGTAAACGTGTCTGACTGTGTCTTAATACTTAGGCCTTGACAACCAGGTTTAGTAAAGACAAGATGACAGTTGTAAGACTGGTCTAAGTGCTTTTAAAAGTTTGCAAGTGCGGAGTGAGCAAGTTTGGATTTACTAAAAGACGATGTGTGTGTGTGTGTGTGCACGTGCGAGAGAGAGAGAGAGACCCATAAAAATCTCCAGCAACTGAGAGGATTTAGCAGAAGTGAGGAGCCTTATCTGCTGCCTGCAGCTAAACAGCGTCCCTCTTACAATAGGAAAACGTGGCATTCATTAACATAAAGACTGCCCCACACATGCAAACATGAACATGTCATGTCGACACAGGTGAATTTTGATGCATTAAAAAGTTCCAGTGCTCTCAAAAGTGCTTAAATAGCGGCTAGTCAGAGCTGGCAGGGGGAAAAGGCCTTGTGTAGAAGTGTAACAATTCAGGCTGTATTATCATCAGGAGCAGAGCGAATGCTCTTTCAACAACATGGCCCAGGGTTTGTGCTAGGACCAGCGGAGCGTGTGCCAGCGAAGCATGTGTAATGCGTCGGCCCAGCTGGACCCCGATGACCTGTGGTCAGCTCGTCCATGGGCTAAACTGTGGGCCCAGGACATCTGTCCTTCAGCAGACAGTGATGGCATCATTCGCTCCAGCTCATCTCTAATTCATACTAAGCAGATGGGTTATGATTTTTAAAAAAAATTGTGAAAAAACAGAATTTTCTATCAACTAAAGCGGTTGCATAATTTACATGAGATGGAATGTCCAAAAGTGGTTCGGAAAAAGGGAAGCGGGGCTCCTGAATGGTTGAACTGACTAGGAAGAGCATATTTTATCACCAAGAGCTGCGCTTGAATCCTGATGAAATCAGTCACCTACGAGCAGGTTTGCGTTTGGAATATTGATTCAGCAAAGCATTATGAATAAACTCCTGGCAACACATACACTTATACTGCCATGGGTGTAGTGAAATTTCTGGCTGCATGCAGAACGTGTAAAATATGAGAGTTAAATTGTAAGCAAGATGCAACATTTTGTGCTATTAGAGAAAAAAAGCACCTTAATACAGCAGAACATCTACTGCAATCTGATGACTGGAATACTAGGAAGCCATGTCATGTCCACAGATTGCCTGTAATTGCTACGTCCGATAAGAATGAGATAAGAACTATTCAGAATTAATGAGAAATGGGAATGGCTATTCGACTTACACACTGCCCTCAGACACTAAAAAGAGTCAAAATGTTTCATTTAGCCACCAAAATGTTTAATTTAGCTGTTTTATCCTTTACTCTTCCCATTTGCCTCGCTGGTGAAAGTTAATACAGTGTCATTAGCATGAGGATTTTCAGCCAACAGTCACAACACATGTTGTTGGTCATTTTACATGTTCCAATGTTTGGAAACACCCAAAGCAGAAGAGTACAAATCTGAGCCACAAAGAGCACAAAAAGTAGCTTCTTGAAGTGCCTTCATGCTTAAGAAAACTACTTTTCCATAGACACAGAATGTTTATAGACACTCTGCTGGCACATTTAATATAACCTCTGCTTATTCCTACAGTTCCTTTTACAGAAGGTAGAATGCACCTAAATCTTTCCTGATGTGGGAGCAAGTAGTCTGTAAAAATGACTGACATGGCAAATCTGGTCAGTACTAAAATCACTGGTGAAAATAGAATTCCAAGACATGGAGCAGTGTAGTGGGACAGTACCTTGCTCAAGGGTACCTCAGTAGTGCCCGGGCAGGGACTTGAACCTGTAGCCTTTGGGTCCCAAGGACAATGCCCTAAACGCTAGGCCACTATATGCCTTATATGTAGTGAAATATTGTGACCAGAATATGGAGCTTCACTCTGATAAGAACAGTTAAAAACACTGTTCCAGTGTTACCTTCTGTAATACCTTTGTTTGTGACCTTGGGTTTAAGAAAGATGCTATATAAATACATTTTTAAAATGAGTTTTATTACTATTAATATTATTACTATACAGAGAGTCCCTGTATCTGCATCCTTGTATTATAACAGTGATTTTCCTTGTATTATTTGAATTTTTCTTTACTATTGTATTCTACTTTATTAATATTATGTTACTGGGCAATTTTGAGAAGACTCTGAGTCCAAAAATGTCATTGCTGGTAAGGATGTTTCATTGTTGATGGGTTAAATGCAGAGGTCACATCTCAAATGTTATAACAGACAAATTTTCACTTTCACTTTCACTTTATATGACAATAAACTTGAACAGAACAGATTGTGACCTGATAAGATTTTAACCACATGCATTTACACTTGTGTCTCCGTCAGACTGAAATCTGGCGTGAAGAGTAATATGCAAAAACCAGCCGCTGGTGTAGATCCGCAGATTTCTCTTGGTTTGTTTTCAAATATATTGACAAACTTGCACAGCACTGTTCGTGCAAGATTCGGGACTGATGCAATCTGATATCAGCACTGATACTAAAGGCTTTCACTTATCGGACATCGGACTGATGTTACTGACCCATGTACTGGTCCAGATTTAAAGCTTCTTTGCATTTGACAGAAGAAATCTGCACTTTCCAGAGAGAGTGCAGGCAACTGGAAGCAGGTTCTGCAGTAATGCCTGTTGCACTGTTGCTGTTTCAACTAGTCAAATCAGGAATTTGATTCAGATTTGATAAATTTTTACTGTTTTCTTGAAATTAACATTTCCAAAGAATTTTAGAAACGTATCAATAAGCAGAAATAATGTGAAACGTAACAAACAATAAGGCACAAACTCAAGATGTCAAAAGTAGACTTTGTGGTAAACAATGCTCAAGCAACTTTAATGCAAAAGTTCCCAAAAACGGACTTGACTTCCTCATGCTGAATATCATATTTACATCTTCCTCCTTCAGGAGAAGCAATAAGGCTTGAGCTTCAAATTTGTTCAAGTTTGCACAAACGGACTAATTGTCTGGAAGGAATCCAAGTGGAAGGTCAGACAGTAAAAACAATTTCTCTTCCACTGCCTGGAAATAGCAATAAACTCAGGCCCCCATAAACTCTCCATGCAAGTCCGACTACACCAACAACTCAGCAGAGGTATTCAGTATAAACTGGCTCTGTGTTCTGGGACGATGCAGATGCTGCTGACTGATGTGGATTTGGACATTTGACTGTGAGGCTGATGTGACAGGACAGACAACAGAGTGGGGCCTCTCTGACACCTGCACTGGCTTGACTGGCTTGTCTCACCATAGTTAGTTGTTAACAGATGACGACCTGGTTCAGCCTCCTGTTCTTCATACATCATTATCTGCCCTGAGCTTTTTATTCCAAAATAAATATATCAAACTGGGTTAAAGTTAAAGGGGAATACTTAACCCTACAAGACCACATTCATCCTCGTTTTCACTGTTTTCCTCAATGTGTTTTACAAAAATGTACAGTAACAGGTACAATAACATTATAAAAATAATATTTTTATTATTAAAATAATATTCATGTGCATACATTGCTAATGCTAACATCCATCCATCCATCCATTTTCTAAACCGCTTCTTCGATGGCGGGCCAGCTGACTGTGGGTCTAATGCAGGGCACAACCATAGGAGGTCAACCCATCGCAGGGCATCACATAGACAGACAACCATTCACACACATTCACACCTACAGGCAAAATACTGCAGCCTTTGGACAGTGGGAGGAAACCAGAGCACCCGGAGAAAACACATACAAACACAGGGAGAGCTTGCAAATTCTGCACAGAAAGGCACCCGTGGCCGCCCCGGGGATCCCAGGACCTTCTCCCTGTGAGGCAACAGCGCTAACCACTGCACCACCGTGCCGCCTGCTAATGCTAACATTATCAACAAAATAACTGTACAACTGCTTAGGCGATCTTAGTTTTCCAGCAATGTACCCACAGTGTGGTGATCTTGTTGTGGTAGTACAACTGAAATTTATGAAAAAAAATTTAATTAATTAATAAACAATAATTTAGACCAGATTCCATAGGAATGATAAGTATATATATTCACATTAAATAAACTGAAAATGACCTGTGAGTGGTGATAATCTGGACATGTGAATTCCATCCCTTCTTGTAACTTTGCATGTATATGATATTGAAATTATATTATACAAATATGGCCAAATCCATATGAATACATGGTGTTTCTCAAACGCACAAGAAAACCCATCAGGAACATTTGTTTTAGAGTGAACATTTCCTCAGTGGCCTTTTCATCGGCAATGTTACATTTTGACTCCATGCAGTCATACACCTACATGGATGCACCATAATGCAGCCTCCTGAGATTCTGTATTACAGAACAACATTTAGCTAACAATTATTATACCATATGTTACGCTGCCCTAGTTGGCTCATATGTGAAAGCTTATGACGCTTATGATGTTCTGTCCTCTACTTGCATTTTGCTCTCAGATCTACACCCTGGTCCAAGTGCGTGGCCTGATGTGTGGCGACAGCCTGTCAAAGACAATTTGTCCCGACAACCCTCTCCCTTGAGCAAAAAAGACAGCAGAATGCCAATGGGAATGACAGAACTTTGTGTTGTTGGACATTTATTGCTAAGCATTCACCAGAGACCTTGGTGTGCCAAAGGAAAAAAAAAAACCTAGAGTCATCAAACCTTTGATGCCTTACAGCAAGGTGGCTGTCTTAAGAGCACAAAGCATGTGTGGCTTCAGGACAGGAGGTCAACTCAAGACTCAAGTAGAATGAGTAGGGGTGTAATAGTATATGGATTTGTCCCAAACTGGGACGGAACAGACGTTATGGTCACAAGAGTGCCACTCAGACCGAGACTGGTACATGTACCACTGACATACTAATAACCAAGGTACAATCCCAAGCCTATGTCATCTGCCCACTGCTCCTACATGGATGGCTCAAATGCAGAGGTTGCACTTCATTATGGTGCGCGGTGTGCTGTGCTGCGGTGTGTTCACAATGACAAATAAACGACAACTTTCACTAGTCTACTGCTGGTAGCTAAACATCAGCGCTAAGTCTTTGTGCTGCATCCAGATATTACTGTCTCAAGCAGGTTCTGCGTTTTGTCGTCATGCGTCATGCTGGTACGAAAGTCATTTTGTTTTTGAGAAGCCCATATAAAATAGTGAAAGTGAAATTTGTCATTGTGAACACACCCCATCACACAAAATGCGCCACAACGAAATGTGACCTCTGCATTGAACCCATCCACCCACGGAGCAGTGGGCAGCCATCAACAGCCCCCATGGAGCAGTGTAGAAAGATGGTAACTCAACGGTACCTGGGCCGGGACTTGAAAATACGACGATCACAAGGGCAAGACCCTAACCCCTAGTCTGCCACTGCCCTATGCAAGAGTGTACGTTCAAATAATTGAAAAGAAAATAAGCTTTATGTGTTTGGAACGTTTGCTGCTTTTATCACATTATACTGAACTCATTCTGAAAAATTTTCTGTGCACCATTACACTCCTAACATTAAGAAAAAATGCAAAATCAGTGTCTTATTTTAAAACACCACTGTCAGGTCAATCAGAAGACAACTACACTGTAAGCAGACTACAGAAGACCCAGAAGAGCAGGCTGAAGTGGATGGACACAATGCTCTATAAAAGTCCTGAAAAATGCAGAGAAGTGCGGAGAAAATTCAACCTTCAAAGTGGCTGCAGCCCATGTTTGCAGCTAAGTGATGTTTGGTAGATATCAGTAGTTAACACAACAGTTGAGTTTCCACTAACCTGCTTCATGCGCAACTTAAAAGAGCAAAACTAAAACAAAACTGAATTGAAAACACAATTTTCACATTAAATTCAAATGACACTGACATACATGTTTTACGTGGTCAGATGAGGAGACAAATATGTTTGCACAGTTGATTCAAAGTAAAGAAATGACTGGCGATTTAGACGGCAAGCAACAAAGAAATACCAATATTTATCTGTGAGGAGCTTGAGGAGGGTATGAAAAAGAGAGGATCAATATGACATGTTGTTTGAAGCCAAGTAAAGACTTTGAAGTAGAATTTTTCTTTCTGTACGAGCAGTGCTGGGGCAAAGCAAAGATAAAATCTTTTTTTTTTTTTTTTTTTAAATCACCATGCCAAAATTGAAACTCTTGTAGATCAGTCACATGCTGCATGTTTAACTGGAATGACTATCGCAAAAGAAGAAAACTTTAACGCTCTAGTGTCCCTTTATGTAACCTAAACATGCACTGAACTTAACTCAACCTGACTGTTCCGTATCTAAAACATCCACTGGATTTCACTGTGTCTTTAATTAGTAGAGCTTTTCAGGGAGCTTCCTCACTGGAGGTCATACAAAGGCAATGCTAACTGCACTTGGTTTACACACATTTCAAGACACGTTATGAATCTCTCACTGAATTAAGAAAATCTAAGAATTTTATTTGATCTTTACTAAAGGTTTATGTAATCAGAGGTTTATAAAAAAAAGGAAATCTCGACTGTTTGATAGAGAATTATATATATATATATATATAAAAAAAGTTGTTTAAATAAAAAATTCAACATTATTTTTATTATTGTTTAAAATAAATATAAAATACATTTTTTTACTTGTTATTTTCTTGGTGTGGCCATTACAGGGTTTACACCTATGTTTTGTCAACTTTTTTAATATTAAACCAAACAATTATTCTATTTTGTGCAAAACTGCAATGGACACAGTGACTGAAACCCCATAAACAAGTCTTTTCAGCATTTTGAGGTAAATGTGTAATGATGTAGGCATGCAATTGGTACAATGCTAACATTCCATCCATCCATCCATTTTCTAAACCGCTGCTTCCGTTTCCGGGTGGCGGGGAAGCTGGAGCCAATCCCACCTGACTGCGGGATACACCCAGGACAGGAGGCCAACCCATCCCAGGGCAACACATAGACAGACAACCATTCATACACACATTCACACCTA
>JBBPDA010000001.1:45565919-45586902 GCA_037974385.1 Arnoldichthys spilopterus
AACACAGAGACAGACAACCATTCAGACACACATTCACACCTATGGGCAATTAAGAGGATCCAATCAACCTACTGCAGCCTTTAGACAGTGGGAGGAAACCGGAGCACCCGGAGGGAACCCACACGACGGTAGAGCTTGCAAACTAGGCACAGAAAGGCACCCGTGGCCGACACGGGGGTCGAACCCAGGACCTTCTCCCTGTGAGGCGACTAACCACTGCACCGTCCATGCTAACATTCCCTTACTGTTAAGACTTCAGACACTGGCCATGGCTGATCGATAAAAACCGGGGTATGAAAAAAAATATTAAGCACTGAAAAAAAAAATCTAGTAGTTGTTTTTGGGTATCTGCCACTTGCTCAGAGTGCTTTTATTTCTGCAGGCATCGTTTCTGATTGCACATTTGCTCCAAATCTGATCCCTGTTACAGAGCACACTTTGAGCAACGTCATAGAAGAAACATTTTAGTTCCCTAAATAACCACGTATGGAATTAAGAAGTGTCAGTGTGAAGAAAGTACGAGTGGGCGATATGGCAAAAATATCTTATCACGATATTTTGAGAAATTTTCCTGATAAGCGATATGCCACGATATGTGTTGAGATGGAACAATGGAAAAAGAGCCACAGTGTCATTATGTACTAATCATTTTTCTTGATTTTTCACAACACAGTACAATATCTTTACTTAAGCAAGACTAATGATGCTCTCTTTAAAATGAATCATGAACTGTCGAGTTTTTAAATGCTAACGATGTCAAGATATGCTCAGAAAAACATATTGTGAGCACAGTTTATCACAATAATGAAAGATATCGGCATATTGCACAGCTCTAGAAGAAAGTACAAACAAACTTCACATCATTCCTTCCAACTGCCTTCACAGCATGTGGAGGTTCTCGAAACATTAGAAAAATCCTTCACAGTCCTCAAACAAATCTGCTTTAAAGATTTTTTAAGAACCATCAATTGTTCTTTAGGAAACCAAATGCAGTTCTTCTGGGTTCCAGCGACACTTTTTGGCACCTTTGTTTGGATGAGTGTAAGGTTTGGTCAGCTGATGACCATCTTGCAGATATACACTCAAGTTATTACTGTTTCTCAGCTCAACATATCTAAGTGAGGTACAACTATTCCAACAGTAAACAGAAAATTCCCCATCTCTGTGGGCAGTTCTCAGTAGGACGAAGTTACAAGCCTGCTCAGCAGAGCAACTCAGCCAGGTGGAGAGGCAGAAAGCTTAACTAGCTAAGCCAAATCCACTACACAGATTAATGCCTAGCTGAGCTTTAATGCTTATCAACTTTTCCATAGCTACTCAGTTCACCTGCCTTTGTTTATAGAATGCCCAAAAGGAACTGATAAAAATTTTTCAAGTCAATGGTTCCTCCAGTGCTCCAGAAGAGTCCGTGACACATTAAGCAGAAAAAAAAATGACACATGAGAGATTTACCACATTTTGTAACTTCGTATCATTATTAGCTACCACTAAAGCAACACTTTATCCATTACCATCCAAATGCGGCTCTAAATGCACAGGATTTTTAATAAACGTCATTATCGCTTCCTTCACGTAAGAACTTCATGCCATCCTGCTCCATTAAGGAGTCATTTCATCCCTGTGGTTCAAAAGAGTCTTGCAAAGAGCTTTCCATCTTAAAACCTAGACGTTTAGACTAAGGACTGAGAAATCCCTGAAGAACGGACTTTGCACAACAACAGACTACAAAGAAGAGCACATCGCTGTAAAAAAACATCCAAAATGGTTGACTTTTTGCCTCGGTGACCACCACTTGCTAGTTTAAATGCTTTGAACAACCAAAAAAAAAGTATTGAAAGATGCAGAAACTACAAAGCCCCAGGACTGAAAACAGTACATGAAAAGAAGTGCGACTACATAGGGAAAATCGTTTGAGTGCAATCACATATGTTCAAAGGGCCTCTTCTAACCCATTAATCTACTCATGGTCCTCAAGCATTTGACCAGTAAATAAAAGAAGCAATTTGCACTCAGAACTAGCGGAACTGCTGGTCTGACAGGTTTCTGATAGATTTTTTAATTTAGTCTTCAGCTTATTTCACAGATCTGAGCGACTCACTTGTGAACTTAGATTATTTATAGCATAATTTCACTGTCTGGAGATGGGTTCGGCTGTTGGGTGCTTTCAGTGTTTTCGCCTCATGCTCCCAAGGATCTTTTCCTTCAACGTTTGCCCCCCACGTGTTTATTGGGAGTCTGAACCAAACTGCTAGTTGTGAACATATCTACTCGACACAACATGTTTTATGACAAATGAAACCAGTGTGCAGTCATGCTTAACAACAAAATTCAGTAAAAAAAAAAAATCAGTACGACACAGCAGGAGAAGCTGCGGAACCTGGAGAAAAACTTTTATCTGTTTAAAATAAAAACAGTTGGACTCAACAGTGATCCCTACAACCTACCAAAGAACCATGGACACTGACATGTGGCCTGGAATTGGATTTTCCGAAATTTCTTTGTACCTGATCTCAAAGCTAGAAAACGTACAATAACTTTCAGGAAATCAATGTCATTGTCCATGAACCTGTGGTTCTTTGTTATGCTCTAAGAATCCCTGTTGAGCCCAGTTGCCTCTAATTTAAAAAGACAAACATTTGTTTTACTCCCAGTTTCACATCTTCGCCCCTGCTGAAGGTAGCTGACTCTGTGAATTCCATCAGTCCATTAGCCTCTCTTGTTTAGCTTTCGGCGGTCCGGAGACACACAACTCAGATTTTTTGTTGAATCTATTTGTAATCGTGCAGCAGCTCTTTCCCATTTTTGATGCGTTTTGTTTATCTTGTGTTATCATGGCGTATGAGCTGAACTCAAGCACTGCCACTCAATAAAAGCTCATCTTTCTGCCACTCAGTTGGGGAAAAAGCAATGACTTCCTCCCACTGTGACATCATGTGCACAGGCATGTCTATCTGTTTTAGGTTCCGTTGACTTGTGGAGTCCGGCTGGCAATAGGTTCTTTGCATGACATCACGTCGCTGCGCTGCTGGGGCGTGAAACATGGATGGAGGGAAGATACTGATTTCCTGCATAGGAAGCGCTATCACCAGCTCTCAGAACAGGGCTGACTAATCACTGCAATACTATCACATATAAAGTGCAAAGCTATTTCGAGTAGGACATCTTGCTGCTAGAGAACAATGACAGTGAAGGTGCTAAGTGATTCATCCAACTTAATTAATTCACATCACATATACAGCTCCTAATGTCACAGGTTTGATATCACAAAATGGAAAAAGCACAAATACACACCAAAGCATACAGCATGACCAGACTGGTAAAAGACTAGCTGCCGCTAACTGATCTTTTCCTCTGGGGGTTTTTAAAACATACTAGCGAATGAGGATTTCTATGTGTGTATCTACAGGGTGTGTGTTGGTGCATGCATGTTTGGGGAGGGGGTCTGATGACCTCTTTTATCTGCACGACTCTCTCATGCAAGATACACTGAAAAGGCTTTTAAATAAGGACGCACAATGCTTTCGCCCAGCCACAGGCACATTGAGCCATCACAGCTGCAGAAATCCACAGTAACCTCATCAAGGCCTAAATACACCTAATATAAAGAGATGCTCTCAATATTGCTGCTATTTCAGAACACTACACCAAAACAGTGGGAGTTATGAACATTCTCGCACCAGGTTCTTGTAAGTAAAAGAGGAAAACTAGTGTTGCTGGGTGTTAGTACCACTGATGGGGTTACAGAGTGGGAAAAACTGCAAAAGTTCGCATTTCACATGTATAAATCTGGTACCTTTATTCCTTAAAGTCAACTTCAATCGGAATTCACGGCAAATATTCTCTCCGTGTCTTTATTTCAAATGTGATGGGGAGTCAGCTGAGCATTTCCCTCTGTTATAGATGGCGATGCTGGGAGGGAGAGGTAAAACTGTCCACTGATGTACAACAGCATGAAAAATATGTGTTTTCTAAAGCAGGCAAAAGTAAACAAGTTTTGTCTTTCAGATGGTACCACTACACCAGTTCCATATATCAGCGATGTTCTTAAATATGACCCCATTTGTTCAGCAAATCAGTGTACGTTATTCAGGCCACGTGACGCAACATGGTTGCAACTCTTCAGCTGGACGTGATGCCTTGCAGGGCGTGTACACAGGCACCTTTGGGTCACTTCTGATTGGTGAACATGACTGGTATGTGAAGGGCACAGCACATCAGGTTAGTAGCAGTTAGTTAGACTCTTACATAGATGGACAAAAGCCCTGTATAATATATCTCCTAAATCCCAGCCTTTCGCTAATCGCATTGTTTCAAATCATGATATTGATTTAACATCGATTAATCGCTCAACCCGATTATACACAAAAAGTTTAAGCTTTTTTGTTTCCTGTGTTATGAATTATTGTACTTAATAAAAACATCCCAACTGCAGTTTGACTGATATTACCTGGGAAGCACAGAAAACTTGTAAAAGTCTGGATTTTTCCAAAAAAGTGAAGTGAAAATTTGTCATTGTGAACACACTCAAGCACCACAACAAAATGTGACCTCTGCATTTAACCCATCACACGTGCACACGTGGCGCAGCAGGCAGCTGCCAACAGCGCCCGGGAAGCAGTGTCATGGACCAGTACCTTGCTCAAGGGTACCTCAGTAGAGCCTGGGCCGGGACTCGAACCTGCGACCTTCAGGTCCCAAAGGCAGTGTCCTAAATACTAGGCCACCACTGCCCACATAAAAGAAAATTCATCAAGAATTAATAGGGGAATCGATAAAGAAATAGAAGCAGAAACGGTATCAGTATCAATATGATCTTAGCAATTCTTCTACCTAACCCTGAGTGAAAACAAACTGCCACCACAACCAAGTCCCTGGAGCCATCAATCGGTGCTTGGATGCATTAAGCTACACACGTGATGTGAGACTGGCGGAGAAAAGCTGTTTAATTCTTTCACAAAATCATTCAGGCTACTGGAAACCTACACACGCACAACCGTTTCCCAAACCTCCTGACTTATTTTCAGGGTAACACATTACCTGTGTCTAACAGCCAGTCAAGTAAAGTCCACTAACAGTGATCTACTCATCTCCTTCAAAACCATCATTCATCACACTTGCTTGCACCTAAGAGCCGGACAGTCAGTGAACAGTTGGAATCTGCAGCTGCCACATTTAAATTACATCACTTAAAGTTAGGCATCTGTCACTAGTTGGCTTTGCTGTATTGATGGATGTGTTGGTCAGAGTTTCCATTGAACACCCAGTCAGTTACAGAATAGGCCAATGAAGGACACACTGCTGTGACCGAACACACTGCAGCTGTCAGAAATCCACTACAATGTTACAAGTGTCTTTTTGTTCAAATGTGGAGCAAAGTCCACTTGTTAAAACCAAATCTAGCCAAACCCAGTCTTAAATTTAAATTAAAAAAAAGAAAGAGGTGTGAGCTTCATTTCATTATACAAAACTGATTTTACTGATTGTTTTGACAGGCTGAAATACTGTGAAAGCTCTTTCTGTGAAATCCTCCTCCTGCCATTTGCACACACTTTACTTACAGTGAGCTCACTGGGAACAGTGTCCCAACAAATGAAAATACAACTAATCGTCCTCTATATTCAGCTCTGTCCACTTTGTTGTAACTAACACTTCTTTACAGCAGTATGAATTAATAAATGACACTAATTATTAGTTTATGCACTGCAAGAACGTCCAAATCATTTTCTGAAATTAGTAGAAGTTTCTTTCACAGATTTACACTTCAACTTTTCCAGAAAGATGAAAATTCTGTTAGGAAATTTTAGTTATAAGTTGATGCTTCAATAACACACCAGCAGCTCCCAAACTGAGCAGACTGATTATAAAGGGGAAATTACACATTATGACAGGTCAAAGGCCATCCATCCTAATTTCTTACACAAGAGCATCTAGTGAAAGTAGTAAAGCAGCTAAAAACATATTACACTGAAAATTCCATCATTGTGGGGCAAATTTATAAAATGTACAAATATTATACAACTACAATGTGGCTCAGTTAATCAAAAGTTTAAAAGTTATGAAAGCAACAACAGGTCGACCATCAAAAAACATCACAGTGTCACACTGTACTACCTGAACTGACTTACAGAAAGCTCCTTCAGCCAGTGACCATAAGAGTTAGAAATATGACTTAAGTCAGAACTTATTCGTTCATATTCCAAACCGCTTCTTCCATTTCAGGTCACAGGCTGATTCGAGCTGACTACGGGTCTAATGCAGGGTACAAACACAGGAGGCCAACCCATCGCAGGGCATCACATAGACAGACAATCATTCACACACACTCACACCTATGGGCAATTTAGAGCATACAATCAACCTATTGCAAGCCTTTGGACAGTGGGAAGAAACTGGAGCACACGGAGAAAACCAACGCATACACGGGGAGAGCTTGCAAGCTCCACACAGAAAGGCCTGACATGAGGATTGAACCCAGGATCTTTATGCTGTGAGCAAACAGCGCTAACCACCGCACCACCAGTGTTTCTAAAAACTTACACACTACTGGATTTAGCTACAGAATTGTATACCAACAGCACTCATCAACGTTTTTTGCTTGCTACAAGGAGGTATAGCATCTCACAAATACTCTGACAAGCTCTTGCTATCAGCCTACAACCGTAATGACTGACCAAAGCAAATCCCTCACTAAAATGAACAATAAGCAAATGAAGACTGAAACATTACTAATCAATAGTGGATCACCACTAAATAAATCAGCACATTTTAAAATTAGGTCTAAAAGTAACAGCCAAAAGCGGTACTGGACAAGAGAAGCAGAAAGGCAAATGTCTTTGCTTAAAAAATAAATATCTGGCAGCCTGAATTCTCAACTAAACACATCCAGTATTCTGTTATCACCACTTAAATATCAGGCATGACCATTAAACTGACCTGTGCGTTCAATGTAGTCCACACACTTCTCAATAAACAATGGAATAGGCCTCTCGAGAGTGACCAAGTTCTGCAGAGGCACCCCAAAGTAGTTGCTTTCCCAGTTTCTTCGCGTTGGTGGATACAGTGGCTTTGTAGCCTTTGCTTTTATCTGTATGGAAATAAAACAGCCCATTTCATATACAATTGATGTTATGTTGATATAAAAAACATGAACAAAATTACAGCACAGATCAAAACAGGAGAGTGTGGTGCAGTCATGTACTCTTGTTAATACTTAAAACACTTAGCTTAACACAATTAGCCAAGAAAAGAAAAGGCTATGGAGCAAAGACAAATACTGCAGTTCACCTTTTTGGGTTCCTTGTTTTTTGTTGCTTTCTTTTTCTTTAGCTTCTTGTCGTCCTGCTCTGGATCTGAGGTGATGGCTGGATTGTCTATCCCTGCTTTCCAAGGATCCACAGGTGAGAGCAAAGGGTCTTCCTCACTTCCCCGATTACCCCTTCCTTTTTTCTTCTTCTGCATTGCGGGGCATGATTCATCGTCGCTCACGTCAGAGTGAACTCGTCTATGGTAGGCTTTCGTCTTGCTGAAAAGGATCTTTGAGCGATGCTTGTATTTGGAGGGCCTTCTGCCTCCCTGAGATTTGGACAAGCGGTCAAAACCGTTCTCCTCATCTCCATGAATCCCATGAAGGCCCCCAAAAGAGTTGCGCATCTTCCCTATTCTGCTGTGGGCGTCATCCGGAACGACATAAATGTCATCATTGAAGCCTTTCGATTTGAGTAGGGTGTCTGCTGGCTCTGCATAATTATCAGACGCTTCAAGATCCTCACTATGGACCATCAATGGTCCTCTTCCTCTTCTGGTACTCCTCATTCCAGCCTCAATGGTCTTCAAAAGGTTGGGGTCTAACTTCTTGACATTAGGCTTGGGTAGCACAGGCTTAGGTCTTACTGGGGGAGGCACTTTGTGGTTGCGTTCGTGATCGCCTACCGGTGTACTGTGGACAGGGTACTCATTCCCCTCCAAGTCAATTCTATACTTGCGTTCACTAGGAGTGGGCAACAGCTGCACATCATCCCCTATAGGGCTATAAGGTGGCGGCCCTTCTGCATCATCCTCAGAGTCAGGGTAATAGGCTGGAGAATGACTGTGGGGCGACTGAGGGAAGACGTCTTCCGTGGTGCATGTTCCATCTCGCGTACTGTCAAACAGAAAGGAGCTCTCTATACCGTTCTTCTTCTCAAGAACCTCATTAAAAAACGGGGTGAACACTTCTGTCTGTCTGTGGTACTGAGACAAAGAGTACAGTGCTGTGAATTTAGCTGTTATTTCCGTAGCAATGTGCTCTCCCTCAGTCATCAGCTCCTTGATGGCTTCATTCTCAAAGAAATCAGCCTGGCTGTCTGTGATGGCCACCATTTGGACTGGAATGACATCTTGGACCTCTGCCAAGAACGCCCGAAGCATGGCCATGGAAGACTTTCGTTTCGCTGAATAGACAAGTATGTATCCGTGGACTAACTCATCCTTTCTGATTCCAATTGAAGAGTGGTACGAGAGGACGGTGACTTGTATGCGCCTGCGGCTGTCGCCAATGATTTTGTCAAGGATCAGGGTGTTGCTCTGACCTGGCTGACCAGCACTGCAGGAATGTGAGTCCAAAAAAGGTGAGAGGATAAGATCCACGCTGAATGGATCCCCACACATGGCACACATGACTATGCGCAAATCTGTTTCAGAGAGATCTTTGATGGAAGGCATGGGGCACATCACATCAAAATTGTGCTTTAGGCCCTCTAGGACTGCTCTGAGTGCCTGTTTTATTTGGGACTCATTAAACTTTCGTGGAAAGGTCCCAGAGGGTATGTCTATGAATGTGCACTGTAGCTTATTGGCAAGCTGTTGGCCCTGATGCCTTAAAATAGGCATGTTTTTACAAACACTGTCTCGCTGACTGGCTAAGATGAGAATAAATGGCAACGGCTGGGTAAACCTGTCTCTTCTGCTCTGGGCAATCTCAGCTCGGATTCGGCTTATGCGGTCACCAATGTAATTGAGTGACTCTATTGAGCTGAACACACAGAAGAACCCATGAGGTTTGAAAGTTGACACCCAAGAATGGCTCAAAAGCATGGGAGAATTTACATCAACAGGCAAAAGGTCTAATTCATAGATTTTCCCATCCAGGGTGTATTCGTCGTCAGTGGACTGAGCTCTTATTTCGTTAGCAAGCTCTTGAGCTAGTCCTTCTCTGCCAACGAGACACAGGTTAACTTTATCAAGACTGGCACTGTTGTAGTACAGACTGGTGCGACCATGGTCCAGCTGAACCAGCCGGTTTGCAAGGACCTGCTCAACTTTCAGATCCACACAGCTGGCTCCACTCAGGCATGTCTCCTTTGTAGGATGATATACAAACCCAATGTGTTTGAGTAGAAGGGACTCCCTATCTGGGGCAAGTTTCTGAAGAGCCCTGTATCTGGGTTCCTCATTAAGTACAGCGTGGATTTCACTCATTTTGTCATAGCTTGGGGTGGCATTCAAATCCAGGTCATAAAACAGCTCTGCATGCTCAAAGAGCATTTCCTGAAATTCCTCTTTGGCCCTTTCAACGATTTCCTGCTGATGCCGCCCGTAAACATCTCTGCGATCAGCTTCGGTGATATATTTATATGCCTCGTCCTCCATGACAAAACACATAACCTCCTCCCAGGGTTGGCCGGGGCCTATAAAATGCACTCGTTCCAGTGTCTTCTTGAATTTTTCCTTCATTTCCAATCGCCTCTTCTCTGATATCAAATGCTGGACGTGGTTTTGATAAATCCTCTCGCCTTCCATAGTTTTCAGGATGTCAAAGGGCACTCTTCTGTCATCAGTTTTGTTTATGTGATCCGTCTCATCCCAAGGAGTTTGCTCCAGCACAACAAAATAATACTGAAACTCAGGCCTACTCTTCATGAGGTTCTGAGCCTCTGCCCAGCTCAGGTTCTCAATCTCTTCTAAGTTGTTTAGCAACTTGTGAAAAATTTTTGGCAGATTGGAGAGATACTCCTCTCTCCTCTTCTTGATATGCTCTTGCCTCAGCTGCTCAATGTGCTTAGAGAAGTTGCTCCTAGCCTTTCTGGTGCCTTCCAAATTGATGTACTCCTCGTAATCTGGGTGATTTTTCAAAGTATTGCTGACAATTTTCCAGCTTGTGTGATAATCCCTAACAGTCTGCACAATGAGCTTTTCAAACCTGTCTGAGACAGTAGCTACTAATTGTCTCTGGGTTTTGTAAGCCTCCAAATATGGGATGATTTTGGGTTTGCCTCGTGTTTTGTCCATTTGCTGGGTCAGGGCATTAAAACAGAGCTCCACATTGACAGATGATCGTGCAGAAGTCTCCACCACCAGAAGATTCTTTTTGCTCGCAGCAAATGTCTGGACATCCCTTAAATATTGCTCTACGCACTCGTCACATTTTGTTGCAGCAATGACGATGGGTTTTTTTGACTTGGCAATTTGTGAGTAAAGGCTACTGACAAATTTTATCTGGTCATCAAATTTTCTATTGCACCCTTTGCTTACGTCTATGCACAAGACAAAGCCGTCAATATTCAGCTTCCCATCAGGCATTTGTTTCTGATCAAAGTCCTGCTCCAAGCCGAGCTGATCTGTGCAAATATACATCAGTTTCTCAGCAGACTGCAGCTTTGTAGTCGCAGCCCGCTTTGTGTACGGTTGCAAATTTGTGCTCCGATGAGGCAAAAAGGTCTGGTCATCAATAAATTCAGTCTGTTCAATGACTTGAATTCTACACTCAAGGCCATCGTCACCTCTGTGTAGCACTTCCCCCCAGTACAGAAAATGATCATTATTCACTACACGGCCTCCAAAGTCAATTGTGCTCAACACAGAAGTGTGCTCCGAGTAGTAGCTATCCGCACTGGGGCGCACATATCTGTTGCATAGGCAAGACTTGCCTACACCACAGTTGCCCTTTTCTTTCTCAGTGCCTGAGAGCCCAACGACACTGATGGCATATGTCGGCGGACGGGGCTCCTTATTCTTGGCCATTATACTGACCCTCTCATTGCCTTGTCACTCTCAGCAAAGTCTGCCAGCAAGGCAAAGATGAACTTCCATTTGCTACTGGTGATGCATTTCCATGTCCCACTCTGAACTTGTCGATTCTCCTGTCCCCTGAATCATCCGTTATGGGGCAGCCACACTTGCCCTCGGGTATCACCTACCTGGAACACATAAAAAGTAGAAATTACTCAATGAACATTTTATAGATACCAACAAGATCACTTGGACTAGTGGACCATGATACATACATAAATACACAACGATGTTCTAGACTGTTCTTCTTTAATCTACTTCTGCTGTGCCTTTAATCTATGGATAATAACATTACAGTGCAACAGAGTGGACTAATAACAGTAATTTAATAAGCAACATCATCAAAACGATATTTTTGTAACATCATAGACAACATATTTTCAAATACTCTGGGCCATTTACTGCATATGCCTAATTAGGCACCTAATAAGCTGCTATTAGGTGCCTAATTAGATGGACTCTTAACTGGACCCTGGAGCTTTTGAACAAATGGTACATGTTTGCTAGCTGAATGTTGAAAAAAATTGTGAAAACTGTATATGCAAAAAATGACAAGTATAGCTATATAAATTCAGTGAAGCCTCCATTTAAAAAAGCCTCCCTTTCTATAAAAGGCTTATTAGTCATTGACACCCCAGAAATAATACCAAGTGGCCAGGTTTGTGCCTATGGTTTCTGTGTACAAGCAATTCAACAGGCAAATACAGGTTTATTCATGAGAGGAACAGCTTTTTTGTTATCTTGCCTTTCTAACTAATGCACTGCGATATGTACAGCAGACATTACTTAAAGAGATAAGATAATGACTAAATACAGATGTGCACGTAAATACTCAAGGTATCCACACAGGACCCACCCTGAGGTCAGAACAGATCATTCATGCAACAGACCACTGAGAACAACACAACAGTGCACACTCTAGGTCAAGTTAGCATCAGCCCACTATCTTCTGAGTACAGCAGTGGTGTCAAAAATGTGCATTACAGCTTACAACTGTGGTAAAACTGAAGGACTGAAACTATGCTTGTAGAGTAGAATCACCTGACCCAACACACATGTAAAGTGTAAATACACAAACTCAACGCATTCGCTTGAAGATCTGCCTGGAAATCTAAATAATGAACATGCAATCTCATAGTGTGAATCCTAGGATCAAAAACAACGCCTGGAATTTTTAGACAAAACGTGCTCCTCTGAGCTTTTCAGTTTCAGTCTTCGATGGCCAAGCCACGGTTTAGTGTTTCAGGGTGTGCTAGTCGCAGAGGCAACATTAAATCCTGCAGCACGGTGACCTCCAGTGAAGAACACTGCTTTGGATTAATGGGAGCAATATCACAGGAGTGGGCAACACACCTATTAGATAACAGTCATTAAACCATTAAAAGAGAATCGAAGCCTTTTCCCCCAGTGACTACGCTTCACTCTACTGCGCTAATTCAGTCGGCGTCATTCACACCAGGAGAACTAGTCAGTCATTTATGAAGACGTGTGTTGCAACACTGAGCTGACTAGTCACGAAAATCAGGCAGGACTGAAACTGGTTAATTATGTCTATCTGCATACACAAATACTTGCCTTCCTTTGCTACAGCTGCCTCCCATCATCCTTCTTTTGCTAGCTCACAATTTAGGTGTAGCACCTTTATAGAAATGTATGGTCGCATGTTACTTGAAGGTTAACTACACGTGATCTTCACGACACACATCCATAAGCACTGAATACGTATTTAAAAAAGGAAAACCTGAGTATTTGTGAATGAATTATGTCAGTTTTCACAAGAAGGCATGGTCTATGAAAGACATTATAGTACACTGACAAAAGGACCCATAAAACGAAAGTGACCAGGATCTGTTCCAGTTATAAAATACGGTTCCCATGTTAGTGAAGGTCTAAAGCCCTGTCTTTCCTGTAGGAGACCTAGTTGCCAACACTGCGTGGTTTCTGTGAGAATGCAAAGGCCTGAAGCTGCTGTGATCATTTTTACACCTGCATCACTTTTGTTTGAGGATATTTTTCATACAACAAAATATGGGAATATCAGCCTTGCTGTATGAGTATATAACAGTCTCATTAATGAAAAATATAGTACAGTGTAATTCAGAAAAACATTAGGATGCGGCCAATCCTGACGTAAACGGTTGATAAACACTCAAGCACTGCTTTATAAACACGTTATTAACGCTTATACGCGTGTTATTAAGTCCCTATGTAGGTAGCCTTTAAATAAAGTCTTGTTATATTTATACGTACAGGTTGTTAGCTAGGTTGGGGTCTCTAAAAGGCAGTAAAGACGAGGTGGGCGACAGTGAGAAGTTTGTGAGCTCTGTGTGAATTGAGCAGCGCTATTGTTACAGCGCTGGCGAAGAGCTCCACGCCTGCTAGCCAACTTACTCCGACGTGGGACTTTTTTTTATTCAGCGAAGTAAAAAACGCAAACGATGCGTTAAATGACGAAGGATGTTTCTAAAATCGTGGGTCGAAGGACTCGTGCTGTGATCTGACGACTTGTACGGTCCCTCAGTCCAAGCAAAAACAGCACAACTTGGCGAAACACCACTCCTTCGACCAAAGAGGTGGCTTGAATTAACGTTAGCAAGCACAGCCGCCAAGGCTAGAAAGCCACTCACGGGCTGGTGTTTTTGTCGTCATAACGACACGGTCTGTTGTCGTAGACCATAGTAGAGTAAATTAGGAATAATCTGATGTGTTATGTTTCTGCTGGTTAAACAGAAACCGCTACATCCTCGACACAGGCCTTGCCCTGGACAACGCTTCCTCTGTGTGGTTAGCTAGCTGGCTAAGTGTTGGTGCTCCACTGCGCCGAGTACCGCGGCGAAGCTGTAGAAAAAGACATCAGTGCCGCACAGACAGACGCAGCAGCACCGGCCCGACCCTCTACCCCAACAAACCCGCAGCAACCGAAGCGACGAGTGCGCGGAAAACAGTGGGGGAAAGTCACGACACTCTTTTTCCAAACGCATTCCCCTACCTAACATGGTCGCTCCCAGCTCCCGACACCACAGAGAGGAGGAGGAGGAGGCATTCCCGATATTCCACCTCGACTCCCAGCAAGTCGGACAAGGAATACGATTCCAAATCCTCCGAAGTATTACGTGTCGGCAAGAAATCCGCGTGATTTTCGACAAGAATTGTTTGGCCCTATTTTAGCAGGATCTGTGGTATGCGCGTAATCCGAGCCGGACTCCCTCCCCTCTCATTCCAGTCGGTAATGGCGACGGATAGATCCGGCTCTCTCTCCCTCCCTCCCTCGCTCACTCCCTCCCTCCCTCACCCACTCTCCCTTGCCGACACACGCACATACTCTCTCTCTCCCTCAGTAACTTTTCCAGCCTGTTCAAGGGTACCTTACCTGTAAGGGAGCATTAATAGGCCATAATTTACTTCTTGATTCCGTTTATTAGTTTGGAAAAGCACACATGAGGCTGGCCATTGCATCAACATGCACACTGAAATGCGCATAATTCAGTTCGTGCGCATAATTATATATCGCCCCATATATTTGACATGGTATAGATACGTAATTCTTCTTGCTAACTGCTAATATATTCTATTCTCCCATTTCCTCCTGTAAATTTAATCTGCGAGAGTAAAAACACTTGTGGTCTCACTTATGTAAGCTCACATCCCCACTGTAGGCTGGCCACTGTAACCCACCTCTGTTCATTTGTCTGGTTTTTTTACATGACCAATGCAGAAGGAGCAAAAAACACGTCCCATTGTCCACGGAGTCATTTTTAGCTCTGCTTTACAAAAAAAAATCTAAAAACATAATTTTCTTTTTGCGAAAAGCAGATTGTTTTTGAAATAATACATTTGCAGACTATACAGAACGATTTGTTTCATTAAGTGTTTGGTAAAGCATATTCTGCTAAATTTATCCCTGGAAGAGGGGAACCTATTGTCCCCCAAGCTTGTTTGGGTGTGGGCTCAGCTGTCCCTGTGTAATTCAAATGCTGTACAAAACACCCGGAGAAGAGCAAGACGCCCTGTCCTGTTTACACTGTCCTCCACTGTCCATAACGTTCATTCTGACCCTAAGTGTCAAACTTAAGACTCATCTTTTTTCATTTCCAGTTGTTATTTTTGTTGTTGTTGTTTCAGTACCATTAGTCTTTGTCATATAATACATCTCATAAGCATAATGTCATATAAAACATTTAAGTGGGAATTAAAGATTGTCAATCTGTTGGGGGTTCCTAGTCAAGGGTCTTGTGTCAAGGATTGGCTTTTGGCCAACGGTCAATATGAACAGGAAAAGGCAGAAGGAATTTGAGGCCAGAGATTTTTTTGTGCTGGGGCAATTCCAGCTCATTGTACTGCAGCTGACCTCCATGTTGTTAATTGAAGAACTAATTTTAATAGTTTAAGTTGCGAACTGAACTGACAAACTTTCTTTTACTTAGAGGTTACATGAAAACACCTGCTGGACACTGCAACCTACTTCTGCATATTCGCCCACAGACAGTCGGGTTGTTATCTGTGTGGTTGGTTATGACAGAAGATGTTCCCTATTTTTCTTAGCATAATTATCATATTTACAGTCAGTGGACCAGAAGCGAAACCTGACTTTAAAGCCTACTACCATTCAATAACATGTGAAGAAGATGCTAGAATCCCAAAAATGGACATAGTTAATTTAATATTATTGTTACTTTAACCCTTTAATTTCCCCAATTTCGACATTCTCTCAACTACATGCCTTATTTATCAATATTGTAGTACTTATTAAATACGTCATAGCAGATACTGAACAATATGAGGTTTAAGCTGCAGATAAGCTTTACCTGACCTTTCTGTTTGTTTATTTGGTTGGGTTGGACTTTTCCAGGGTTCTGGCTATAAATCAGTTCGAAGTATCCTTTATTGTTTGTTCTTTAGTTTTGCTGTAGGGGTCAAACGTTTGCCTATTCTTCTGGTCCTACAGAGTCAATAGGACCAAACTTGGATTTGATGCATGTTACTTCCACTAGCTGTCATGCATCTGTGACTTCCTCTCAGAGTATTGCCACATCACATTGCAAGTATTTCTTCCAGTATCTTAATGAAATACTAAAATTTAAAAAATGTTCAACCTACAACTAAAGAACATCACTTAAATGAACATTTTCAACCTACATTTAAAGAAAACCTTTTGTGCTGCTTTTGCACCCGCCTGGTTAATACTGGACGTATCTCCTGAACAAGGGTTTCAGTTCTACAGAAAAACCAAGAAACACTAAAGTATTGTTTGTTGCTATCAACCATATGACACAGTTACAGTGGATAGAGATTGCAATAAAAAATGTATACTCCTTTAAGATGCCACCAACTGACTTACTCTGTACTGCCTGTAAGCATGAAGATTCTTGCGGGGTTCTAGGCACATCGTGGTTATAAATAGATTCTTGTGTGTGAGAATTGTCTCTGTTGCACAATGTGTGGGTTATCAAACAAATGCACTCCTCGCTTGACCCTTTATCACTGCCCCTAAGACAGTATGCAAATTGTGTTATTCCCTCACTATAAAAGGCCACTGAAAAAGGCCTGTTATCAGCACAGCAGCAATATGTTTCCTATTTGTGTGTGTATAACAAAACAAGGAATAAAACTACTTTCCCCTGCTATTAAAGCTATGTAATGTAGCTTTGTTGAAAGTTGTTACACACTTTCTTCTGGGCACAAAGCCAATATAAACGGGTCTCTTATTATTAGTAATTCACATCTTGCTGTGTGAATGTGAGTCAATAAATGTAAATGCTTGAGTTAATGTGTCAAATACTCATGAATACCTCATTAAAAGCGAATGTCACTCTTGTCTGAAATATATACACATATATATTCTGTACATGCATAACACAAGTTCCTTGCTTTTAACATGCCAGATTCAATTAATCAGGTTCATTCATAAGGCTTGCATGAACTGAATGGGGCTCACAAATGCTATTCCCAGGTGTAAGATTTAGGAAAAAAGGTGTAATGGTCCTGTATTAATGGTAAACATATGCACTTTGATGCAACATCATATTCACACTCATGTCAGTCAAGGATTTGTCTCAGTGCATCAGTTTGTGTCTGTGATTTTGCCAATTACCACTGACATTGGTTTGGTCCATTCAGAGCAAGTATCGAAAACCAAAAAACCCTAGGGGTGCTGCTAGAAATGTTGGGCCCTATGAAAGAATATTATATTTGGCCCCTAATATTACATAATAATAATATGATTGAATATAATTTTGGTGAAAAACTATTGCTATGTAGTATATGGTTTTGTTTGAGCAGTATCAATAAATTAAAGCAATAATCAGAGTGTATGTGTAAAATGAGTTTCCCTAATTATTTGAGAAGAAATCTGAAAGCAGTTGATGACTGACTGGATCTTATAGAGAACTCTAACTTTACTCTCAATTAGTTACAATTGTCTTGGACTTGATCAAGGTGGTCTTTACTAAGGCTCAAGTGTTGTGCACTTAAGTTCGATCCACAGTGGTGCTTCAACTGTTTGTGGCCAGAAGTCCAAGGGAGCACAAACTGGCCCTTCCTCTCCCCCAACACTAAGTGTAATGGTAGCCAGCACAAGCATGTGAAAGCTGAAGTAACAGAATTGGCAGTTAGCGTTCTACCCCAAGTGTGCTATGCTGTTCAGTGATGTGTTAGTGGCAGTTCGAAAAGATTAGCTGGTTGGTTTTAAGTGACTCAGAGGAAGCAATTGCTAGCCTTTACCCTCCTATTGTTGGTGGGATAGTGTGATGGGGGAGTGATGGCTACAAGGTAGAACTGTAGATGAGCACATGTGTCAGAAAATCAGAAGAAAAGCATTGAGAAAATTTGTACTACAGTTAGCAAGTTAATATGACTGTATTCAGACATGTAAAGTATTAAGACTGTGATATGACATGTTTCACAGCATTCAACATCTACGGTAACATACTGTATAAAAATTACACAGTAAATCACAGCATTTTTCAAAAAGCGAGCCGCAACCTGTGCTGGGCTGTGAAGGTACTGGAGGTGGTCAAGGACAGGTCATTGACAATAAAAAATAAAAATTTCACTGTAATTAAGTATTAAAATTCCATTTATGTTTAAATATTTATATTTAATGCTAATTAGAATTGATAAAACAAAGTTATAGGGAGATATCATCACTAGAGGGGAATCAAAAGTTAAAATGAAGAGATGGCTGTCAAATGGCAAAAGAAAGTTGTTAATGGAGAATCAACCTCAACAAATGAATAATCAGATCAAAACGAATCAGTGAAAAAAGAAAGAAGGGCTTGTAGAAAGTATCAGTAATAATAGTATCTATTGCTAGGATTTGTCTTTGTTAAAGATTTGTGGATAGATTTCTAATGTCCACCGCATTGCTGTAGGCCCATAGAAATTATGGTCTGTTTTTTTTGTTGTTGTAAAATTAGATATATACAATGAAATATTTCATTTTGGTTAGATGTTTGGGTGGGCCAAAAAAAATGTTTATATTTTGGAGCATTCTTGAGTTTGGGAAAGGCTGCAGAAGTTTTATGTGATTGGCTTTTGTCCATTTTTATAGATAATAGCTCATCAATATGTAAACAAAAATCATGCATGTATGGGACATGTGTGATGATTCAGGCATGCAGTCTGAATGATAAACTGTTACTCGTCAGCTACATTAGGTTTACAGCTCCAGGGCAACACTGATCAAAGATGTCTCAGCTGCCTGACTACATCTGAGGCAAGGGGAAAACTATAAATTAGATTAGAACTATGACTTTGAAAGCAGAGGCAGTGTCAGCGATGGTGTTGTGGCTGCCTTTAAATGGCCTGTGCGTGTTTGTGCTCACATCAAACACACAGCAGTAGGCTTCATCAGCCCTTGCCTGTCTGCATGTGCCTCCTTCAGCGCCCCCCGCCCCCTCCATCACTATGAATTATTCACCTCCCCCATAGCCCCAGAATCTCCAGGACCCACTTCTCTCAGATCCGCTGATTCATAGGCAGCTGCCCTGGAGGGTCCAGCTGAGCACGCCCGGTCCCCCAGCTCACTGCGTAACTCATTATGCTGAACAAGTGTAATTATTTTTAACAAACGCTAGCATAAAGGAACCAGTTTTGATAAACGTCAGGCATTTTAAACTGTTCAGTGATGTAAAGGATGTCTTTCCGGATGTGGAGCCAGGCTGAATGTCACTGAGGGCTCTGTTCAAAATGAGTTTCCCTTAAATGCTTAGGGCTGCTTTCTCAGCTAGCAATCATGAGCTGAGGCCTGCTTTAGCCAAGGCAACACAAAGCCATAATCAGAACGGAGAATGATTAGAGCTGGGGGCCTTCTAACACACCACCTCCGAAGCCCCCCGAAGCCCCCCAAAGCATGCATGGGGTCCCTGAACATACAGTGCAATTGGAACCAGCTGCGGCTATTTACCCTGGGCAGCGCAGCAGCTGCATCACCATGGTTACAGGTCCATGCTTGGGCTCGGTGGGTGGGGCCAGGTTTCAGAGGTCACCCGGAATGGGGCCATGGATGGGGAAACTGGGAAATCATTCACATACCTGGCAGAATCAAATGGGGAAAAAATAAGCATGTCCTTCTGAAATCAGCCATCAGCATTAAACATTCATGAGAATTTATTTTAAGCAGACTAACTGCATAAGCTCATGCTTTGAATAAGCATGGGTGCGTCACCCAATCTCAATCAATAATGCATGCTCATCCACTGTAAAATACATGCAGATAACATTTTAGTTCAGTTATGAAGACGTCCTGATTAAATTTTATTCATATTCAGGAAAATCATTTCTTAGTCATTCGTAGCTATGATGAGCCCTGTGGAAATAGGTTTTGTTGCCAATTAATTGTTAAATGGCCTTTTGAAGATAAAAATATTGCATTAAATGAACAACTGAAACTGATAAAAGATCAAAATTGACCGATTATAGAGGAAAAAGCTGTACTGTACTATAGGCCATGTTTTAAAACTATGAGGCCCCAGTCACATGGTACATTAAAAACCTGCTTTCAACTGCTGCATACAATTTTAACTATGAGTGTTTGACATTATCCCTCTAAATCCATCTGGCTCATTCATTTATCTCCTATTCATTCATCATGTCAATGCTCATTCATTTTCCATGAACCTCAGGTGACATGGAAAGCAGACACCCGTCTTGTGCGGCACAACTCCCTGATTTAATTATTGATTTTTTTTTCCCATAGCCTCAGGAAGCAAAACGCTCTCTACGGGTATTCTATGTGTTACTTACTGCATGGGGCAAAGGCTGCATTTATTCCACTGCCAGTGATAGCACAGCCATGTCACTGTAGTATGCTTTTAAAGCCTTTATTTGAAACTTGCTTTTTTATGACCACCACTAACAAACTCAGCCCAGCTAACCTGAAAATACAATCTAGGCTAGGCTGCCCAACCCCAACAGCTACAATGATCTCTAACACTAACAAGAACTGCGCAAAACTCAACTTTCTTTTGCTTTTTTAGTTCATGTCCCTATTTATATTAAAATGATTCATCTCATCACTATAATAATTGACTAGCACCAGCACTGGGAATGCAAAGGGTAGCACGCGCTTCCTCAGTCATCTGAAGCACCACTGCATTTTTTTAAACAGCCACTTGTGCAAAATCACTGGACAACTCAGTGCACTTGGAGGAGAACATCAGCCATTAATTCTGTTATGTCAGCTAACAGGCTGCCCAAACTGTCTAGCATCTCTCTGCATGAGGGGGGAGAGGGAGGACCATCCCACCCACCCAGAGAATACGAAGATTTTTATGCTTTCTTGATGGCATCAGCAGTGATTGAACTTGCGATCACCTTAGTATGTCTTTTAAGTTTGAATTACATCCAGTGAGCGCACATTGCTAAACATGACAGATCAGGTGTGAATGTAACTGTGCTGAGCTTTTACGTCTTTTACGTCCCCCCATCCAGCTATATA
>JBBPDA010000001.1:45591434-45602158 GCA_037974385.1 Arnoldichthys spilopterus
TATATAGGACATCGCTGTCATCCAATGGCATCCTATTTTCTCTTTATTTTCATCTCATCATATCCCATGTTAAACTATTTAATTATTGAAGCAATATATCACAATCACTGATCTTCACAGACTTGCAATAAAAATGTATAGAAACATGTTTTGAGTCAATCGATTTTCTGTTCTTCTAGATGTGAAAACCACAAAAATTATTATGATTATAAAAATCAACCATATGCTACAAATAACAGAAATTAGGTTTGAAAACCTTAAAAACTCTTTTTGCTGACCACAAACACACACTCCACTGAAAGTCAAGACACATCATTAACATCGCAAAGCTCATTAACGTCTTAAGGTCCAAGAGAAAACGCAGACTGTCAAGACACATTTGTTAGTTCAGCCCTGCTCTTCCAGGGCCAGAGTGAAGTATGTGAGACAATAAGCAAAACTGCTTCGTTGACCTGATGAATCACAGGCTACTCTCTCTGGCAACAGGAGTGAATGCAGCTGCTGAGTTTTGACTTGAGAGAGCAAGAATACGATGCCCGGAAGTAGCCCTGTTTGGTGCAGGGATCTTAAAAGCTCTTGTGTCGACTTCTTTCCATCCTTTCAGCCAAATCCAGTCTTTAATTAATATTCAATGTCACTGAAACACTCATTCTGAAGACAAACTGATGAGCAATCCTCTCACTTCACTCAAAGGGCATAAATAAATATTTTCAGTTACAGTGCTGTCTAGTGACCGTAAGGTGGAATAGCACCCACAATACTAGTTAGGAAGGCAGAGCACACAAGGGTTGCATAGCAAGTTTATTTGTGCTTTGTTTCTAAAGACAAAATACAAAACTTTGATCATGTATTAACAGAGAAGTACATGATTATGTGCTGAACAATAACTAAAAAACTGCAAAAAAACTGGGTGATTGTGTTGTATAAGAATTCTGTGCAGAACTATTGTTAACATTGTTAAACCAATGATAATATTGTAAAACCAAGGCAATCGAGCTAAACATAGTCAAGGATTCAATCGCTCTTTTAATCAATGTGATCTCGCAGCACCCGCTGCATTTTACCTTGGGTAGTGCTGGCATAGTGGTTAGGACCTTGCCCAAATTCACCTCCCGACACAGGTACCCTCCCACTACACCGCTTTACATAGCTGCCTGCTGCTTTACATGTGGGGTTAAATGCAGAGGTCTCGTTTCATTGTGGTGCACTCTGTGGGTGATTGAGTGTGTTCACAACAACAAATAGTCACTTTCACTTTCAAATTTTGAAAAAAAGAATAAATAAATTTGTTCTGGTGGGCAGTATGACATTATTGTTATTGCAATAAATTACATCACATCAAAATGTGTTTCTGAGGTCATCATAGATATTGTTAGCACTAGGCTGTGGTTCCCAGAGCCAGTCCTAGTAGCCCTCTACCCTGAGGAGTTATAGCTATTCCCTGCCCCCCTCACACATTCAGCTAATCACCCAATTATCAAGGTCTTCATCAGTTGGACCAGGTGTGTCAAAGGCAGAGAATACCTAAAACGGTATTGGGTCCCCAGGACTGGGTTTGAGAGTATTGATCAACTCAACGCAGCTTTCATTATAAAGAGAGCAAAATGAGTCCTGGTTAATGCAGGGTAGTGTGTGAAATGTTAAATAAAATCAGTGCTTTCAGTTAGTTTTTAGTTAGTTCAGGTAGGTTTTATGTTGTACTACTGGTTCTTTTTGTCTGTTTAAGAATATCAAATGAAGTATTGTCATACGTATCATACTTTCAATTTTTGCCAATTTGCTTATCCATGTTTTTAGCTTCTTCATAGACTCCGGTTGACACGCAGAGACAATTGTGAAAAAAAGTGTCTATGGTATATCAGCTTGCTGGAAACATCTGAGATTCCATCTGCTTCCTGATCCATTCAGTTTGGCTTGAATACTCTCCTGTGTAATCTCACGCTTTTCCTCCAGTGCTCCTAACCCTATTGTAAACTAGACTGCCAGGCAGCTGCAGTGGAACGAGCTCAAGTTCCAACTAACTGGATTGCCTCTGGATTTCACACTGCAATACTATTTATCCAGATGTATGATACACTGAAGCACAAACAAGTTCAAAGACTAACCAAGATAAGACATGTTTTTGTATTGAGGACATGTAACATCATCTGAAATGTCCGGAAAATGAGCATGGAACAGGTTCTTGCAGATTTCTTCAGTCCACCATGGCTTTCTCAGTGTCAGGATGATTCACCTGGATTCTTCAGCAAGCCGACGCACCACTGCTGAGGCTACTCTTTTGTAGGCTTCAGCCTGAATGAATGAGCAGAAAGAAAGTAATTCTCAACTGGAAACATACACCAAGGTTAAAAAAGGTAAAGAAAAAAAACATTTTAATTTAGGATATTTTAATTGAGGTTTTACAGGTCAGAAATTAACAACCACCATCACATCTATTTATATCTAGTTATAAGTGGCAAAAGTGTTATTTTCAGTAACTTTACATTGAAATAATTAGAAATTCTGTAAAAATGTTGTCAAATGGTTTAATGCATCAAAGGTTCCCTCTCCCCTACACATATAGTGCTTTTCCTTGCTTACCGTAAGTGATCAGCTTATTAACAAGCCTTTTCTGACTGGTAGTGGAAGTGTTAAAGCTATAAGTCTTTTATTAGTAAAAGTACAAAGTGCACACTAAAACCATGTTTTTGCTGTCATTTATCCAGGTGTTGCCATTTCATCACTCAACATCTCCCAAAGTCTATACAGTGATACAATATTTAAGGTATGTGGGATTTTTCCACTAGCAATTCTGAGAATGATACATGTTTGAAGATATTCTGCAAGAATACTGTCCCTACGGCTGTATGAGACACTGACTCAATCCACTCACCTCAGAACTCTCAGGAGTGGACACGACCACAGGCTGACCCTTGTCTGATGTCTCTCTGATGTGGAGATGAAGTGGAATATCCCCTGTAAGGGCAAAGAACAGCCATACTATGTAACACTGGATTGCCCAAAACTCAAATAAAATGTATCCAACTTTCCAACTCCTGAGCAATGTTTTAAAAAAAGTAAATCTAAAGGAATTACAAACCCAATTTCAGGAAAAGTTGGACTTTTTCATTAAATGCAATAAAAACAAGACTGTGCTAATTCTCATCAACCTTCACTTAACTAATAAAAGTTGAAAGAAAAGGTTTCTAGTTTTTTCACTGATTAACTTAAAAGTATTTTGTAAAAAAAAAAAATTGTGATGAGTTGAATTTGAAAAAAATTGGAAGAAGCAAAATGAGAGTGAAAGGTTAATAGAATATTCAAGTTATGTACAATAAGAAGGTGGGCTGGTAAAACGTGAGGGGATCAAGACTGTGTATAAAAGGAGCATCCACCAACGGCTCTGTCTCTGTAAGCAAAGATGTGTCATGGCTCATTACTTTGTACCAAACATCATGATAAAAATTGTCGGTCAATTTAAAAAGAGCATTTCTCAAAACAAGATCACAAACAACTGAGGTCTTTCATGATCTGAAAAAGCACTTCAAGCCATTAAAAGCCCTGTCTCCTGTGGTATGATTGTCTCTAGCTTCATGCACTACAGATTAATCCAGAGATGTTTGTTTTGTTTTTCTGGCATCACTTCTTCCATTAAGCTTTCTTTGAAAAAATAAAGTCTTACCAAGAACCTCTACTCCAAGAGTGCGAGCCAACTCTCTTGCACCATCCGACCCAAAGATGTGCGTTTGGTGGTTACACTGGGGACACTGGAAAACACTCATGTTTTGAACCAAACCCAGGACCTACAAGAAAAAAAGGGTCAGACAGGGACATATTTCTCTATTAAGTTTCCTTACTGGAATAGTATTGATGTTACACTAAAACATTCAATCATAACAGTTTAACTTTACTATTGTGTATGAAGTTAAAAGATTAAACAGTGCTGATACAGTGTTAGATGCTAAATACTGCTCTTTTAAGATTAGCTTCTCTTACATTGCTTATTGTTAGGATTATACAGAATTGTCCTATATTTAGAACAACATGAAACGGCAAACTCTACCTGGGAAGCAACAACCACAATTCATTCCTTAGGCAGAATTTAACAGCAACTTTCTCCTGATGGGCCTGAAACATCTGGAATCAAGCATTCCCTACTCTACCATGGAAGTAGGTTTTTTTCATCACAAATGCCTCACAGATGCTTATAAAAAGGTGTCTCACCGGTACATTAACTTTGCGGAACATCTCAGCACCTCTGCGTGCATCTAACAAAGCAATATCCTGTGGAGTAGACACTATCACAGCACCTACAAAGCCAAGCAGACATACAGTATCAGTAAACTGATTATTTACTATTTCCACTGAATTTGGAAAAAGTACGTTATTTGTTGCAAAACCTCAAAAATTACTTTCATTATTCCAGAAGCAGCCAGATTATGCAAAATTGCCCACGCTCAAAATACATGAAAAGGCAACGTCAGCTGTGGCATCAATTATGAAAAAAATTTCTGGTAAATTCAGGAGTGGACCATTGTGAAAGCATGGGGGACTTTGCAAAATGTAGTCAAACCAAGCAGGATTTGTAAAAATTCTTGTAATCAATGTGAATGCAGGAGAAATGGGTAGGTGTAAAGACCTAAACAACTTTGACAAGGACCAGATCATTATGGTCAAATGACTGAGTTGGAGCTTCTCTGAAAAAGCAAGCTCTTGTGGCGTGCTCCTGGTCAGCAAGAATGATTACCTGCAAACAGTGGTTCAGGGAGGGACAAACCACACACCAGCGACAGGGTGTTGGGCACCTAAGGTTCATGCCAACAAGTTTATGCCAACTAGTCCAAACTTACAGAAGGGCTCCAGTGGCAGAAATCTTGAATTTTATATGCTGGTTATTAGGTCTGTACATACTGTCTGTTAATCTCAGTGGGTGAGGGCTGTTTTGGTGACACCCAGAGGACAAGCATATTAGGCAGGTGATTATATTGGTTTGGCTCATCAAGCCATTTTGTGTATCCCCACACCAACCAACCCCCTGGCTCAACAACATTATCGTTTAACACACATACTGTCAATGATTATGTACTGCGGTAATGTCAGAAAGTATGATCAAAAAGATAAAAAACAGATACTGCCCAAGCCTAGTGTGGATGGGTATGTAATGTTCAAAGTTAATATGCCAAAAGATGACTTACCAGCGATTGGAACGTTCTGAGTGATGGAGAGTTGGACATCCCCAGTCCCAGGTGGCATGTCAACTACTAAGTAGTCCAAAAGCCCCCAGTCTACCTGAACACATGATCCATAAAACAGAAAAGTCCAACAACAGGTTAAACTTTTTCAGAAATTAGGTCATCAACCACCAACCACCACAATTTAGTCCAAATAAGAAACCAAACCTCCTTATATTGTGAACTAAACGTAGCAATCCATAGACCAAACACACAAAACTTCAAACCCATGTGACTCCCAAATTACTTCACCCTACCTGTCTAAGAAGCTTTTCAATGGCTGACATCACCATCAGACCTCGCCACACAATGGGTGCAGTATCTTCAACCAGAAAGCCCATTGACATACTATAGAAGGAAGGGAAGACAGGCAGAGAAATTTGCTGCATAATTTAACCCCTTAAACACAGTTCCTTGCTTTCATTAGTTTAGTTAAAGAAAACTTCACAGCAGTTACAGAATATTAAGTCTACACATTAATACATAAAGAAGCCTAGGATTCAAGAGATTCATGTTATACACTCACCATGGGATCCCAAAGTTAACAAGAGGTCTCATTAAGTTGTCTTAAAATGAAGAGCAAAAACAGAGAACATGTTTATTAATAACCTTTTATTATATGTATTATTCTAATATTATATTATATATCATAATATAACATGAATGTACTTTTATAGAAGAATTACTATTATTTTGAAAAGAAAAGAATTCTCTAAACAAATAAAATGCTATATCACTTTATTCTTTAAAACAAAATTATTACATCACTGCTTCCTATCACCTACTGTCTGTTAATTCTGGACTTCCTTTAAGGTTCATCAGCTTTGGAATTGAGGGGCCATAAACATCAGCATCTAAAAGACCCACTCGAATACTCTGCATAAAAGAATTTAGGGAGAAAAGACAAAAGGCACAGACAGTAATAAAACAAAGTTTGTTAGTTTGTCATATGTGCTGCAATGCTATTTTAATATGGATGATATTGCAGGTGTTCCTTTGTTACCTGATTATTAGCCATAAGTCCCAGAGCCAGGTTCACTGTAAAGAAAAGTATAAAGAATGGGTACTTCCACATCAGATTAGTCACTTAAAACAGGATCTGTTGTTGATCTTGACAACAGATCTTAAAGCCATTTCATCCAATCAGGTAGAGAATCATTTAATAAGTCCCAGCTAAGTCGCTTACAGGGAAGTCTGTATTCAATTTAGCTTAACTGTGGAATCCGGGAGAGTCCTTCTGATTGTCTGCATGCAAAACTGCAAAATCCTGATTTGTAGCATCTTTGTAATAAGTCTTATTCCCTTAAAAACCCTTAGTCAAAAATGACGTTAGAGCGGGGCAGTATGGTTATGTTTATCGTTACTGTGATCAACTATACAATATGCCACAGTACGGTTTTCTGAGCCTATCATAAAATCTGTAGAACACCTGCAGTTTCAGTACAAAACAAAACATTAATAAGTCCTGTTTTCTTTCTCCCCAATTTAATCATGCCCAGTTCTATCATAAGCTAGGATTCACCCAGTCACACACTACCACAAAGCCTGTGAGGGTAAAGTCTAGCATGTGCTTCCTTCATGTCACATGTAGCCAGATACTATCCTGTCAAACTGTTGTAAATGGGCACAGATGACTGCGGCATCGCTAAGGGTCCACCTAGCAAGTTCTCAACAATAGGGCCAACTTAGCAGTGCCACCCAGAAGTCCCAATTAGTCCTGTTTAATTACATTTTGCATAGTGTAATGTGTAAAAAGTGAGTAAAATTAATGAATTAAAATAACTGGGTCTTTTTGTTTTTAATCTCGAACAATCAAAAAAAAATCTTGAATTATTGTCACATTTTTTGGCCGATTACTCACCCCATGGCATTTTTGAAAGTGGCAGTGAGTTAACTCATTCTTCACAGCAAACAACACTGCTTAATAAGGCAGTTATTTGCTAACTTATTTTGCAGAGTTCAACATATTGGGAAAAATTGTCTCTACGGCTGTAAAAACTGTGTGTGGTTTAACTTTGGCAAATGTCATGTTTTCTTTAATCCAATATGTTACATTCAGGACAAAAAAACTGTAATTGTGCATAAGAATGTGCAGAAGTGTGCTCTCTGTACAGGATGTACTTATTTCCAGTTAGCAAATTACCAAAGCATGTCATTTGACTGGGGCATCCATACTTCCGTACACAGTGATTTTCCAAAATGATCGTTCAGGACATTAAAAACATAGTTTAAGCACTTTTTCAGCAGTCACAACAAGTTAGTTAATATTCACGTTTTTCATTTTCTTTTGTTTCTCAACAATTTTCAATCAAAGTTAAGTTTAGTTCATATGGGCCCAGTTTTGTGGCCAAGACTAAACAAAAATACATTAAACTAAGCTAAATCTGGGTCCAGGAAAAAGGCCCTTAAAGACTTGGTCCAATGCCACATCCTTAAAGTTTGGAAGAAGTTCTCTCTTCATCCTACAGAACAAATACGTTATACAGAAAGTGTTGCATCCTGTGTTCATTTTGTGCACTTCTGATATTAAGGCACTGTTTCACTATTGAATTAAATATTGAGATGAAAACTCTTAAGGGCAGCCATGGCCTAAAGGTTAGAAAAGCGGGTTGTGACTGAAGGTTCACTGGTTCGATTCCTGGAACCCATGGCTGCCATGAGCAAGACTTCTAACCTGTAACTGCTCTGAAGTGTGTGTGCTAGTGCTCACTACTCTGAATGGGTAAAAGGCAGTGAGTACATTTCTTGTGGAGATTAATAGAGTATATTAAGTAGTAGTATATTGGAGTATATATAAAAATTTAAAAATGACATTACTACATGGTCAAGTATTATGCCAATGATGTCCTTGCTGACTTTGATAAGACTGGCATTAGTCTTTATTAAATTCCAAGGACATTACCAATGAAATATACTGAATAAATATTTGCACCCATCTCAAAATGTTCTATTTGAAGTCTTCCTTGTACTTTATTATGTACTGGCTCCAAGATCTGCGGTCTTCTTTCTTTCCAAAGTACTAAGTGAAAACACATCTTATGCTCAACAAGGACAAGCAAACATTACCTGCTGTCGTAGACTTCCCGACACCTCCTTTTCCTGAAGCAACAACAATGACCTCTTTAACCCCTGCTATGGGTTTTTGCTTGGGTAAGCCTCGTGCCATATGTGCCTTCTGCCTTTCCTGCAGTGCTCTTTCACCAGCACCTGATGTCTAACAAATGAAACAGACATGTCACTCAATGTAGCCCAGGTAGGAATTAGTACCAGCAGAAGGTTTAAGCCAAGAAAACTGGCAGCTACCGACACTATTGTGAAGCATCTACATTTTTTACTAAGCTTTCGAATCAATGTTTGACCTGGAGTAGCAATGGAAGTGGATTGTTACATTTTTTTTTTTTTTTACATTTTTAGCCCAAAACTTGCTGTTGTGAAAACCGATCATCTTTCATAAGAGGGGGGGGCCCAACTCCTTCAACTCACAATTTCGGTCACAGAGATTTGAGAGCTAAATTTTGTTCAAAAAAAGATACAAAGGTATATCTGATTAACAATATATTATCATTTGACAGATGATCTTCAAATACATTTTTCTATTCATAGCCTTCACAATAAGAAAAAGACACTAGCTGTAACTTAACATATCTAAAAACAACATATTGCCTGAAATTACTTTGAAACAGCAGGGTTTTTTTTAATAAATATCACTACAATAGCACATTTTACCAACAGGGAGTTTAAGATATGGATTCACTGTTTTAATACAATTTTATACTTTGAACATTCTTGCACAGGAGTTTTATTCTTGACATTACTAACACAGACATCAGTCATGCCCTACAGACGCAACACATGAACTGCGCACTTTCAAGCTTTGCATACTGCACTACTGAACGAACTTGTAATGATGGTGAACTATATTGTACATACTTAGTGTAATAAACTGCGTGTAGTACCACGCAGTTTGGGACGCGGCCAAGGATTTCAGCAGAAGAATGGACCTACCTTAAAACGATGACCATGTTTCCAGACCACCGTCAGAGGTCCAATATGTCTTTTACTGCACCATAAAGATGTGCCAGCAGAGGTGAGCTTACACATGTGTCCCAGCTTTCCGCACTTGTTGAAAAATCCCATTTTGTATAAAGACTATCGAGCTATTAGCTCAGCAACTCTGACAAAGGAACACTGCCATTTGCATGCAAGCCAGGCTTGTGCTGGCTATTTGTGCGAGTTATTCTGAAAGAAATTAACCATGTGTCTTGGAAAACTGGAAAGTGTAGTGAAAAATAAAGTGTGCATGAAATAAACACAAAAACTGAAAACGTTCCCATCCATCCAAGGTGCAGGGGGTTGACCACTTTTGATGACGTCGCAACACCCGGAAAACACGACAACACGCTTGAAATCCCTGGAATCCTGTTCGTATGTTCGTGTGAGAAATAAAATGCTATAAAATAGGGCTATAAACAGTTTAATCTGCTGTTGGTATTTGTTGTTGTTATTATTATTTTCTTGGTCTTAGCTGTTACCATTGATGTTTCTACGTCATGACGACGGCCAACGGTTCTTCAGTGAATGCTCGTGTGGTCCTACAGCAGTGTCTGCGGGGCACACTGCAGGTGAAGCCTCCAGAAGAAGAGTGTGAGGCCCAGTGGGTTGAGGTAGATTTTAAACTCTTTAACAATCAGAATCTGCTACAGTTAAAAAAATGAAACACTACTTTGGAATATTACCTTTTCTAAAAAATGAGCAGAGGCTACAAAAGTGGCAGGTCAACAACATACTGAACTACATTAGGGCTGCGTGAAATATCGTTAGTACATCGTTATCGCAATATTGGTCTCTGCAATACTGATATCGCAGAAGGCTACAATATGCAAATAAGCATCTAACCAATCACACAGCTTCCGTGTGAAGGGGCGGGGCTACATAGTTGAAGGCTTAATAATGAGATATATGTAGAACTTTGATTTATGGGGTCACAAAATGTATGAGCTGAGAACGCACTGCTTTTAAAGCGTATTGTTCATATGTAGAGGGCATGGATGGGAGAAGTGAATGTACATTGTGAAGCTTAAATAATAATTACATAAGCCATTACATCAAGCCTTTTTATTCAGAGAAACGTGATATGGACCCTTATGCTTATAAAATGCAGTATTTAATGGTGTAATTGCAATACTGATATTTTGTCCATATCATGCAGCCCTAAACTACATATTTAAATTAATAACTGCAGAATTTTTTGTACATCCAGCATCCTCCCAACATGTAAACATGTAGTGAAAGTGAAGCGAAGTGCACCCCAAAAACATGTGACTTCTGCCTTTAACCCATCATACTTGCAGCAGGGGGCAGCAATGAAAAGCACCCATAGAGCAGGTTAGCGGGATGGTACCCAGGACAGGATTTGAACGTGCAACCTACTGTTCACAACCAAATAGGCCACCACGTCATATTATTAGACACTATATCTATCTTATCTATATCAGGGGGGCCCAGTCCAGTCCT
>JBBPDA010000001.1:45602258-45617243 GCA_037974385.1 Arnoldichthys spilopterus
AACCAAATAGGCCACCACGTCATATTATTAGACACTATATCTATCTTATCTATATCAGGGGGGCCCAGTCCAGTCCTGGAGGACTGGCATCCAGCACATTTTTTACTTTCTGAGACATACTAGGTATAAATAATCTGTTAATTGCCAGGTTTAGGGTGTGTGTGAACAGAGGAACCACCAAACTGTGCTGGCCTTCCAGCACCTCTGCTCTATAAGTAATTTTACTCTCTACTACTCCATTACCCTCTATAGGCTCTGCTCTTTTTGATGCGCTTTTATTGAGCTACAATAAAATGCAATTGCAAGTCACCAACATAATACTATTTACTCCCACCTCTGTGAATAGTGAAGGTGTTTTATCTCCCCCTCAGATTAACAGAGGAATGGTTATCTACATCTGCTTCTTCAAGGGTGCAGCTGAAGACATGATTCCTAAAATGGGTAGGGCTCTTGTAAGTGAATTTGTGTTTTACTGTTGCATAAGATGAAACTGATGTTATTCATTCTTGCCTTTTTCAGTGAATACCCTGCTGAACATGAAGCTTTGTGAGACAGATTCTGGGAAATATACTTCCGTACTTGAATTACCTGGCAATGTGCTGATTGTACCGCAAGCAACACTGGGAGGAAAACCAAAGGGTAAAGGCATGCAGTACCATGGTAACATTGGCAAAGAGGATGGGGAGAAGCTCTATGCCAGCTTTGTCTCTCACTGTGAAAAGGAACTTAGTTTGGCTGTCAGGTGCATTGAAGCGGGCACAGAAGTTAAACATGGAACGTATGGAAACAGACAAGTCCTTAAGCTGGATACAAATGGACCCTATACTCATTTGATGGAGTTTTAAGAACTGAGTCTGCTAATTTCTAGTTGATGGACAAGTGGTGACGGGCAGTTACCTTATTTACCAAATTTATTCCTTGCACTCAGTTGATTACTAGGTTGTTTGATATGGCTTTGTCTGCTTTGTGTTAAATAAAGGATACTGTATAAGTGTTTACAGAATTGTCAAGTAGTAAATGTAAATAATTTTCTATCTCACTGGAAATACAGAGATAACTAAATAATTTGGCAAATAAATGCGTAAATAAAAGTTTGTGTGTGTGGTCATAAGTGCACCCTGAAACTATAAATGAAAAAAACTAAAGATACAACATACAAGATTCAGTTCTTTGTTGGCGTCTGGCAGAAAGGGCGACTTTTATTTTGAAACATAGCCACAGGAAATGACGTGCTAGGCTCCTTAAAATTCCGTCGTCTATTTTTCTTGCTGCACACGTTCCGAAAGTATTTAGAAAATTTGCTTTTCTGTGGTTCATTTAAATATTACATATCAAATAAGAACATTAAGCAGGCCGTTTGCTTTTGGATCACTGCGTTAAAATTTCGTTGAATCCGCAAACACGGAGGGCTGGTAGCGATTGTTTGGCACCCCCTGATGTACCGCAAAATTTGGTTCCCCTCAGAAATGTGTCGCCGTTAGTGCGACTACACAGCAGCATTTCACACATGAGCGTAGCGTTTATCCTCAATATCGTTGCTCATACTGAAGACTCTAAAGAGGTACGTTGTTAAAAGAACTTGATTTCAGTGTAATGTGTGCCAGCCCGTTACTCCGAGACGTCAAAAGTTTCTGTAGTAAAAACTGGTAATATCTTTTAAAAAAAAGTATAAACGTAGAAAAAGGGAAACGTCTCTTAAGTTGTTGGGGGTTCAATTTTTTCAATTTTACTGCTCCAAATAAGTTTGTCAAATTATGATTCTTTCGAATTTCAAAACAATAATAAATGACATATTTTTGGTTCATATCATCCTAATAAATAGGTACATTTTCCAGATCTCTTTTCTGCTTGAATATCAACTTTTCTGAAGAATGAGCTTCAGCAAGTTTGATGAAGTAGAAAAGTATCTCCGATTTGGGATATACACTCAACATGACAAAGCTTCTAAAGGTGTATTAAGAAGATGCAGTAAGAAGTTTTGCTGGACAGGTACATGATCAGATTATGTGTAGTGTGAATTTTTGTTCCTACCCCATTGAATCTTAGTAAACAATATTTCTTGTAGGCGGTGCTCTTTGGTACAAAGATGGCAAACGTCAGCGCAAGGTCCTCCGCAGTGAGGAGGAGGTCAGAGCAGTACTGGTGGAACAACACAACAACCGCAGTCATGCTGGCCGCAAGAGGTGCCTGAAGGCCGTTTCTGATCTGTATTACTGGCGTTCAATATCCAGAGACATAACTGAGTGGATCGACAATTGTGAAGGTTGTTCATATCCCTCCAATCCAGTAATATGCTTACAGTGCATTGTTCCTGGGTGTGAGAGCTCTGGGCTTGTTGACAATGAGGACAGTGTCACTTTTCACAGGTAGGATTTTTGCTTTACTAGCATTTGCAGTTTACTTTGAGCACTAGAATGTATTAATAATGCATTCGTCTTAATTTTCCAACAGGTTCCCTTTTGGCGAGGCGAACAGACTCAACCGTTGGATCAGTTTCGCTCAAAGGGACCGCTGGTCAATTCACAGCAGATCAGCTATATGCTCCAAACACTTTACAGAAGACTGCTTTGAACTAAGAGGAGAACGAGTTTGCCTTAAATCTGATGCCGTGCCCACACTTGAATCATCTCCTTGTACACAAGAGGTCCTTTGGAAATAATGTAGTTTCTGCACTGATTTGTTAGTTTATTAGACCTACCTTTTAGCTACTTTGTCATCAGAGCCACCAAGCATTAGGGCTACTGTACAGGTTTATCTGTTGCTTTACAAGTTACCCCTATACCCCATCCATCAATGGAAAAGGACCACAATAGGCCCACAACTGATTATTCTCAGTAATGTAGTGTTATTAACATGGTATGAGTAGGTGGCAGTGGTTTATCAGGCTGTGGACCACTTTCTATTGATGGACAGGGAACGGGGAGGCTGAAAAATGGTATACCACCTGGTATGGTAGGTGTTTCTGATAAAATGTCCAGTGGTGTGAATGAGTGATCAACATGTAATGAATCAATGTACTTTTTTTCACATTTTGTCATTGCAACAGGTAAGTAATGAATGCTGGCTTGGTGTCTCTATGGAATCTGTGGAGAATGTACTCCCATCTGAGGATGAGGATTCGGTCCATATGGAGCATCCGTATTCCAAAGGCCTCATAGTACAGCCTAGCACAAATGGTAGCAATGCAAACAGTCCCCTTCTGATCTCCACTTCTGAGCCTTATTTTAGAAAGTATGATGCCTTGGAGAAATTCCTGCGTACAGGTGTATACAACAGTATGCCTTATTGCAGAAGAGACACTGTGAAGAGATGTGCCAAACGATTCTGTCTCCAAGGTGAGATAATACTGGAGAATTGGGAAGAAAATAATCAAATCTCTGTTGAATGATCTTGGTAGAATTTCAGTATGAATCTGAATCAGTAAAAATATGGATAATTTAGTGGTAAGATGCAGTACGCATTTTTAGTGCTAAAATGAAAGGTCAAAGGAGTCAGAAACCATGTGCCTCTTCACAAATACAAATAGTGAGTCTTCTCTCATTAGCTTGTGTAAGAAATGATTGTTTTTCATGTAATTTTTTACATTGTTGCCCCTTATTCTTAGATGGTGTCTTGTTTTACCGCCATGGCTCCAGGCTTCGCAGATGTCTTCGAAGCAGAGAAGAAGTCATTTGTGTGCTGAAGGAGCACCATGACAAAAGAGGACACTTCGGTATGAAAAGGTGTTTGAACTCGATATCTGAAATGTATTACTGGGGCACTATTACCAGAGACATTGAAGAGTGGATTGGCAACTGCCGGTTCTGCATGGAGATGGACGAAGCCACACAAAAATACCGTTGTGCCGTTTACAGCTGCAATAACTACAATGGGCCTTTGGAGAGAACACTGGGTCTGACCTTTCATCGGTGAGAATAAAGTGGCTTTAGAATAAACTGAATATTTCTGAATTTAGTGCCGCTAGATACATGTGTCATTACTTGTGATGCATCAACATTTTATTTATAAATATTGGTGGCATTCATTCTTCCAGCTCTCTGGGGGGAAAAAAACAAACTTTAATTAACTGTTTTTGTGTAATACTTTGTTGCATGTTCCCCTGCTTTAACAACAACACCCATTTTCTTAACTAGTTCCATGTTAGCCCACTCCCTCACCAACTTTCCACAAGCAGTGGAAGTGGTGGGCAAAATGAACTAGAACTATATAAGAATCTCAAAAGACACATGCAGTCCTTACCTGAAAGAACTGGTGCTGTCAATAAGGCAAGTATTAGAAAAGAATGATTGTGGGAAGTGGTGGCCTAGTGGTTAGGATCTTGCCCTTGGGACCTGAAGGTTGCAGGTTCAAGTCCCAGCCCGGGGACTACCAAGGTACCCTTGAGCAAGGTGCCGTCCCCCTACACTGCTCCCCGGGCACTGTTGGTAGCTGCCCGATACTCCACGTGTGCACGTGTGATGGGTTAAATGCAGAGGTCCCATTTACTTGTGGTGCCTGAGTGTGTTCACAATAACAAAGAGTCACTTTACTATTTCTTTCGATTCAGTAAGCTTAGTACAGGAATGGTGGACCAAGAAATGCTAATTTGTGTAAAGGTGGCAAAGTGCATCAGGATGTTGACATTACCTAAGGGGTAATTTTCATAATCCCACACACTAATCACACACTGCATTAGGTTGTTAAACTGAGTACCCTTGTCAATGTGGAAAAATTCATGCTTACAATATTGTTTGAAGCTACGCAATATACTTTTGCCCATACATCATAAGCAAGTCTGTTTGAAAAGGCAGGTGAAGACAAAGTGGGAACTACTGTAAACATATTTGCAATAGGCCGATTGACGCCACCTTTTCTGTCAGTTAATGTAGCATTAATAAAACTGTAAAAGGCTGTTTTATTAATAATTATCTTAATAACACATTTTCAAACCCACATTGTTTTTCAGATTCCCATTTGATGAGCCAGAGCGACTTAATCAGTGGATTAAAAACCTGCAAAGAGTGAGCTGGCATCCGCGGCCCAGGTCTGTTGTGTGTTCCACTCATTTTACCGAAGACTGCTTTGACCACTCTGAAGGGTCTGTTCATCTCAAGCCTCATGCGGTCCCAACCCTGCTACTCTGCACTTCACAGGTAGTCAGCTGAACTTGGGTTGGATTTTCTCAACACTAATAGCCTCCCTGTTCTATGTGCTGATATTCAATATGGATTACATGTTTCCTAACAGGATAATGAAGGGGAAGATTCTGCTTACTGTCTAGATGAGAGGAATGTTTCTTGTGAAGCTCAGGATGATTCGAGCACCCAGCATGCTTTTTTCTCCAAATATGATGCAATTGAGAAATATTTGAATGGAAAAGGCTATCCAACAGGACTGACCTCTGTAGAGAAAAACACGTTCCGGAGACTCTGTTCCAGATTTGCGATCCATGGTGAGTCATTGGCCTTTTATAATGTGTAAAACATCATGGGCTGGTTTCTTCTAGCCTTTAAGTAAACTGCAATGTCAGTGTTCATTGATCATGTTCTAGGTCAAGGGTGTCAAACTGTAGTCCTGGAGGGCTGGTGTCTAGCACTACTTAGTACTTCCCCTCCTCAAATACAGTTACTAATCCTGGCACTTAGCAGGTATGTTGAATCAGGTGTGTCTGTGCAAGGAAATCACCAAACTGTGCTGGACACCAGCCCTCTAGGACCAGAGTTTGACACCCCTGATTTAGGTGCAGGTTTAAGATTACCATTGCTCTTTAAATACAACTGGATCTTACGTTAACTAAGCACACCTTCTCTAAGCATTCTTCTTGATTTTGCATAGGAAGGGGACTAAGCACCTTTTTAGATTAAAAACAATGCTGCCTTTGAATGTAAGAAACAATATAATTATTGTGTTACAAACACATAGATGAAGTGATCAGAATGAACCCTGTTCATAATATTAGCCATCAATAGATGACTGCATTACTTTCATTCATTTTTCCATTTCAGATGGCTTCCTCTTTTATACTTCGGGAAGAGGCATACAGGAGCATGGGAGGCGCAGAGTAGTGAGGAGCAGGGAGGAGGTGCAATCAACGCTTACTGTGTACCATGATGACATGAACCATCTTGCATTTGAAAAGTGCTTGAAGCTTGTCTCCAGACATTTCTTCTGGGGCTCTTTGAAGGCAGATGTAGCAATGTGGATTCAACGCTGCCCCCTGTGTTCAGGCTCTGAAGAGCCTTCTGGCATTGAGACCTGTGCTAGCCCTGGAAGCCCAGAGGTCCATGAACTTTTGGAACCACTGGACGCAAAATACAGGTTGGGTTTGATCTAAAAGAAACATTTTGGCAAAAATGTATATCATGTTCTCCTTACCCAAAATGTAATTGATCAGACAGGATACGTTTGATATTTTAGCTTTACTCTGCTCAGCTTACGAAGCTCATGATGAAAACTAAATGTGGGAAAAGATTCTGGCTTCTGGCTGCTACTACTGTTTTTACTACATACTTCCATATCATACAGCACCAGAGCAAAACAGTTCATTAATTTATTGACTATAGGGCTGGTCCAAGTAGCAGTGAATTTACATTGCAATAGAAGCCTCAATTGTAGCATCTTTTTAAAACACAGCTTTTATGAGTCACATAAACTCATAAAAAACCCAAAGCTTCTGAATACTAAAAACAGAATCAAAGAAAATCAAAAGAACAAATACTCAAAAATTCTAATTATAAGAGACCAAGCTGTTATTCCATTTACCATCATTCAAGGGTATATGTACATTAAGCACTTTTTTCATTTTATGAAGCAACAAAACGTTAAAAGCCACATCACCTCTGACACTTTTGTAATGTATTGCTATCTGTCAGAGCGGTGTTGTGGTCCAGATGGTCTGTATCTCTAGACTGCTGCATCATCAAATTATGTTCCAATCGAAAGTATCCTTTAAATGCAGCCTTGAAATGCTGCCCACATTTTGAAGATTTTTGAGGACACAGCTGGGGTGTCCTTAACTATCTCTAGTCACTCGTAATTCTTTGCACATGTGTCTGGCCAGAAGTAAAGGGCTGACAGATGAAACCTATATACTTATACTATACTATATACCACTATACACTGTCTAAAAAGTCTAGCTAAATGTACCATACAATAAACAGTTCACCATTTCTTTAGTTAAGTATCTGTTTAAAAGGGTGTAAACTGAATGCTTGTTGTGAAAGCTACTGCGTTCAGTGAGCTGAGCAGTTTTTAGCTCATTGGGGAGCTTTTAACTACAAATGTATGTTTTGCCCATCATATTATACCATTCACATGAAGTCAGTGGTATTTTCACTGTCAGATTTTAGACCGACTTTATGTGACAAGGCGGCTTTGTGGACCATTCTGTTTTAACTAAGCCTTCATATGGCAGTGCTGCCAAGCTTAGCTTTTTGAACATGGTCTATGTGCATCATATGAATGTTATGTACTATGATTTGCTTATGTTTTTAAGTATTCGGCTCATATGCTGATATAATTGAGTTCTGTATTTCTGTAACTAAGTGATCACAAACACCTTAATTCATTCACAAATTGACTTTGCAAACAGTATAAGTGTGTATATTACAATTTTTTCATGGAGGTATTTCTTTCATGCTCGTTACAGCACTTAAATTCCACAGGGCAGATGAAATTGCTGTTTTTGTATTGGTTTTTAGCATAATTTGTTAGAAGTACTTTCTGTGTGGACTCTAGGGGTGGACAATATAAACTTAAAATTATATCACCATATCTCAGGGTATGCCAACATGAAAATAAGCCATTCAGTGTTACCTTTTTGACCACATCTTCTGTACATGTTCAAATAATCATTAGTGTTAATGCGCAAGGTGGTTAGAAAATGTGAACTCCTCAGAATCACAATATGACTTTCTCATCATTGGGAGGAATAGTGCAGGTATATCTTGGATGTTAAGATATGGTACTAGTGTGGACAGGTTATGTTTATATCCGGTTTTTGCTTCTGATTGTGTCTAAGGTCTGAACCTTTAATGTTTTAATCAATTTGTCTAATGTAGTCTGGGACTGCCAGGTCAGACGAATGGGAGAATGGCAACAGAAAATGACCTGCATGTATCCGTCTCCGAAGTATCTGTGGAGCAGTGTCTGATAAGTGCTGGGCCCCAGATTCTTCCTCCATGTCATCCTGAGAGTAATACAACTGATGGGACAGTAGCCATAGCAGTGGACTCAGTAACAAGGTATTCAACTTCATGCTATTAACAGTAGAAATGAAACAAAGTAGCAATTAATGTTAAAATAATAAATATATTAATTCAGATCAACACAAATGGTTAGTTTAATAAAATCTAAAGGAGAAGTAAAGGATTTCAAGCAAACAAAAGTGTAAAGTGCAAACATTTAATAAAATAAAGCTCTGTATATTACTTTCACACTACCATTTCAAAACTGAAATTAATAATAATAGGTTAGATTTATATAGCGCCTTTCTCAAACCCAAGGACGCTTTAGTTTGGTTGGGTTTGAACACTTCTTCTACAGGGAACAGTTTAATATGGCTTCTCTAAATTTGTACTTCACCAGTTCCAGTGGTTCTCGTCCGGTGTCTGAGGATTTGGCACGGGAGAGGAAAAACTGCGGCTTGAGTGCTCGGACCATTGTCCAGCAATGCACACACGCCTTACTGCAAGTAAAGCCTCAAGTAGCTGATGCTGACTCGGAATGGGTGGAGGTATTTCATTTTAGTTCCTCATGCACTTTGCCTCTCATTTACCGTTCTTTATGCTGAGCATGACTGAAGCGACATTCCTGATAGACTAAAATTGCTCCCCTGTTGCCTTGTTTACAGATTCACGAGGGAATGGTGATCTATGTGTGCTTTTATAAAGGTGCTACTGACACAATAATTCCCAAAATGGGTAAGTATGCAAGTGATAATGTATCTATTGAATACAATGACTGTTATCCCTGTAAGCTGCATTCTTTGATTTTTTTTTATGGTGATTGTATTTATAACAATTACATATGAACATTTTTTAATAAAGACTTTTTGTTCATAGGAGAAACCGTTTATATCCCTTTTTTTCAGTAAAGGATTTTGACTCTGTTTAACAATATGTTTTAAAATATTATTGTATTATTTGTTTGTGCATGTTACATTGTTTGTCCATGTCTGTAAGTCTGGCAACAGGGGGTTTCAGAAATTATAGTGCATACTTTTTTAACATTATTGAGGGTATGCATGGGAAGTCACAGTAGGTGGTCACAGTAGGTGGTCACTACAGTTACTTCAGCCTTAAGACACAAACAAAATACCAAAATACATGGTACCAAAGAACTAGTGGTCTGAATATTTTGATGTGGCTGGGAACCTGATTTTGTGACATTTATATGAAGGCTACTTGATTTTGACACTGGGGAAAAACCTAAAGGTATACAATAAATGTCAGGAAAACTGATTTCGGCCTTGTCAGTGTCCATGGACCACTAGTATTTTGGTAAGTTGTAAGGATCATCCTTGAATCCAATGCCTTTAAGCAGATAATCATTTGTGTTACTCATTTCCCCAACTTAAGGCATCCATGTAACAGGACATTTTGCCATTCAGTCTGACTGGGGTGCATGTAATTCAGTGGGAAAGTTGTGTCATTGCATATCCTCTATTAAATTATCTTCACACATCGCTTTAAGTTTAGACCGTAACATTGGTCTGTGTCCTGAATTCCACAGTTAACTCCTTGCTCAATGCCAAGTTCTTCCCAACCAGCAATGGTAGGCATATTTCTATCCTGGAACTTCCAGGAAGTGTGTTGATCGTCCCCCAAGATACCATGACCGGGATGTTGAAAGGCAGCCGAGTGCAGCACCACAATGCTGTGGAGCGGTGGAAAGGCCTCCACCTCTACAAGCACTTTGTCTCTCTCTGCGAGAAGGAGATGGCTGCTTCCACAAAGTGCTCTGAGGCTGGGTCAGTCGTCAGGCATGGAGTGTATGGAAATATGCAAGCTGTCTATATTAACAGCAATGGACCCCTCACTCATATAATTGAATTTTGAGCCTGTGTGCTCAAGGTTGTGCCCAATTCGGATGTTCAGGATCTATGTTTGAGTTCAGATTTCAACAGAAGTAAGTTGTTTTTGTTTTGGAGCCTTTACTTAAATAAAACTGAATGTATATGTTTGTCTTGAGATTTTTATTTTTTTTATTTATCCAAAATATGGATAAAATTGCCTCATGGCTCCTGAGACAGTTAAGCAATGCATGTACAAATGCAAGTACTTTGCCTTTTTTAACAGATAACAGTGTGTCATATAACTATATAACTGAAATTAGTTTGATGTGGTTTAAGGTAAGACTGGGATGATTCACTTTGAATCCACTTTAAAACACTTTGGACTCAAAGTCTTATAGTCTGACTATCTGGTGGTGAGGAGGATATTCTGCAAATCTGATTCCTTTATAACAAGGATATTCAGTACAGGGTTATTTTAGCCCTGGGGTGTTCAGTATTGTCTGCAGAAGGCCTGTGTGGCTGCAGGTTTTCATTAAAAAAGCAGGATTATGATTTGTCGTTTTAAAACCAGTTGATTAAGCAAGTAAAGTGAGACTCTGTATAAATACATGTGTAAAAATTGGCCAGTGTGTAGACTTTCAGCACTTTTTAGTGCAGGGGTGCAGAGCACCAGTCCTAGAGGGCTGGTGTCCAGCTCAGGCAGTTTCCCCTCCTCAGACACACCAACTAAACCTGGCATTTGGTGCTTGAACCAGGTGTTATTGATCAGCAAGTGTCTGCACCTGATTCAATTGGGGAAACCCCATTTGGACACTGAGTGCACTCATTTGGACAAGTGCAGAAAATAAAATCATATAATTTGTAAATAATTCTTTTCAGCTTTTAGGTTTTATTCATATGGCCTTTCTCAAACCCAAGGGCACTTTATATAGAAATCATATATATAGATCACTGCACAATGAAACTCTTTACTAGGTAAATATAATTAATTGTTAAAGTGCCATATTCATATATTTATTAGGCATCTTCTGAACGGGTATCTATTTTTTTTAAATATAATTTATCTTCTTTATAATCATTAAACATATTTACTGATTAATACATATACAGATCCCTCCGTTATGTGACCAACAATTGTTATTAATTGAAACTGAAAGTTTATTAAATGAACTTGTAGTGAAACTCAAGAGAAACAGTAGCAGAAATGGCTTAAGTTACTGCACATGCGGTGTCCAAATTGAATAATTACAGGGAGATTACCAAACTGTTATGGGTTGGTGACTCCACTTCAGTACAGTGTTGCCAACTTAGTGATGGCATTCAAGAGGAGCAGGAGTGAGTTTGACTAGATGCACATTAGTCACATCATGTACATCCCAGTAGACTGTGCTGTGACACTGACCTTTATTTATTCTTTCACATTCAGGAGACATTGTCAATGAGCTGGTTCTGCTGGGGGTCCTGAGAGGAGCAAAGCCTCAGAGCTTTCCAGTAAATTACTGTTTTTGCAGTGGAACGTGTGTTGTGCTTCCTAAGGGCTTGTACAGTATGTCAGTTCAGTGTCCTGCATCTATGAATTAGGTTTAATAAGACGTGAAAAGCTAAAGTCATTCCAGGTAAGTTCTATGAGAGAGCGGAGACCTAAATCTATGGCACGGCTTCCATATTCTCTCGCACTACTTCAGAGGTCAGGAGGATTTCTCTATTGCTTGTTGGCCACGCTTTCCTCGTTCTTCGCTGTCAGCATGCAGAGAATACCCCAGGCTGACGAGTACCTGCTCCTCATTCAGGTAACACAAGTGCTCTCTGTCTCAGAATGAGACATCTCTCCTTCTGGAAGACGACTTGTCTATAGAGGAGACTTGATGCAGAGCCTGGGCCCCGAACTGCTGCTGTGCTGGAATATGTGCAGTACCACATTCAGCAGCTTCTGGAGATGCTAGAGGCTATTTAACATCGCTGAACTCATATATATACATCACCGCTTCCATCTTTTGAGAACGAATAAAGCTTCCTAACATTTTCAGACTTCAAATACAGTCTCTTCACTTTCTTTTAGTGATGAACTATTATAAGGCCTTATACAGTAAGAGATAAGGTCCAGTCAGAGAATGTAAAATGAGGGTAAATTAAGATAATTAAGAAAAAAGGTAAAATACAATAACATAGTAGATAAAATGGGACAAGATATTGTAAGGTAAGAGGAAATGAGATGTATATTTACTAGGGCTGTAACTGAAATTTTCTTTACACTATTTTTGTGGCCAGAAGAATTTACAATAACTATTTTTTATGCATTTGTGCTGATACTGACTACTTCCCTTTGTAGCATAGCTCCACCCCCATGTGTGATTTGGAATGTTGAACAAAGAAGGTTCTAACAGGTTCTAACTCTTAAATGACCAAAGTCAATAGAGATTTATTCTGACAGTGGACACGATTTTTAAATTTATATAGTTTTACACTTGACAGTTCATCAAAGGCAGTGGACACATGTGCACTTGAGAGCGTAATGTGTGCAATGAAAAATGCATATGTGCTGTTTTCTCCTGCAACAATGTACAAATGTACAAATCTTGTCATTCAGATTACGTAGTTACTTTTACATGAAACCAGATCTAACCCAGGTCCATATTATTTGGCCAAGGAATCACAAATACTCTGCTGTTTAAACAGATCATCGTTTTCTTCTGAATGAACTTGGACGAACAGCAATAACCTTGTTAGTCCATGCATGTGTTCTGAATAGCTTTACTACTATATTAGAAGTGGGATCATTTCATACCACATAGCCCCTCTTTATCAGCTGTATATACTCTTAATATACTACAGGTGCAATTTAGTGTGCTGTTGAAACATTTACAACACAGCAAGTTTACTATTTTACTATACTGAAACATGATTTTAATAGTATATTGTCAATTAGTTTTCAGTATTTAACAAGAGAGTTAAAAAACACTGTCTATTAAATCTACTTTAAGTGTGGTTTAGTCTGAATTAAGCTGGGCCAAAAGAAAACACTTTTAGTTCACTGAATATACTTCGTGTATTAAATCCAGATCATTATCACTGCTTTAATGAGTTTAATGTGTCTGTCAAAAAGCCTGATAAAGTATCTTATCAACTTGGCTTGCTTATTTTTTCACAAAGGACTAAACACCACATACTAGGACCCCCCTAGATCTGTGGATCTAGATCTCCAAAGCAGTTGGTATAGGTGAGACGTTTAATAAAATAAAGCTCTGTATATTGGAATGGAAGAAGTGGAAGAAGGGCAGCAGGGCAGCAGCAGTGCTGTTGATGGGACACAGCATACAATGAATATACACCGGAGACGGGCTGAAAGAATTTGACCTCCTAACCTCACTACCCTAGTGAGTCCACGCGATGATGCAGGAGCACCTTTTGTATTTGAACCATTAACTACAACATGAATATCCGTGGGGTACAAAGACTACACACATCCCATGCTTTTCTAACTGTAAAGTGTCTATGGTCATCAACAATCACTGATCTAGTCTTATTGTTGCTGCGCGTGTGTGTTCCCTCAAATATTATTGCGATAGTTTTAAACATTTTGTGTGTAAATGCGTCTAAAACCGCGGTACTAATACCAAGTTGTGCGTGCACACGAAACGGGGAGGATTTGGCATAACACATAATATAGTTTACTTGATATGGACAATTTAAAGCATTGTTTCCCAATTCTGGTCCTGGAATCTCAATGCACTTTTGAGTGTACTCGGTGCTCCCAAAACACCTTACTAAAAATCTTACTAAGCAGTCATAACAAACTATACATGTGTTAAAGCAGGGAGCGCACTAAAACGCGCAGGGCAGGCTCAGGCTACCTCGCTTGCCCTGGGGTATATCTCCTTTCCTCATGTAGGGGGCAGTAATGAGCCAACACGTTCACACCGCACAAGAGCAAACGAAGACCAGCTGAAGGAATAAGTTGAGCAGAAACCCGAGGAGTAAACATTACCATCCACGTATGAAGGTCTACTGAAGGTTCCGTTTGTGCCGCCCTGTCTCTGTCATGTTTAGCTGACCCCCCCCCCCTTTTTTTACTGTTTTACCTCGTTTGACGTGAAAGGAAATGAGAGTGAGCACCTGGAGGAGGAGTTCGTCTTAGTGTAGCTCTGGTTAAGGTGTGCTGTGTTTACATTGGTGCTGGTAGTTTCCCCCCTCCACACACACACTTTTTCTATTTTTTATTTGTGAAAGGACTGACATAATATTCAGACGTCGGTCCCAGCAATACATAGCGTGTATACTGCAATAGCTGTCTGATGGCAGACAGTTCTGTGGAGGACTCCGCACTGAGACAGAGCTGCACTGCTGTACGGAACCGGAGACCATGTACGGATACAGAAGAGAGAGACAAGGCCTGTTCCCAAACAAAAGCCGTGTCACCTGACGCCCGAAAAGCACACAGGATCTCATCCGACACAAATACACAGGGCGTCAACGGGACTTCAGGAAAAAAGTTCAGTAGACGCTGGGAGCAGCACCGTTCTGCAGCCTGTGGCGATGCGCTGTGTCCTCTACTGACTGTGGCTGCTCTCTCTTTGTGCACGCGCTTCTACAGCATCGCTCAGCCGCCGCACGTGTGGTGAGACACTTATGTACTGAAAAAATCTAGTTGATCTCATAAAAGGAGCAAAAATGTCTAATGCAAGTTTAGTGTAGTTAAATTATTATATATGTTTTTAAATAAGGCATTCAATGTATACACTTCAATTAAGCTGATGGTAATTGTAGGAAATGTAGGAAAGAAATACACAGGCTCTAGAAATAAAAAGATAGATGTATAAGGAGTTATTGTTTATCATAATTGTGTTATATATATTTACAATGTGTGTGTGTGTGTGTGTGTGTGTGTGTAATAGATAGACCGATAGACAGACAGCTAGACCGACAGACTGACTGACAGCTAGACCGACAGACAGACAGACAGCTAGCTAGCTAGACAGACAGACAGACAGCTA
>JBBPDA010000001.1:45625075-45647824 GCA_037974385.1 Arnoldichthys spilopterus
GTTAAATGCAGAGGTTGCATTTCGTTGTGGTGCTTGAGTGTGTTCACAATGACAAATAATCACTTTCACTTTCACTAATACTGTTCTTAGCTATGCAGCATACTTTTGTTCATCAAATGAACTGCTATGGCATTAAACCACATCAGCAAATAGATTTGAGGTTTCTTAAGAACTCAACATGGTTCGAGGCAAGTGTGTGATCATTAAAGACCATTTACACAACAGTAATTAGTGGCTCCAAGTTTCTGTTACTTGTTTACTTATAGCAGCATTGTGACTTGATTGTGAAAAAAAAGAAGCAAACATCAGACACCAAACATGTCTGACTGACTACATTTAAGATAATTCTCTAACATTCGATGTTTATATTAGGGCATAAGAAAACCCGGATTATAACTATCGCTTATTCTCCCTTTCAGAATGGTACAGGAGATTCTAATGACCTCTGGCAGGTGGAGGTGTGTGGTGGAAAGAAAGGTGACCCGGTAAAGGTTTTGCGGAGTAAAGTGCGCTTCCTACACCGCTCTACCGGCTGTGTGCTCTATTCCTCGGGCAAGACCCTCCCAAAGTGGTAAGAGATTGGGGAGGAAGGGAGCTGGTTGAGGATCAGTTTTTATCAGTCCATAATGATCTGTTTCATTGCTCACTGAAAGGCTAAGCCTTCTGTACAAGTTTGTCTGTTTTTTTAAAAACACCACAGTCTGAGAAAGGGGACTTATGGGTTCCTTAAAAAAGAAAACATTGTAACAGAACTGTAATTAGAATAAGGAGTAAAGGGAGTTTTGTTGGTGTCATTATTTCAAAGGGGCTGGGAGCAAGTGGAGGTCACTTGTAGTCCATATTTAAAGGAAACTCCCAACTCTCAGTGGAACATTGAGGATCACATCAACCCCAAGTGTGAGTCCCTGAATCTCAACCCTTTTAGTGTGATAATTTTTGTAACTGTTCAAAATGTGGAACTTTTTCCTCTCAGCTATGTTTTCAAATGGCAAGCATGGTATTCTTGTGTCTCCTTAGTGCCCAACATCAGTTTGCATGTTCTCAAGCCCTCCTTTCTGGAGATTTTGCTAGAATCTCACATAGTGATGATCAGGGTAAGACATGTAATAAAAAACAGCCTACAGACTTGATATTGATGTTGCAGTGAAGTGTGAAGGGCTGACTTGTAATATCTTTAACAGGGCAACAGTGGCTTGAAACCTAAAGACAATGAGGTAAACTCTAAACCTTGGCACTGGCCCATCAACTATCAGGTATGTTACACTGAAACTGTTGCATCTTCTGACAAGAAGGCAGCAGAAATAATCTACTAATATCTGATTTTTTTTACTTTGTTGCTTAGGGTTTGAGGTTTTCTGGTGTGAATGAGACCGAGTACCGGGTGTATCTATTAGGGAACCCTGTGAGTCTTTGCCCTTTTCTTCCTTGCTATTATATTCATATTCTGGGATATCAATGCCAAACACCAACAAACAGCACTTTACCAACTGCATTTCTAAATCACAGACACTTACTTCAAACTATGAGTTGTTAGAAAATCTCACATGGACTTGTTTATATAGTATTGTATAAATTGGCCAAAATATGCACAGAATGTAGGCCTCAAGATGCTACTGCAGTTTTTACCTAGATTACATAATATATAATGGTGTCAATGTACATACGACACAATTTACAGTACTTCATGCAATGGTAGAAATGTGATTAAGAACTTGATGCAGTCTCAGGTAAATTCAGGCTTTTCATTAAACACTGAAGACTTGTTTGATTGTGTCAGATATTTTGCTTTATGGGATGTCTAACACAGACATTGTGCACATTTTGTGGTCTCTACATTACTAAGTGAAGTGAAAGTGATTGTCATTGCGAACATGCTCAATCACACAAAGTGCACCACAACAAAATGTGCCCTCTGCATTTAACCCATCACACATACACACATGGAGCAGCGGGCATGGGCCAGGACTTGAACCTGCGACATTCTGTTCCCAAGGGACTTAACCACTAGGCCAGAAGAAAGACATAGACAAGACTTTGAAAGTCTACAGAATCTGTAGAGATGTGTATGAAAATGCTGTACTCAAACAAACCCCTCTCTCTTATATAGGTCATCTGGTGGCTAAACCTGTTCAGTCTGGGGCTGTTTGTTTTCATGGTTTCTCTGTGCTCTTTGGCCTTACAGAGAGGAGCTAAACTAGGAGAAGAGAGAAAAGGTAAGTGGACAAGGCTTTTCACCTAAACTGTCCCCTAGTAGAGTTGTCTCTCAACCTGTACTACTATGAATGGTTTACATTTAGAGGGTTCAAGATTTGTGTAAAAATATTTTCTTGTAATTATTATTATTTGTCTCTTAATTTAGAGATAAAATCAAGCTTTGCATTGATCACTACCGCCAATATATATATTTTCTGATTAAATTATATGCAAATGGAAAAAAATCAGCAAAAGTGAATGACCATCAATGACTGTTCTGTTCTTGCAGCACACTGCCTGGTTCTTATGGAAGGTGGCGGATTGCTTTTCTTGGGCTGGCTGCTACATTACCTGCCCTTCTACACCATGGGCCGTATTCTGTACTACCACCATTATTTCCCTGCAATGCTCTTCAGCAGTATGCTTACAGGTATTCAGGATCAACATAGGCAAGGCCGTTCTTCCTGGCTGTTTTTAACATGAACCATGATAGGTGGTGGCAATTGTTTAGCAAGTCCCAACCCACCCCCCCCCACCCCCCCCCAAAAAAAAGAGCTTGAAGGGTAATGACCACTTTCTTGTGTATTCAACCCTTAATTTCTTTCTGTTTAAAGGAATAACACTGGACACATTTCTACAGAATGCTGATTACCTGTTTAGTCAAGCTGTTTCAAAGTGTATTTTAAGAGGGGGCCAGACAGCACTCTTGGTTGGCATCCTTTATAGGTGAGTTCCTAAGTGACATAAAACCCTTTATCTCAAACCATAGCTGTACAGAATGACAAACTCTTTTTAAAAATTAAAACAAGATTTTATTCCATGTAAAGTTGAACCATTTCCACCCGTCCATTCTACATGAAGTGTACACAGAATCTAAAGTTCAACTGACTTTTTCAAAAAGTGTAAAAAGAAGCCTGCAGCATTTTACTATATTTTAACAAAATGTTCTACTTTCATTATTTTCGTTCATATTTATATATTTAATGATTGTCCTCTCTTAAACTGAAGCCTTTGATCGTCTTTCTCCACATGCAGTTTCTATCTGTTCCACCCTCTCTCCTATGGTATGAGGGGGCCGTTAGCTCATGACCCCACCTCCTCCATGGCTGGACTTCGATGGTTGGATTCCTGGGAGTTTTAGAAGATTTGAAGTGGCAGGGGCCAGGAAATAAATTCTCATTGATTAGTCTAGTGACTAGACAGCTGCTAACATATAGTGTGTTACATTTCATCATCTTTTAACAGTGGTCTTTCAACCAGTCCTCAGGTACCGCCAGACCATTTGGGCTCCAACTCATGATGCATATGGATGGAATGAATATGGAGTGTCTGGGGGGGCTTGGTCAGAAGACCACTGCCCAACAGTCTTGCTTGTCTTCATAAAATAACATTACAACTACATTTTCCTGCTTATTTTTATAGTTCTAAGATTGTATTTTTTCATGTATTCAATACACTACAAGCTTAGTTCACACAAATTGTTGTTCATTTTCAGCATTATTTGATTCATTTCATTATCTCAGTGGCTTTGTGGGCAAAGTCTGCTGGAATGTGTACATTATATGGTATGCATGATTGTGGTTACACCTGCTGAGTGGCAAAAATAACTTGCTCAATGACAGTATTAGTGTTCAACTGTGAAGTGTGCACACACACAACACTTGTAAAATGGAAAAGAGCTGTTGTGCAACTGACTGTGGAAATATAGTGATCTTTTCAGACTTTTGAAAGCTAAAGAAAAGAGAAGCAAATAGATCACTGCAAAACAGCTGTCTTTAGTAGGCTATGGCTAACTGTGAGACAAGGAGTAAAAGAAACCGTAATTTGCTAAAAAGCATTTATATGTATCTGATTTTTAAACTGTGGAAATATCAGAAAGTCTGATTTTATGTCTGAATCCCTGTCCCCCGTTTTACTCCCAGATCCATAGTTCCCAGTACTAACGACAGCCATGTTGCTGTGTGATTTGCCACTCAGTCTGACTGAAAGGCTGTATTCCAGTGGTAAAGTGATCTCAGTGCATACCCTTTATTACAAAACACTACTTAAATTATTATTTTCTCGTTGTATGTTCTTACTTTGACTGAAGTAAACTACAAGAAACAGCAAAGTGCCTTGTGGGTGCATTATTTAGAAGAATGAATGGAGTGAGAAGTAGAGCACTAAACTGTATTAAAGGGAATCTGACTTTGTTTGATTTGAAAATGTTGCATTTTTGAATGTCAGCTCTCTGATTTAGAGTTACGATCCCTGTTTTACTGAATTCAGGCATTCTAGAGAGCTAGCAACAAATGGCAAAAGCATTTGTTCTTTCTGATTGATGTCAAGTCTTCTTTTACATTGCAGTAAATAAATATTTTTTTCTACAAGAATCATAGTTGTTTTCTCATTGTTTCATTTGTACATTCACTCCAGACTTGGAGGAGTGTTTTCAAAATGTTTGAGAGGTGGGTCTCTGAGCCAGCGTGAGTGTTTTTGCTCAGTGAAAGACGTGGGTGGTGGGAGAGAGAGGTGAAGTATATTATTAGTTAATTTATTTCCCCATGTGCAGAATAATGTAATCCAAATCTCTTGCAGGTTTTTACTATTAAGATTTTGATTAAAGATGATGGGGAAATGAGTTTTTAAATGCTATTCTATACTAAATTGTACTTAATAAGATCAGATAAAAGAATAAGCTAAATGTATTGTAAGTTCTGATTTCAGGTTTTATTGTTCTGTGAGAACTGAGACCAACAGCATGTTTGTCAAATGGTGAAAACTGATCAACGATGTTAAGGTGCCTCTGCGGCAGTTCCAGTATTCACAAAGCTAAGTCAGGAGAACTGATCCCAGATCGCACTTCTCCTACATTCACAACGATTATATCCCATGTATACACGGATCAGGCGTGTAAATCTATATCCAATTTTTAATCTGTTCGGAACCAGCGTTCAGCCAGTAAAAGCCCCGTTTGTGAGCTTTTCCGATCTGTTTACGATTCGGACTTCATTTCCCAGCAGTCGTGTGTGCCTATAGAGCAGGCGGGGCGATTCACGGCAGTTAGTAAACATCTAACGAACCATTGGCTGTAGAAGGTCACGTGTGTGGTTGTCAAGATGGCGTCTCCGAATGGAGGTAAAATTTAATTCCTCTCTAGGATCAAGTTTGTCCGCTGTTATTTTGTAAACGTAATGAAATGCGTTAACTGTGTGAAATGCTCTATGTATATGTACTCTTTGTTATGCGGCGTCTCAAGCTTTAAAATAATTAACATTTACTTTTAAAAATCAAGAGCCAGTGTCCAGTTATGCTAGTAGCTCCAGCTAGCAGATTGTTTTTACGACTGGTGTGTTTACTGCATTCACAGCAAGTGGGAGTATTGCATTTACAGCCCGTGTTGCTGCCATGTGTCGTAACATCCACGGAGTAGCTGCCCTAACTCATTCCGTTTTCTGAGAGCGTTGTCACTAGGCATAATATCGTGTTGCTGAGGGGTTGTGACCTGTTTCTGCAAATTTTTTTGAGTATGTACTGGCTTTTGTACTATACAATTGGACGTTTTTTTTTAAATTCCATTTAAAAATACATCTCTCAGTAACATGTGTCCAGAAGTGGAGAGAAGAATAGCTTCAAAATTGTCGATGAGTATTTGTCCTTTTGTGATAAAGTGCAGCCTCGTTTTCCTCTGAAAGGCACATAAACTGGTGACACCATCGATAAAGGGATGGGTTTCAGTTAGGGCACAATTTTAGTGACCAAAAAAACTACATACTGTTAATTTAGTAGTTATGCCAGTAGTGGTGGCATCCACACAAACACACCTCACATTTAAGTTAAGTGGTGCTTAGTTTTTGTTTGGGTAGTGAACAAGGTGATTGCAGAGTACATGCCCTCGCGTATTTGCCAACAGCTACAGAGAGTTAGTAGTGAAAGTGACTATTTGTCATAGTGAACACACCCAGTCACACAAAGTGCACCACCATGAAATGTAACCTGCATTTATCCCATCCACACATGGAGCACTGAGCAGCTATCAACAGCTCCTGGAGAGCAGTCTAGTTGGACCGTACCTTGCTCAAGAGTAACTCTGTGGTACCTGGGCTAGGACATGAACCTGCAACCCTCCAATCAAAAGGGCAAGTCCCTAACTGCTAGTTTACCACAAGGGGTACAAATCATGAGTTTTGTTATGATTCGATCCGATCTGATTGTTTTAGCTAGTGGTCTGATACTTTGTCGATACCTCAACATTTGCAGTGATGCGATTCAGTTTGATGCAATTCAGTTAAATTAGTTTGATACTTGTGTCTGCAGTGATGAAATTTCAGACGATTTGCTAAATTTTTATGAACTCTCACATGCAAACATTATAACGTAAACATTTTATTATTGAATGTGAAATACAGCAGTGTAGTCATAAGCAAAAGCAGCTTCTCAGTATAATCCACTGCAGAGTCTCTTTGTTGGATTCAGTTGCTTAGTCATTTTTAAATAGAAATGAAGTTAAGAGATGGCCTCTACCTTTTTAATCTCATTATTTTGGCTACATCTTTGGGGTCTTTGCATTGAAACATCCATAATCTCCTCTGTCCTGGCCAATGAGAAACTCTCAGATGCCTCGGCACATCTTTTCATTTTTGTCTATTTCAATAGTGTATAATCCCTCAGTACTGTTTACAGGGTAGCAGCCCATTATAATGAGGCTCCCACCTCCATACGTCATTATGGATTAGGTGTTGTTGGAATCATAAACGCAACCCTTCTTTCTTCAAACATGACAAGCTAAATTATTTCCAAAGATTTCTGTTTTTGTTTGGTCTGATGAGCGCACATTATTTGTCAATATAAATGACCAGGTGCTTGTTTTAGGCATACTGGAGATTTGTAGTTCCATGAACTTTACACATTCAAATAACCATCAAACCAATTTTTCTCAGCGGAATATTTGATGTTTTTGTAGTGGCTCTCTAACTCTTTCTATTTAAGTGTTGTTTAATAATGTTGTCCACTGTTAGGAAGCTCTTGCATGCTCTTCCCATGATTACTACTTGTTACATAAAATCTTCCCTCAGTTTTAGCTTACATGATGGATAATTATGCTGGTGTTACACAGGCAGATTCATACAGCCTTGACTCAAGAGCACTAACTTTAGACAGATATTTGTGTCCAGAGAATAGGATGAGTTAAACTGGTTTATGAGATCTATAGATTAAGCCTGCTCCTAGGCAGAGGATGATTTCCTAGGCAGAATCTTTTTAGTTAATTAAATCATTCCTCTTAAACGCAAATGACTCTAAAAGAAAGAACTATTGTTACATAATTTCCTAAAGTCTGAAGTATTCATCAGTATTAAGATCTCGATTGCACTTATTAAAGTTTTTCCTTTTTTTTTCTTTCTTGTTAGGTGAGGACTTTGAGTCATCACTGCTGAGCTATGAAAAACTTGATCGTGCTTCTCCTGACCTGTGGCCAGAGCAATGTAAGCGTTACTTTTTAGCTTTGAATATTTCTATCTAGAATAAGAAAATAAGCTTCTACAAGTAGTTAATTAGATGATCGGAAAAGCTGATTAAACTATTAAACTAGCCTTGATCTGCTCTGTGCTCATTTGGAATAATTGTATTCTTCTATTCTCATGAATGTTTTGCAACAGTGCCAGGGGTGTCTGAATTTGCTGCTTCGTTTAAAAATGTGAGTATTGTAGCCACATGGTCTATTATTTGTCTTAATTTTTGAAGTGTAAGCAGAAAAAAAAGAGTGATTTTTTTTTTATTATTATTATTTGCTTGTTTCCCTTAGCCAATCACAAATTCTCCTCCAAAGTGGATGGCAGAATTGGAGTCCGAAGACATTGAAATGTTGAAAGGTGCGATTTTTAAACAGCGACACATGACTGTTGGTTTCCCCAAAGAAGCATTGTTCTCTTGTCTTTGTTCATCCTTTATTAGACTGGAAGTCGGATGTTTATTTTACATTTTACAGTTCTATTTTTTCCTGTCACAGAACTGGGAAGTCTGACCACAGCTAACCTGATGGAGAAAGTTAAAGGCTTACAGAACTTGGCATATCAGCTGGGCTTGGAAGAGTGTAAGTAGTATATCAAATTTGGGTAAAAGTTTACACAAATATAGAGTGGGAGATGCATGAGAGCTGACAGTTATGTAGGCCTGTGCCTATTTTCTCCTCTAGATGGCGCTGTTAATATAAAAGAGGCATTAAACTCACTGTTTCTAGAAAGGTGGTTTTCAGACATGAGTGATCGAAAGTCATGTTTCTTACAGGATTAAAGGAACATGTTCAATCTATACTACACTCTTTTTAACTACAGTATGATCACCCAGCTGATTTATGAGATTTGCAAAAATGTATTGAATATTTGAAGGGATTACAAAAATGTCTATGGAAATCACACCTCATTAGATTTACAGTGGTGCCCTTTTGTGAATCCTTTAGAGTTTTCTATATTCCTGTATAAATATGACTTAAAACATCATTCAGTTTTCACACAAATCATATACCTATATAGATAAAGAGAACCTAAACAAATGAGAAAAAACATTTCACTTGGTCATTTTTATTAAGAAAAATGATCCAATGGTACATGTCCTTGAGTGGCAAAAGCATGTAAACATTTGCTTTCAGTGTCTGGTGTGACCTCCTGGGCAGCAATAACTGCAACTAAATGTTTCCAGTAACTGTTGGTCATATGAAGTGAAGTAAAAGTGACTATTTGTCTTTGTGAACACACTCAAGCACTACAACGAAATGCAACCTCTGCATTTAACCCATCACGTGCACCCGTGGAGCAGTGTAGTGGGATGGTACCTTGCTCAAGGGTACCTCAGTAGTGCCCAGGCCTGGACTCGAACCTGCGATCTTCAGGTCTCAAAGGGAGCGTCCTAACCACAAGGCCACCACTGCCTTTAAATCAGAACATCAGCTTGGGCAAATTTTAAACATGTTCCTTTGTATGGAACAGGATGTTGGTGGATTTCCTCACATAAACTGCTTCAGGTGCTTCCACAACATTTCTGTTGGGTTCACAAACTTTCAAGCACTTTGTTCGCCTTTTTAAACCTCCCCCCTTTATCCCTCCAGTGGTAAAGGTCTTGGAATGGTTGAACATTCATGATCTCTTGGTTTCCTCTTTCCTGATAAAGCAAATTACAAAGTGAGAACTAATAAAGCAGGTGTTTGTGTTTAATCAAAGAAGGGTGCGACACATTAAGCCTAAGCATGTTTGCGCAAGTCAGAGATATTTCAGTGGGACAGATCATTGATTTTAGCGAATAAGCATGTAAAATGATGCTATTGGTGTACATAAGGGTCTTAAAACTCAGTCTAAAGGAATTTCCTAAAATCTTCCCCAGATCTAACCTGGTAGTTTGTCATTGAAACAGCATTGCGTTCTTTGACCTCGTTGGGGTGCCTTTGCTGTCTGAAATGAATTGGAGGGAAAAGCAGATGATGTAGGCAGGGTTTTGTGCTTGTAGCTAATGTACTCTGCCTACTCAGCTTCTGTGTCTGACTTTGCAAGAGAATGGCTTCTACTGTGATTCTGTGAGTGGGGTCTAAATCTTTTCTAACATCCCCATTGTACTTTATCTATATGTAGCCAGCAATCTGTAAGAAATGGTGGTTTTTGTATGTTTTTCTTTCTGTATATGAGAAACATCAAAAACACTCCTCTATGCTTATGCATTAAAAAGGGCACAGACTAACTGACCTGTGACTCTGAAATCCACTGTGACGGCTTTGCCACATTCAGTCTTAATCCAGGCTGTGTGGATTAGAGAAACTATTAAGTGCTCCAGTTTTTCATAAGATGAAGATGGACACTTACTCAAAGAACAAAGCTTATATAGCACGGGGAACACTGATAGGATCTAGGAGTTCAAGAACTTCATAACTGCGGGCTGAGTAAAATTAATCAATTTCTTAGAACACAAGACTTTTTGAAAGATTTTGCATAGTCATAATTGGACTTTGAAGTCTGCATAGTTTTGCATGTAGTGCCAAACATTATTGATGATCAATATATTTCTATTCTGTATACATCAACTAATAAAGCAGAAACAAATACATTACATAGAAATGTCCTTTTTGGTTTTTTTTTTGGTTTTTTTTTGCTTTCAGTTTATTAGATCAAATATAGAATAGATTTAACAGGAGCTTTATGTGCAAGTTACAGTCAAATTCAGCTAAAGCTACTTGTAAAAAAGGAAAAAAATGATCATAAAGGATTTAGAATTTGTAAAAATATGGTATTTTATGGAGTTGTCAGCACTGATATCTTGAAAATGGGGCTAAAACTAGATCAGCTTCTGTTCCTAATGGCTTCACTACTTAGCTGATTTAGTGTGCTTTGTTAAAAAAATATCTGTTCAGTTTGACTCCTGTTTACAAGGCATTTGCAGAACTTGGTATCATTTCTGAACATGCTTTAGTGCAGTGCTTTCCTAAGTGTGGGACATGAAACACTATTATATTGTATTAGTACATTATATAGGACATGATCCTAAACAGAGATCATTCAGTATGCTCCACAGAGATAAAATAAGCACAAAAAGAAAAGTAAGCAATGCATTAGGAGAAATAAAAGTAAGATTTAAAATGAATTAAAAGAACACACAAGTACATGCTCCACTTTTTTCTTACCTGTACATAATGCATCTGTTCTACACTGAAGGCTGTGGAAAATAAGTGTTTAGTTTCTTTTTTAACTGGACGTAGTTGGGGCAGAATGACTAAATGCCATTTTACACTGTTTAGCTACAGCTCTGGGCACAACCAGCTGACCAGCTCCTACTGATCTAAAACCTTCCATGTTGATATTCATCAAACATTTCAGACATCTGTTTAGGGCCCAAGCCATTGAGTGACTTATAAGCAATGAGTAGGCAAAAAGTATATTGTGTAATTCTTTATTTATTTATTCACGTTAGGTTTAATTATTTTTGTAGTTGTTTTGAAATAACCATGAACTATTTAATAAAATATTGACCTTTTATAAGGTAATCAGAACTAGTATTGGGATTTAAATTGCATGATTTTCTTCATTCATCTCATTTTTTATCCTGAAAGTATGTTATATCTCATTAATGGCTGGGAATCGTAATTGATGGAATGATCATTTGTTGATCATAGTTGTGATCAAGTTTGGGTGGGTTAATGGTCACGGCTTTATTAAGTTTGGGGCTGGCTGCATTAGTGTAATAGACTTTTTTCCATTCAGGTGCAACAAAGAAAGCCTTTTAGCGTGTTGGCTGTTAGACTGTTCTGTGACTTTATCTGAGCTTTCTCTTTTTATCATTCTGTTACATCTCTTCGAGGGAAGCATGTGAGGCACTTTCTCATAAGGTGGTGGATTAAGTCATTTAAAATGCTCTTTAGTTAAGTGGATTCAGCTCATTTCATTTCAATGACTTTGTCATCGTACACAACCAGTACTTCGCAGACATATGGGTCCCCGACAAGCACACAGTAGTGTTGAGAGCTCGTTGATGACGTGGTGAGAGAACAGAGAGGAAAGCCACCATGTGAGTTCAGTGATGATTTGTAAAATTCCATCAGAAGAGCATGATTAAAGTAGGCCCATTCAGCTGGGGATTATGCCAAGTATAATTTGTCGTGACCGTTCGCAATTTAGAGCCTATCATGTTAATAAAATGATCATACTTGCTGAGATCAAAAACTGGCAGCTTTGTTTCTTTTAACACATTTTTAGGAAGTTACTTTTTATGCAGAAGTGTACAGATACTGTCAAAGCATGTATATGTTTAAATATTTTTACATCAAAGTGATGGAATTAAAGAATTATAGCCAAATGTACTGCTTAATATTGAATAGGAACTACTGTAGGTTGTATGTTTCTTTTCTTTTTTTTAAATTCAGAAACTAAAAGTTTATCAGGTGCTGTTTTGCCTTCCAATGTCCTGCATGGGCCTTTCTGTAATGAATATTTTTAAAAATACACCATTTCTCAATAATTTTTTGTGAGGTGGCATTTAGAAGTATTATGGGAAGTGGTACCCTAGTGCTCAGGACCAGCCCAGCCCAGGTACCACTGAGGTACCCTTGAGCAAGGTACCGTCCCATTACACTGCTCCCCAGCAGTTGTTGATGGCTGTCTGTTGCTCCACATGTGTGCGTGTGATGGGTTAAATGCAGAGGCCACATTTAATTGTTGCACTTTGTGTGTAATTGAGTCTAGTTTCTATCAACACCACTGTAAACAACTCTGAGCCTTTAAATTTATCTAGAAAGGAGCATTTCCCCATCAGATTATTCTGGGATAGTTTGTTTACATTCTACAACTCCAAATCAGAAAAAGTTGGGACTGTAACATACGGTGGGTTTTGCAGGAAGTATGTGGGAACTTTAATTATAATAAAGATTTATTTAAACGAAAAAACAGACACGAATGCCAAAAACATAAACAAGGCACAAACAACAAACGGGTAGCAACCACAGCAGGGTAGATACCACCAATAACCAACAAAGCCAAAGACAAGCACAGAAGACTAAATAGGAACACGTAACGAGAAACACCTGACGGGGACGCAGCTGACGAGACGGGACAAGGGCGTGGCTAAACAAGCACGAGACAGGAAGCATGTGGAGAGACCCAAAGCAAAACATGAAACATGACAAAGACAAGAAGACCAGACTGGATGTTACAGGGCCAGTATGGAAAATGCAAAGAAAAAAAGAAAGTATTGATTTCTAAATTTACTTTGACTTGTATTTCATTGCAGACAATATGAACACAAAATATGTCGTGTTTTGTCTGGTCTACTCCATTTTAATTGTAAATATTCATCCTTTCCTCTTATTCAGACCTGTAACAAATTCCAAAAAAAAGTTGGGACAGGAGCAATTTAGGGCTAGTAATGAGGTGAATTGGTTAAATAATGATGTGATTTGAAACAGGTGATGTCAACAGGTGATTGTAATTATGATTTGGTACAAAAGCAGCATCCAACCAGTGCACCTTTACACTTTGCAATGGATTGTAAAGTACTTAACTTCAGCATTGCAATTAAACTTTTCCTGAAGAAAGTTTTGACAGAGTAATATACCAAGGTACGAAGTAAATTCAGTAAGCTAGAATGACGGTACTGTTTAGACCAAGTTTCTTTTGCTATTTGTATAGGACTGCAATAGGGGGTATGCACTGGTGTCACTTTTTTCATGAGTGGTAGGGAACACTGCATAACTGTGAGCAAAACAATAGAATAACTGCTTACATTTAAATTATTCTTACAACTTACCAAAAAATAATTGGTTCATGGACATTGGCTCAAATGTCAGGAAACCAACAACTTGTGCATTTTTTATACAACTGTATTAACCATGACCTACTGTAACGTCATGTGCATACTCTTTATGTCAATGCTAAAGCTAAGATCAGTATTGTGTAGCACTGTAAGTCCTGAAAATCCACAGATTTTTAAAATTTGAGCCATGGGATTACAATGCAGGTTAAATATTGTTGAGTCAAGGTATTAAATTCCAAGTACATCTTTACAAACATGGTGTGAAAAACCGATAAAGAAACAAAGAAAAAAGTTTTTGAAGAGCTAGTTAAACCCAGTGTGCGTTTTGGGTCGTTGTCCAGCAGCAACAAAGTTAACACGTTGCTTTTTCTGCCCAAATCCTCTTTGGCAAGAGTTATTCTGAGTATGCAAAACTAGATGACTATTTCCATAATGCTTTACTTTCAGAGAACCAGATTTTCAGAAGTCTAGACTTCTGTTTTTACGGTGATAATAGATCTTGAATGGTTGTTTGGAAATCTCTTAAATTATTGATCATGTAATCCTGCATATATGCAGCAAAAGAAGGTGAACTCTGTTGCCTTCACTTTTGTTATGGAAGTACAAAAGTATTTGTTTCCAAGTGGAGTCTAGTGCTAACGCCCTTTAACGTGGCAGGTTTTAATTTTCTTCCTTTTCCTGGCTGGGAGGGGAAGCCTTGTAAATCTCAGCCACTTTTTCATCATGTTTCTTTCACTCTTCAGCGCCTTTAAAATGAGCTGGCGAAGGGTAGTGGTGGGGGAGGACGAGTGGGTGGGGAGAGGACGATTTACTGTGCCTTAGGCACAGCGACCATTAAAGACCTGTGCTGGTTAATAGGGATAACATAATCAAGCAGTGAAAACTCACCCCTGAAGCCTTTCACTAGAGGACACAACTGACTGGGACTTTTTTGGGAGTGGTTCCTTTTTTAAATAATTGTTTATTTTAGTTGTTTTTTTATGGCCTGTGTTTTCTTTTCTGCCCTTGCTGATTCATGTTTAAACCCTTTAAAAGTCGTAGTTGATGAAGAACATTTTTACAATAGAACAATTTACCCCCAATTTTGACTGGATGGGATGAGCATAGCAATTTAACTTCACAAAAACTAAATTACACAATACAAAGTACATAAATGGCCATGTAAAAAAATAGTACATCCCATTGAAATTAATGGGTTAAAAATAATAATAATAATATTAATTCTTGGAAACTTCTTTATGCATCAAACCATTCCTTTCAAGTTGCTGAATTTGATGTGGTGATTGTTTGCCGAATTTGCTGTGGCGGTAAGTCATAGGCATTGGCAGTCATTTAAAATCTACACCATTTGTAGATGATTTTCTTTACAGTAGAATGATTTAATTTAAATAATTTACAGATAATAATCATAAATCCTCTCAACATTTTTTTTCTGAAGGCCTCAGACAGTTTTGACATGATGACCCTACGCACAGACTTGAGCATTTTTTACCATAAGTCTTTTAGTCCATAAATATTCAAATATTTTTCTATAAAGGCGAAGTCTTTGATGAGATTTTCACTTACAGACATAAATACATCATCATGGCACAAAATATATACGAGAACGCAACCAGTACATTACCAGTCATTATAAGCTTACCACTCATAAGGGAGAGCAGTGGAACTGAGGAGACAGGTTTAATTCCGCCATGCTTCAAAATAGCTTAGTAATGCTGAGATACATGACTGGTTCATCACCATTGGTTTACCAGTCCACCAAGCTTCAGTGTTTGTAAAGAAGCTATTTATTGAGATCCTCAACAATTGTCCATAAAGTGCCATATATTACAAACCATACACTGATTTTAAAGCAGTTAATAAACTGGCACTTGTTGGGTTTTCCTTTAAAATAAATTTTTCTCTTAAATTTTAGACCAGAAACATGGACTAGAAACAGAATCCTAATTTTTGTTTTCAACTAGTGGGATTATTCCATTACTGTCCAACCATGTACATCATGTAGCTGCAAACAGTAGTGGCAGCCATCTTGAAGCTGTACTTTTTATTGTTAGGTGGGGGCAAAATTGTGATAAGGCAACGCTTGCTTTGCACGTGCAAGCATGTGCCTGTGTTTATTTGTGGGCTTGGTTGTGAGGCGTGTGCCAGACCTGTCTCCCCAGGGGAACACACCCCTCCTTTCCATACCACCGAGTGACGCTGAACTGTCATGCTCTCGGAGGACCTGACGCGTGCCCAGCCCTCCTACCCCCACCACTCCCCATCTGCTCAGGGCTATGATGAATGCTGCTGTCGGGCGGCTGCTGTGCGTGGTCATCAGCACCCTCTCCTCCCACAGGGCCAGTCACTACACTGATAAGTGCTGTTATTGAAGGTAATTGAATGGAGAGTGGTCCTCTGGGACAAGCAGGCCTCAGGCAAAGCTGATGATAGTACTAATGCCTGCTGTTGCAAGCGGGGGGTGATGTAACACGTTTGTTTCCCCTCATGACTAATACTTGGGGGCAGAGAGTTTACATGCAGTGGGTCTTGATATTTCTAAGTGTAGAATTGTCTATGTTAATATTTTATTAGTGATATTTTAATGTAATATAGGATTTTTATAGTAAATTAGATCTGCTGTGGATTACTGAGCAGAACAGGTTTGAAAGCATTGACTTTTTATCACCACGAATTAATAATTTCGAGATTAAAATGACAATAATTCGATGAAAACGTGAATTATAAAGTTCTTAAAGATGATGAAACCAGTACAGCACATGAGTATGTTCATTATCAGTGAGGAGAAGTTCTTTCACATCAGTAAAGGTTTGATTTTGAAATGGGACAAGGGTTAGTTTGCAGCTGCTCTTTGAGTCTGCTTGAGTGAACTGCAAATGTTCATGCGATAGAAGGTGTCTGAATTCAGGAAGAGGAAGTGGACTGACTGTAAAACCATCTTCCTGGAGCTATTCTCCTACCTGAAGTGAGACTGAAGGTCACACCTGTCCAACACTAATGGCCCCAGCGTTCACTGCCCCCTCCCCCAGATCAATCTCGGCTCTATTAAGCGCACTGTGGCGCTGAATATGATTGCACGGACGCTACCCCCTCGTAGTAATGGGCTTCCATCAATCCATCAGAGACACACGACCGCAGGGGCCAGCGGTTATGAAGTGCTGTCAGATGACGAGCTGTGCTGGGTGAAAGCTCTCCTCTGCCTTACTCCCCTCTATCTGTCCTACCCTTACCCTTCCTTATGCACGTACTGTGGCCTTTTCCTGCCACTGTGTTCATGACGAAAGGACTCTAAACAGTCTTAAGAAAGGTCTTACTCTTTTTTGTGACTTCTGCTCCAACATGCAGCAAGGTGGACTGAAGCTGTGTCCTAGAGAGGGCACTGCACCAATTTGACTTTTTCCAATGCCTACACATCATAAAGCATCATAAAGCATTGTACGTAAAAAAAAAGCTTTATTTAACTCCCTGAATAGCTAAATTCCAGGTATGTCAATCTTAAATTAAACTCTGCTTCTGTTGTCACTTTAAATTCTGCTAGAAACAGTTCAGTAACATTTCAGATTAGTTGTGTTTATATAATCAAGTCAAGTTTGTTCTTAAGTACCTGCAAATTATGCTTATTTTCTCCTGATATTTGGTGCAATACAGATCCTGGGTGTTGTATTAACGCACTCTCTGGACATGACCAGGAAGCGGTGGACCTTTTCATATGAATTCTATTCAAATTTAGTCAAATAAGCATTTTTTAAAGCCTTGAGAACAAGTGTGCTACGTTTTAGTCTACTGTTGTTTTTAGAATCAACACACACACACACCCACACACACACACACACACACAGTCTGCACAGCTGATCTTGGCTGCAGCTGAACTGGCTCAGCAAGAGGTAAAGGGAACGCATCCAGCTCACTCTCCCCCAAAGTCCTCCCTGCCGCCTCCATCAACAGATCGGAAATGACACCTCATTTCCATAAATACATTAGGAATTCATTGGATTTTCTTTCCCAGCTAATAATAGTGTCTGTGTGAAACCTTTTAAGGTTTTTAATGAATGAATTTTGACTGATTGCCTATTAATAAGGACACCTCTTGAACAGGGATAGGCTGTGGCAGGGCTGGGGATGAGAATGTGTGTGTGTGTGTGTGTGTGTGTGTGTGTGTGCGTGTGCGTGCGCGCCCACAGACGCGTGCCTGTGTACGTCTGTAATGATTCGTGGTGTGGAGGGGAGATGGGGAGGGGTGAGCAGGGGAGAGCTCTCGGCTGGGACATTAAGAGGAAGCAGTGGCTCCCTTGGGAAATCACTCTCCATGTCTGCATCTTAAATATCCCTGTGAAGTATCAATAAGTGGGTAATTGAATTTTGAACACAAACATGAGCGTCAGGTGTATGTGTTGCGAAGCGGGGGACAAGTGGGTGTGTGTGTGTGTGTGTGTCCGTCCTCAGTATTCCTCACGGGTCTCTTGAGATTCAGGCAGTGAATATGGATGTTAAATCTATTAAATAAAGATTACGCCCTCTAATAGCCAAGTGGCAGATTCAGATGTGCAACAGGGGTACGATTAGTGTGTTTGACTCTTTAATGAAAGTGAATTGGGCCAGTGAGGTCTAAGACCGAAGTCCTGGTGCTAATTTTATTTTTTCCTCAGGATTAAAAAAGATCCATCTTTCTGTGGTGGGGGTTCCTCATGTTGATCATTTAGATCCCATAAGATCAGAAAGGTATCTAAAAGGTATCTTAGAAGGAAAGGTATCTGTGTCGGACCGCTTTACTCACAAATACTCTTAAAATGTGATGGCGACAGAAGCAGATTGTACATCAGCACCATGCCAGATCATCATCTCCTCTGTAATGACCAGTTATATGCAACAAAAGGACCTTAATATTCATTTTCACTTTCTCCAAAAAACTGACCAGTAAAACAATGCTAATTCATTGGTTGGTGGTACTGCCAACACACATTGCTTGCCATATTGACACTGCTTGCTTTTATTATTTCTTTACTGTCATTTACACATTACTCTGTAATTCAAATTAATTTGTTCACATCTGGTTAAACAGTTCAGCTGTGATTTATGCTGTTGAAGATCATTTTTGATCATTTAGTCTGCTATGATCGGAGTCCTAAGACTTGGTTCTGATCGGAATGATAGTTGCTTATACATCAAGAAAGTAATACATGTTCTTGAATCCACGTCATTTACCATTGGGCGTCAAACGGGGCAAGTTGCTGATTAACTAAGTACGGAATTAGTAATTGACCTTTCTAATCAACTAAACAAATCTCTAACTCCTGCTAATCAGTATTGATCTCCCTTGTCCAGCTCATGTGTGTTCGCAGTTGTGTATGGGTGCGTGCCAAAGGGAAAGAGGAGGCTAGCTTGCTGGACCTTCTTCATCCCTCTTTTAATCTAACCCACTCAATGCAAATCATTTCCCTTCTGCTCTGACGGGACCGGAGGATAAATGGAAATCTAATTAATGAGTAGATCAGAGGGGTGCTCTCTGGTGGCAAGGTCTCAGGGGAGAAAGCTGAGCCAGACAGGCTCCTGTATTGTTTTGGACAGAAAATGAGCGAGCAATTGGAAGGGTACTAAAGAGTTAGGGAAGAGATTGTTAGTTCAGCTATGATGGGAGGGCCTTCCCTTATTTGTAGACCCCTCCAGAAACCACTGGCCCATTTAACAAGCTGTTAGCAAGATCGTCATGGACACAAAATGGGGATTAAGATACACACTCACTTATGGAAAGTGCTTAAGTCCATAATCTCAACTGACGGCAGAATTGCTCTGTGACAGAAACTGCTCTATTGGATTTTGCCCTTCATGGTGACAGGAATGAACTGTTCAGTTTTATTATTATCCCAGTATTCTCAGATTTTTTTTGTTAATACAAAATACAAATTTACCTTTACATGCAGGTTTGCCAAATAGACCAAGCCACACATGTTTTAGACTTGCATGAATTATAGGAGTTGCAGTATGTCTGGTAATGTTATGGGAAAGTTCTTCTTAAAATTGACTTGATCATTCAGGTAACAGGGTCCAGAATTTATTTCCTTGTGTTTTGTGTTTTGCCAGTGTGCCAAGAATGATCCATTTCTCCACTTTGTTTATTATTATGGAAGGTACTTTCAGTGTGCAGTCAGTGAGTGAGTGGTTACTTGATTGATTTTTAGGGCCTGGTCAATAGGGCCTGACCAGTATATTGGATTGGCTAATAACACTGGCTGATTTTGATACCCCATTGGTTTTATCGGTATTAGTGAAAATCCTATAAAACAATTTTCTTCATATTTACTGGCCTCTTTTATACTAAAACATGCATTTCTTGTGTGAGTAGAATAAATCAGATCATATAGACTAGTGAGCTCACATCTTTTACTCATTACTTTTTATATTAACTTCAACATTAGATTTGGATGTGTTTTACATTTTATTAATTTACCAAAACCTACAAAAACCTTTATTATTCGGAAAACGTATATAAAATGTAGTTCATCATGTATCTAAACAAATATTTCTATAAAGAGAACTGGTGAAAAATAAGAGCTAATAGGAACAGCTAAAAATTTCAGAGATTTGGGCAAAAAACTGACAAATGCTGAACAAAACTGTTTAAATTTAAATTCCTGTATGTAGACTGCCGTATGTGCCTATTGCAAAACATTAACACATAAGAACAGTTGGGTAACCATGGATTCTGTTATTTTTAGCTTTCTTTGTTTTTGCACTTTCTTCTCTGCTTCTGTTCTGTAGAATTAAATCTGTAATGTCTTTTAAATTGGTTTCAGTATTGGTCACAAAGTGCTCATATCAAACTCTAATCTGGGCTTCCTGCTTTGAATGGCTGGGTAGGTCAAATCTGTTCTCAGTGTAGAAATAAGCTCAGAATTTCCAGTTATGATATACGCTGTTTATTGCGAGGTTGATCTTGACGATACAACTACCAGTGTTTTCATATTTTTCAATTTTTCATGAGGCAGTGTCACTATAGCAGTGTCTTAAAATGAGGGGTAGCGTACTTGTACACAGGTTTGGAGTTGGAGAGAACATTTTTATTAATTATTTCTCAAACCAAACACACAGGTGAATTATTTGGTTTAAATAGTGCAGAAGGAATTACCAATTAAAATTTTTTTAAAAAGCATCCAGTGCTAACAGTGTTCAACCACTCTAACATATGTAACTGAAGAAATCTAAAATGAAAATGAAGCCTAGCTTTTTAATGGGCAGCTTCATTGTAGTATTTTGTGAAAGCTTTATTACGGTTTGCTAGTAAGTCTCACATAATGTTTCCCTTAACATGTTAATGTTTCATGTACATATCTCCTGATACAAAATATATACAATATAACTTATATTTATAATATATTTTTATTTTTATAAGTTTAATATGGTGAAATGAGAAAAAGAAACATATTTTAGCACAGTTTTCAAGCATCACTTAAACATTCTGCTCTTTCAGCGTGCTATAAATGTTAGCATTGTTAAATATCAGTTTAAAATGTCCAATCTAAACATCTGCTGATGCTGTTTTGATTCTGATATCGTGTATCCCTACTTAAAATGCCAATGATATGTTTACCTACCCTGCAGTAGAGGAATTATACTGCTTTTTTATTTCCACATAATCTGCATGGATTGCTGTTTGCTGAAGCTTTTTTTTCATCTGTGGAGTGTATGCTTTAGCCTCGGTCTTTATCCTTTTAAATGCTATTAGTCTGCTGAGATACCAGTTATGTACTTCAGACATTTGGGAAAATGTGTCAAGCTAAGGTAAGGATGGTGTCTATAATTAGGCAATGCTCAGATATGGCTCAAATTGTCATCTCTGCATTATAGCAGTTGTCTAAAGGGGAAAATGTTTTTTCCATAGCGTTTATCGTGACTTCAAGTTCAGCACCCCTAGCTTAAATGCCTTCCCACATCCCTGTGTCATGGATTATTAGTACATTCATTTTTAAAGTTCACTGCTTAAGGTCTAAATGGCATCGCCTGTGTGTCATATCATTTGGTAGGTGGTACACTGTTTATTATGCATTGACTTTACACAGTGATTGTCACCATCATTCAGTGTCATGGATCAACATGTATTAACTACATTAGTCTTACGGATTCTTAGAATTTACAGAACCGGGGAGAGTGCTACAGTTTCTCTTGCCACATTTCACGCATATAAACATAGCCTTTTCCTCTTCAGCAGTAATTGCAGGTCAACTTAATTCCTTTTAGTCTGTTTTGATGGTTTCATTTCTGTCTAGAATGCTCCCTGACCAGACTGGCTTCTGATTATTTTGTTTTGTGTTATTTGAAGAGACAGCACCAAGCAAAGTTAATCAGTCTAAATCCAATTACCATCATGTTTAACCCAATGATGGACACCTCAAGGTGAAGCTAGTGGTGCTGAGTCCTCGCATTATTATTCCATGCAGGACAACTCCTCTAAATTACAATCCACTGCACTGTTCCATTAGCCACAGTCTGACTTGCTGGCTAACCCTTTCACTGCACTCCTGTTCCCCTCCTGCTTTCCAAAAATCGTACCTATTCTAATGTTACTGCAATCCACCTTCCAATAGAAAACAGACAATAGATGATGTTACATTTCTGCTTCACAATCTTCTATTGAGTGTATAAGTTTTAGGTATTATTTAAAATCATTGCGCTCAATAGCAGGGTCAAATAGAAAAGATAAATACAAACCAAAACATATAAAATTAAATCACTAGTAATAATTAAAGAGATAAATTTAATCGGTGCAGAGTGAATGACTGGAGAAATTATTCAAAGTATTTTCCCCCAAATTTAAATGACTTTCGTCCACCTCTTCTGATGTTTAGCTATGTCACTACATAACCACTTTTGAAATTGTGTGTTTTGAGGATTTTTCAAATCAAAAGAAGTGAATACAACATAATACATTCCCAACTTAAATATGACACATTTCTAGATGTTGAACGAACAACTAATATTTATTCGCTGACTTTATTACATATAAACCCCCAAATCACTGCCAATGACCTAGATGAATATTTAGCTGCCACCGAAATGGCGATGTACTCCTCATTGTTGTTGCAGAAGCCTCCTTGTCCTGGAAAGATCATCAGTAAGCTTAAGAGTCAATGTCTGATGTATGAAACAACACTTGTGTATGAAGTATGAACATCAAAAATTAAACTTTTGCTAAAATCAGCAGGTTTGTTTGAGTGTTGTGGGTAGTGGTGGCCTAGTGGTTAGGACATTGTGCTGGGGACCTGAAGGTCGCAGGTTCAAGTCCCGGCTCAGGCACTACTG
>JBBPDA010000001.1:45669335-45718028 GCA_037974385.1 Arnoldichthys spilopterus
ACACACACACACACACACACACACACACACACACACACACACACACACACACACACACACACACACACACACATCTGGGTTGCTTATCCTATCCTGCCCTTATTATCAAGGCCTGTCAAGAGATTATTGATACACACTGTTAATTCAGTCCTAATTTAATTTAATTTACTTAGTGTCAGTGTAATTAATTTGTTGACATCTGGAGTGATTAAGCCTGGCTTATAAAGCAACAAAATATGTTATATCTCTATCCCATTTCCCAACAGATCCCTATTTAAAACAACACAAGTCTGTATGCTCTTCAGCTGAATTTTGTAGACAGTATGAACTTTCTAAAACAATGAGGCTCTCTTTTGAGTGCAAAAAGAAAAATTCCTCGAATCCTTAAATCATCTGCTATAATATCCCGTGCATCTGCTGTGTAGCTGTATGGAAGAGAGCTTGGATAAGCCGTTTGTAAGGATTTCCAATTCCAGTCACAGGTTTTCCTCAGGTTTCAGCAACTCCTTCTAAGAGGAGTATAAGCATAAGCATAAAGCGACTTGAGCTAATCCTGCAAAATCACTAATACTGAGTATGACGAGCATTGGCCATGGCAGGCTCGACTTATCTGTGATGTAAAGATTATTAGGACAGAGATGAAGATAAGATCATTCACCCAAGTGCAAAATCTATATTATCTTTTGAGGGATGGAGGGATGGCGTAATCCGATTCGTTGATGCTTGAGTTGCTTGGAATGTTAGAAAATAACAGCACAGATGTTAAAGGATGTTTACAATATAATATATAAGATATATTACAATTAATTTTGTTAAAGCCAAATCCTAACCAAGGATGTTATATCTAGACAACCAATAGAATGTGGCCATCATGAAGTTGCACCATAAGGAAGATCAGAGCCTAATTTTGGAAGCAGGGTCTGGCAATGGACATGACTTGTCCTGCAGTGGGGAATCAAATTCCCTGTGCGTGTAACATATAGGCACCAAGAGTGATGTAAACAGGTGCTGAATCTAATGCTTCATGGCTAGAAGGCTGCAAGGACCAAACATACAGCCTGGTAACATGCTGCCATCTGCTGTACATTAACTGTAATGATAGTGCTTTGTCAACACACCACTGCCAGAAATGAACTGGACAGCAGAAATCTTGAGGTCAAATCAATTTTTATTGATTGATTTTTTTCTTTGGATTATTAGTACTGAGTAGGCCAATTGTGGCAGGCATTTAAACTGAAATCAGCCCACAGCTAAGGCTGGATAATATGATGATAATACATCACAAAATGTGTCATGCTTTTGTGAGCATGTTGTGGTATTCTCAGTGCTCAGACCAACTGCAATTGCAAAGAGGACATAATTAGTCTTGTTTAACACAACTTAATGTATTTAAAAGCTGCAGAATTGCTTGGTGTTGCCATGCCAAAAAAGTGCCCATAAACAGCAGTCTCTTCTTATATTGAACAGGTACAAATTTTAAATAGGGAATCCAGCTTCGGATTCCTCTTTCCTGCTTTCCAGAGTTTACAGACCTCTCCACAGCACACACTGATCACTGCAGGCTTTCCTCAGTTTACAGTCCCTACACTGCAGACACTGATCACTGCAGGCTTTCTGGAGTTTACAGACCCCTTCACTGCACACACTGATCACTGCAGGCTTTCCGGAGTCTACAGACCCCTCCTCTGCACACACTGATCACTGCAGGCTTTCCGGAGTCTACAGACCCCTCCACTGCACACACTGATCAGTGCAAGCTTTCCCAAGTTTAAGGACCTCTTCACTGCATACCCTCATCACTACAGGCTTTCCAGTGTTTACAGACTCCTTCTTTGAACAAACTGATCACTGCAGGCTTTCCTGAGTTTTACAGACCCCTTCATTACACACTGATCACTGCAGGCTGTATGTGTGAGGAGTTTTGAAAGGTGAACTCGGAATAGAAACTGATTGTGAGAAATTGGTAAAAAGCTGTGATACAACATTGAAGGATAAAGATTGGAAAGTTCAGTAAAGGATTTGGGAGAGCATGAAGGTGAATGGCAGAAATGAATTCAACACACTACTCATTTTTATGTCATTCAATGCCTTGGGCCCTAAATGTATCTCTGGAACATTTGATGAATATCAGCCTGGAAAATCTGCTCAGCATGCAGGAGCTAGTCAGCTAGTGTTGCCAGATCAGAAACTAAACATGGTGAAATGCCTATTGCTGGGACCACTTCCCCATAGAAATCAGATATGCTCCCAAAATGTCATCAGTTTTAAAAAGAAGCTAAAAACTGCCTTGTTTTCTTCTGCCTCCAGTAAGATCTACTCTTATCTATGTAATACCGCCCAAAATCATTTTACTTACTCTACTTTTGTTAAATTTTTATTCTGTAGCATTTTTATTGCTTATTGCTTACTTCATTTTTCTAAAAAAACACATTTAATGGCCTCTGTGTCTTTTATAAGGACATAATAAATTAATGAACAGAAAAGATGGACTTAAAGGAAGCTTGTCAATTTACTAGTTGTATTTATACAATTATTAATGTATTCTTTTCTTTTTGTTTATTTTTTACAAAGATAGCATTTCAAATTTCTTTACTGAATGTACTGTTCAGGTTGGTCAGTCATGATCTGGGTACTGAGAAGTAAAGTAGATGCAAAATCATAAAAAAGGTAAAATCCTCCAACATGCTGCATAGATGATTGTAGGAAGGTAGAATGTTTAGTATGGAAACAAGGCTTTACAGTAAAGCTCAGAATATTGTGTAGGACTATGATGTATAGTACTATAATGTATAGTATACTAATATTGTCATATAATTCACCATAGCATGTAATTTAATCCTGCACAAACCTTTTCCTTGGCCAGCTCATTCTGATGCTCTGTGATGTGTTCTGGAACTGATTTAATCACCCCTGCCTCCTCTTAAAGAAATTATTGATGACCATTGATTAAACCCTATTCTATTGCTAATCCCATAATACTTCAATGCAATCACACTCATTCGATCTGTGGCCCAATCATATTGCTAAATTATTCTATTGGAATTGTACTCTCTGCCTTAGGTCTTTGTGATAGGCTAAGATAGGTGCCTGTCAAGGCCACAAATTACAACCCCAATTACAAACAATTTGGAATGCTGTGTAAAATGTAAATAAAAAAACAGGATGCAACAATGTGTGTGGAGTATGTGGTTTAACATTGCTGATATATGTAAGGCCTTCCCTGAAAAATGTTGCCCTAAAACATATATATACCTTTTTTTAATGCAGTTCTGTCTGAGGGCCAGAGGATCATGGGCATCCAGTATTTATTTCAGCCTTGTCCCTTGTGCAAAGAGAATGTGTATGGTAGATAATGAGATATTCAAAATCTTCACAATTTTATGTTGAGGAAAGTTATTCTGAATGTTTTCCAAAATCTGTAGACACCGTTTTTTGCAGAGACTCTGCTTCTCAGAGATGCTGTTTTTATACCCTGTCATGTTACTGGCCTGTTGCCAGTTAATGTAATTAGGTGCAAAATGTTCCTCCAGCTGTTCCTTTTTAGTAAAACTTACTTTTCCAGTATTTTGTTGCCCTGTCCCTACGTTTTTGAGATGTGCTGCTGCCATCAAATTCACAATGAGCTACGATTTTTCAAGAAATATGCCTCACTTTCAACATCTGATATGTTTTCTATGTTCTATTGGGAATAAAATGTGGGTTTATGAGATTTGCAAATCATTGCATTATTTACATTTTACAATGCTCCAAACTTTTTGGGTACAAGCTGCTTGTTTTTAACAGAGGCTGGTTCTTTGGGGGTCAATCTCCTAAATATCATTTCCAAAAGCAGTTCCAATGTCTGAGTTTGATTTTGGCCACTTGCCCATTGTCATGAAACTGGATAGTGAATTATTACCTTCATGCTCATATTACATACTGTGGGTTTATCTTAGTGGATGTACACAACATGGCCAAAAGTGTGATTTCTGAACATAAAATCCAAATACTGTTTCTCCCACGGCCACATTACAGAACAAATGGAGAATAAAGAAGAATAATGTCTAGAATTTCCAGCTAAAACCTAAGGATTCTGCAGCCCAGTCTGAAATCTGAAAATCTTCTGCAACCCACACAAAACTCAATAATACACAAAATAATATGAATTATTATTTTTGTAATAAATGATTAATAATTTAACAATTTAATAATTTAAACGTTGTTGCTTTGCTTTTTATCTAATCAACGAAAAAGTAAATATGTAATAATAAATATGTTATGGTAATTTCATACTTAATTTCAAAATTTGAAAATTAAAACCTTTTTGTTTTAATTATTGACAATGACTCTCGCGGCACAACTGCAGTACCTTCACGGGCCACCGGGAGGCCACCGCCGCTGAATACGCTGAGGTACCGTAAAGTGCATGGTGCAGAATGAGTGACTGATCTGTCGCAGAACAGAGTGAAAGTGTGCAGTTTTGGGGGGGTTGTGTGCTTGTGGGGGGCACAGTTCGTGATCCGCCCTGGGGGGAAAGCTATTAAAGACCTGGTGGCCCTGGTGTAGGTAATCTTGAACTTTTTCTCAGTCAGCAGGATGGAAAAGACACACTGGGAGGTTGTGAGGGGTCTCTAACGATGCTGGAGGCTCCAGGGGAGCACCGCTGGGAGGGATAGTGCCCACCCACCAGTAATCTTTTCCATCGTTTTTACTATCATGTTCAGTTGTTCGGAACTTTAGCATTTCCCGGATCAGGCTGTGATGAAGTCAGTAAAATCTTCACAAGAGGCTGTTCGGCGAAACCTCGTTTCCTGCCTCCCTTTGTTTTGCTTGATTTCCCCGTGGCAGGACAAAAGCAAAGGTAGTGAACAAGAATCTTCATTTCAGTCTTCTGTTTTACGATCAGAACCTAACGCTCTGGTTAATTGAATCGGACCCTTCGGAAGAATCGGTTCGATTGAGTGAATCGGAGTGGGGGCGGAAATGACGGCGTTTGTTGTTGTCCAGCCCCCCTCCTCGCCATCGTAGCATGGCTGGAAATCTCTATTGCCCCGCTACTTACTTGTCGCGGCGCATTTTGGGAGTATTGCGTTCGCAGCGGGAAGAATTAGAAATGGTTTTGATCAAATATTTGACTTGAGTGCACCCTGTCGACGATAAAGAGCTCTCTGCTCTAACTAAGTGTCCCTCCTTTTCGACAGCGCCCCTTTACGCGCTTTTTCCGCCCGTAGCGAAGTTAGCTTCCATACTCAAAATGGCGGACAACGAAGACGAAAGCAATAACACGGGCAGCGCTGCAGGAGCGGCGGGCGATGCCCTCGGCGGGACTCGTCCGCAGACCAACGTGTCAACCACGGGTGGATCGGTCAGTGGGACTGAAAAACGAGGCGTTACGGCGTGTAGTACAGCGGCAGCAGTTGGCGGCGAAGAGGGCGGCCAGCGAGGCCTGCCCGAGCTCGTACATAGCGGTTCGGGAGCCGTTGTCAAAGATGTGGACGGAGGCTGTCAGGAGGAGGTGATCGGTCATATTTTGGGCACTGAAGTCTTGACGTCTTACGTGCAGACGTCCGATAACGTGGAGGGGGCCTTGGCCACGGAGTGCACGACCGTGAGCAGCGATTTTTTAAACGCTCTGGCGCCCGCCACCACCATCATTTACGTTCAGCCGGACGGCAGCTTCGTGGAAAGCTCGGGTCTGTCCGCCGAAGAGCAGCAGCAGCTGATCGAGCAGCTGTCGAAGCAGCAGCTGGTACAGCTCACGGGCAGCGAGGCGGCTCGGATCTTCGAGCAGCCCCAGACCCCCAAATCCGCCGCCGTCGCCCCCTCCCCGTCTCACGCCGTCAAACCCGGGACCGTAGCGCCTGTGGACGTGCAACAGGTTATAGACCACGTGAACAAGTCCCAAGTGACCGCTCAAGCAGACGCGACCCGCGCTCACACGACGATAGCCCCCAAAATACTGCAGAGAACTGTCACGGCTCAGCCCACCTCATACATTACGCTCGAACCGGGAAACCTGCTCCCGGGCGGCCAGCTGACCGCAGCTATCCAGCCGCAGCCCTTCACGATAGTCCAGAACGCGTCCCAGCAGCTGCAGAGCGCGGCCAAGCAGGTGGCGCTGCAGCAATCGCAAAACGGTGCCCACCCGATCCAGCCAAAGGTAAGATGGGTTGAGAGTTAAATAGATCCGTGGTTCTGATCACTGAGCCTTCCCCGTTTAGGAAGTGGGGGGTCCAAGACTAGAGTTGAAAATCTGAGCCCGCTGTGCAAAACGCCCACCTCGGCCCCCTCCGACCCCATGCAGATTAGGTCATTATTCCTAATGCTGGTACACAGTCCAGCTTCATCAATGGGGCATACAGCTGCTTCACACTCCCAAGCATTAGCACGACTGGAAGCCACGCTCCTATTCATCCTCTGACAGAGTTTTCCTGTGAAGTAGCCTAGTTAGCATTACACCAAACTTTTCTCTTTAAAAACGATATTATAGCTCAGTTATTTCAAAACTCATACAGACAATTTAAAATTTATGAAGCCAGATATGATAATAACCATATATTTAAACAATATGTGAATTCTACAAGATAAGCCAACATCATAGCGGGCAGCGTTAGCCTAGTGGTTAGAGACTGGCCATTATGACCGGAGGGTCACAAGTTCAAGTCCTGTCCCAGGTTTATAGGTTTAGTGTAGAGGTCATATTTCATCATGGTGCATGAGCGTGTTCACAATGACAAATTAGTCACTTTAACTGCCTGGGTGCTGGTAAAAGCTACCTGCTGCTCCATTTGTGGATGGGTTAAATACAGAGGTCACATTTTGTTGTGGTACATCCTTCACACATGCACATGTGGAGCAACGGGCAACTGTGAGGAGCTCCCGGGGATCAGCATAGTCCTGGGATCGGGACTGGAACTTGCAACCTTCCTTATCACTTCATGTAAACCAAGCTAGACACAATTCCATATCGGGTAGATGTATCATTCACTTCTTTAAATGTAACCTTTCTTCTCTTTTACATACAATTTGGGGGAAAAGGGGAAAAGAAAAAGTTGAAGTAGATCCAGAAACTCTTTATGTGAGACCAAGCCAAATCATTCTTACAAGTCAGTAACTACATGATGGTAAATTAGCACAGATTTTAGTCTTGTGTGCAAACAATTGAACATTTGATCAATGTGTAATTTGGATCAACTGTTTCACATCAGTCTTATATCAGTATAAAGAGGGTATGCTTGAGACATCACAGTATGTGGCAGTCACTGCTTTGACCACTGAGTGATAAAAAGATCAAATTATACTTTGTGGCAGTGTTTACGTTCAGCTTGATGCCACAAAAGCACACACACAATAAATCTAATTTGAGAGAGCGGTTGTGTGTTTGCACTAATAAAAAATAAAATAATAAAAAGCCACAGAGAGCCAAAACAACAACATAAATAAATTAAGACTGAATCTACCTGCATTATCATCATAAAGAAATCTGTAGGGGTGCAAATGCAGTAAAATAAATAAAATGCCCAACGTTTAGCACAGTATTTCAGGGACACTTCAACAGTCTGCTCTTCTGGAGAACAATAAAAAGGTCATCAGATATCTTCCATATCTGAACATCTATCCAATGCGAATATCTGCCAGTGCTGAAATGATCCTGAGATCACTGTGCATTCCTAGAAAATGGTTCAGAGAAGTAGAATTTCTTTGTGTTGGCTGAAGCCACTGACAAGGCAATGAATTACACTGTGTCTCATTATGCATCCTCCGGCCATGAGTGAAAACATCAGTGCTGCGGCATACTAACATGTCCTGCTATCCATGTACAGTGGGCTGTCAGTAGTGATTCAAGATTTTAGTGGAGCTTATTCTTTCTCTGGCTGTGCACAAATAACTTCTCTGAGTGGCATCTAGAGAGTTTGCTATGAGCAAAGTAGGCCTAGCTAGCTTACAGTTTTCAAAATAAAAGCTGCAATAAAATAAAAGAATTGTACAAACCTTTCCACAACCAACCAGAAAATCCGTTGGCGTCCTCGTCACTTTAATTTGGCAATAAATCCCACCTTGAAGTATGATCAAGCATCAAGGCTTTTGTATGCCTTCAGACTTTGCTTTATGCATTTCCCTGTCGTCCAAATAGGGTACAAGTAAGTGTCAGGAAAGCAGATTTCTGGATATATCAGTGTCCATATACCACTGGTTCTTTGGTAAGTTGTGAGGATTAATATCAAGTCCTACTGAGGGCAGCCAATTAGCAGCATGTTTTGCCACTCAGTCTGATTGAGGGGTGTGGAAAGTAACATGAATGCATATGCTCCAACCTGAAAGCATCCAGAATGATATGCCATTCATTTGAACTGTGTTGGAAAGGTTTTAGCTTTGGCCTAGTCACTGAAACCAGGGCAAATGTGTACTGGGAGGAATTAACACTTTAGTTAATTTTGTGTTTGTTGCTTTGTTAATTGTCCTGTTTGAGCTTGTTAAGTCGTTGGGGGCTACTTTACAGGCTTTACTTTTAATACCACTCTGCTTAGGCATAATTTTCCTGCTTTAACACACCTTATCCAACTAATGAGCTAAAATAACAATCTTCTTCAGTTGAAGTGCAAAGAAAATACTAACCAGACTGTGGGGCAGGGGAAACTGCAGGACCAATATTTGGGAACCAGTGGTTTAGGCTAAGTAATGCTTCTGAAGTGTTATTTTCAACCTGTGCTTTTTGTTTGCTGTTTAAATCTCTAGCCTGCTGAACCCATCCACATTCAAGTACAGGCACCACCGAAACAGGAGATCAAGCAACGCCAAGCTGCTCCTATAACAATCCTGCAGCCGCAAAGCCTACCAGTAAGCCAGCCTCTGGTCAAAGTATCCACGGTGGGGACGGTCAGCACTCCTCAGATCATTCACATCACCCCTGTGCCTGGACAGCAGCAGTATTTTTTACAGAATCCAGGAGATCCCCCCATTCAGCTTCTACTACAGAAGCCGGCTCCAGTGGTCAGCAGCATTTCAGTCCCGATTGTACGCAAAGTCCAAGCTCCAGCTGTGTCTCCTAGCCCCATTCCCACCAAGAGTCCTGTAGCCAAGCCAGCTGCGGTGGTCGCTCCTCCCACTTTGATATTGACACCAACACCTCCCCCCAGTGTCTCATCCCCAACCACTAAGGTATTGACTCCACCCACTAAGGTCACTACAGTTGTCACCAAGGTTTCGACTCCAACTGTTGAAAAGGAAAAACCCAAAGTGAAGAACCGCCAGAAGAAGCCACAGAAAATTCAGACCCGCTCTGGCCGGGTATCCCGGCCGCCTAAGCACAAAGTGAAGGACTATAAGTTTATTAAGAATGAGGACTTGGCGGAGAGCCACCAGTCTGATTCCGATGACTACTCTGAGATTAGTGTGGAGGATGAGGAGGGCGATGAAAGCAAGAAGAAGGCAAGAGATGATGGTTTAGCGCTCCGCAATAAAGCCTTTAAATGTGAAACGTGTGAGAAATCCTACATAGGCCTGGCTGGTTTGAACAGACACTATAGACTATATCCCAGTCACAACAAAACCCAGACTTGCCCTCCAGCAGAAAAAGACTCCACACCATCAGAGGAACAGATAGTAACTGAAGGCACGAAAGCAAGTCCTGTGAAAGTGGCCACCACTCAAAAAGTTAAGATGCATCTTCTTTACATACAAATAGGAGAAATAACCCATTCTATGTTTGTTGATTTACTAAATAACAGTTTAGATGAGCCTCATTGTGCTTTAAAGTCTTTTTTTCTCATTCACAAATGACAAAACACAGGCTAAACACAATCTTTGTCAAACGCCGCATGTCTACAGGTGCAAGCAGATTCAACGAGACAGATAGAAAGACGTAGACCTGGGAGGCCTAAGGGATCAGGCAGAAGTAGTCTTCCCAAAAGGCTAGGACGGAAACCAAAGAGAGGGCGACGGGGCCGACCACCTAAACACCTTACCGCAGCAGCTACTGTGGAGCAGCAGGAACAGAAACGGAGAACTCGACTGACAGAGGTAACATGTTCCAGAACCATTCTAGAACCATTCCAAAGCACATTAGCTGACCTGTTCTTGAATTCCCACCTTACTCTCGATGTAACTGAATCTAAATGAGAAATTATGTTCAACCAACTGTTTATCAGTATAACACTATTGAATGACTGTTGGTTATTGATCCTTAGTAATAAATGTGGTGTTCAGAAATCTGAATTTACTAATTCCATTTTGAGTATAAATGAATGATCATTTATAAAGGTAAGGTTGAATCATTTGACCAAGTATTTTTTCTTTTAGTTTATTCGGCAGTATGATGATGAAGACCTAATGGAGATAGTTCTTCCACGCCTAGCTAAGGTCATGACCGTGTGGGAATTTGTCCTGATGAAGGTAAATGCATGGGTTTTCTAAACTGGAGAAAAACTGATAACATTCTGTTAAATCATTGGGTTAGGTATGTGTACATGTTCTTAAGAATTTTTCTGAAGTACACTATATAAGACAAAGACAACAGCCACCACAGACTGTTGAGCAGCTGAAGTCTTTCATCAAGTAAGAATGAGCAAACATTCCACTGGTAGAACTGCAGCAGTTAGTCTCCTCAGTTCCCAGATGTTTAAACAGTGTAATTAAAAGAAAGGTGATGCAACACCGTGGTAAACATGCCTTTATCCCAACATATTTTTACAGATTTTTTAATGTTTTGAGGTGTGAAATTCTACATTTTGTTTTCAGAACACATTTGATCCATGATCCACGTGTTCACGTTCTTGGTTTATTGCATTTTATGAAAAATCACAATTTTTTCCCGAACTGGAGTTTGCAAATTTGTGGACATACTGGACATACATTCAGTAACAATATCTAAATATTGTAACTAGTAATATCCTCTTGTTCTAATATTATATAACAACAACATTACGACATTAATAATACTTTTTAAAAGTAGTTACTCGTTAGAAAAACTATATGATGTTTATTAGGCAGTTTTTTAAGGGAAAAATTAACATTAACCAAGAAATTAAAACTGAATAACCTGGATTAAGAATATAGAAAATGAATAATAACACATTTCCCCCCCCCAACTGAAGGTAGAAAAAGGTCATCCATCAAAACAGCAATTTCCCAGTGTGTATCATGAATTTGAGCAACTCCACAGCCAGGTGAAGAAGATGGCACAAGAGCACTTTAGTATTCCACCAGCGTCCCGACCAACTCTTGAGGTTAACAACATGGAAGTAAGCCTGTTCATAAGTGATATATAAAAGCCTTATTGAAAAAGTGCTTTATTTTTGTATTTTTATACAGTTTGATGCAAGTTGTCTAATAGAAGTGGTCTTATTTCCTTCTAAATCCATCAATGATGTCTGTCTTGGAAGGTCTTAAAATCGCTGGGCATTACTGATCTGCCAAGTACACTGACAATCCTGAACTCCACTCAGGGACAACAGGGTATAGCCAGAGCAAATCAGGCTGTGAAGAGTCTACGGAATATTGAGGTAAGTCTATGGATTTGTATGACGTTGCCTTTTAGCTTCTATCTGCTGCAATGTTACTGAAGACATTTTTCAAGGAGCCAATTTTTAAAACAGATTAAAAGTTGTTTTTTCAGTATAGCACGCTATGACTTTGTCTTCCTGGCACTACACTAGACTATATATTTTGACTGGTGTATAAATTGGATTCCATTGATTTTTTATTTCAGAATACCAAAATGCTGCCCCCAGCAAAGAGGTTCAAGATGGAAAATTGTGGTGGAGAGAAAAATGACTCCCCAGTTAATCAGAACGGTATTCAAAAGGATGAGACTATTGAGGATTCCTCATTACTCCTGGAGCCCCAGGTTGTTTTGACCCGTCTGGAGAACTTGAACTCTGAAGCTCTGGTTGATGGCGGAGCTTTGTCTAGCTCTGATGAAGCACCTGGAGCAAGGACAGAAGAACCGATGGACACAGGAGTTGCTCCTCTTGATTCAGCAGTTGCCAATCTAGAAGAACCCGAAAAGGAGGTTTCTGAAGTTCAAAACAGCAGTGGGACTGTGGACGTCACCGATCAGGTGAACCAACTAGAACACGCCCTGAGCCCAGAGTTGGAACATGAGAGTGCTCCCCAGGAAACCACTCCACAAGATGAAAGTGGTGACACACCACAGGTGGTCAGCTTGGAAGAGGCAGAAACTGTGGAAGAACATGTTGCCAGCCAGGTGATGGAACCTGTCGAGGCTCAAGAGGTTTTCATTCAGACTGCAGAAGGCCTCGTCAGACAGAGCGCTGAGGAGTTAGCCTCCAAAGGTATCGTCATTGTAAACGGGCCAGACGGCACCACCATGCATATCGAGGCACCAGAAGGGGTGCCTTTAGAAACTGTCCATGCTCTACTTGGCATTGAAACAGAAAGACAGACTTGAGTTTTCCAGTTTCCAAAACCTGTATGTAATTGGTTGTCCACTCCAAGCAAACTGTCTGCATTGTAGTGTTTTTTTTTTGTTCAAGGAACCTTTTATGGCAATTCTTTGTAAATTTGTATAAACAAAGTATTATAGATTAGTGCATTGTTTTGGTTCAGTCCTTTGTTAAAAGTAAGAAATATTGAGCAGTTTTGACACAGACTTGTCACCTTTGCATTTCTTTTTATTAGCTGCCAAGTGCTTTTCTTCTTTTCCCTTCCCCTAGCAGCACCATTGCATGGGGCACACAGCTATTTCCCATGTGTTGTTCAAAGGGGAGAAAACGTTCCATTACAGCATGAACGTTGGGAGCCGAGCTTAGAAAAGTGCGTTAAGCGTTGATGAACTGCTATGGGATTAATATTTTGGTATTAAACCTCGTTTAAGGATGGTTTATGAAGTTGGATTGGATGTTCTGCAGAATAAGCATTCTACTATTCCTTGGGAAGAAAAACAAGCAGCATCGTGTGACACTGAGCAAAACACTCGAAGCAAATGGATAAACATGTCTTAAGTGTCTAAAATCCCAGGTTACCTCTTTATAAGTGTTTCATTGTTTGTTACATGTTAAATAGTAGTTTGTCCAGTTCAATGGTCATTTAAAAAGCACTATTTTATTACTTTTTATATAATCTTTGGGCATACTGTGTTTTTTCAAACATCTCAACATTTGTAATACGAAGGGATAACATGAACAGATGACATTAAAACAATCTTTGCGAGTGAGTTTTTGGAATCGGGGGCTTTACTTTAAGGTGCCTGACATCTATATTGCAATTCTCATGATATCATTTATAGGGACAAACTAAGTGTGGAATGAATAATGTGGACATCACTATGTTAGAGTGACATCCATATTTGGACTTTTTAAGTAAAAGTCAAACTTCACATTTCCATACCATACATTCGAATATGTTGAAATAGATGGAATAATGAGAACCGACAAATGAGAAGCCATTAAAAAATTATCACCATTTATTTGGCATCTCTTGACCCAGTGTCCACTAAAGTGTCGCAGTTCCAGTACTGGAGCAGCAGCACAGTTTACCAGGAGATAACTTGTAAAAAGGAGACTGAAACATTTAAACATAAGTGGCCATCACAGTCATTTTTATGCCTGGAGCTGCTTTGTGCAGAACATAGAAATAAAGCTGGAAATATATTTGGGCACAATTTATAGCGTTGGAAAAAATATATATTAACCAGGCTTTGTGGAGCAACCCCTTTCCGTACAATGGAGAAACACATGCGGTAAAAATATCCAACGATCCCATCAGTCTGGCAAAGCTTGCTTTTTTCTTTCCAGCCTCTGCCAGGCTGAGCAGAAAAAGCATTGACTAATTACACAGTATTACAGAATTTTTGTTCCTGGCTTCTAAGTGTTAAATTTCAAATGCTTATGTCTGAAGCCTATGTAAACATGGCTATACTCATCACAAACTTTGATTATATGACCACTGCCCGCAAATTTTTGTATTTATAGTGGCAAAACAGGTGAATTTTGATCTTTTCTGGACAGTCCTAGAAAGTTCTAGAAAATTCTGGACAAATCTAGAAACAACTGAACAGTTCTCACAGTTACAGAATATCCGGGTACTCTACTTAGCATTTAAAACGAATTGAGAAATGTCATTGTCCTGACCACAGAAGCAAAGTTTTTGTGGAACAACAGCCATTTTCTAGTCACATTAGGCATAAGGGATTGGAAAAAACACACTTTGTACCCAGGAACAAAAATAAAATATAACTCTGTTAACGTAGTGTTCTTTATTTGCTGAAATCTTTGGGTTTGTCTAGGTTTAGTGCAGCGTTAAATCCAACACCACATTATCTGAGCTTCATCAGTTCTGAAAAGTGTTTCTCTGGCCTCACTTTCCATTCATTTCTTTAAATGATTGCATTTCTTTAAAAACTGTCCCCAGTCTGAATCATACTGCTCTGTGACCAGTTTCCATCAGCAAACTCTCCAACAGAAGTTTGGTGCTGTCCTCAATGTAGGGCTGATACAACCAGGAGGAGAGGTAGACCATGGAGAGATCAGTGTTAGTTGTATGGGCCAGTTCCTGCAGGATGGTTCGCTTGAGGGCCAGTTCCTGCTTGTAGGCCTCATAAAGCCTGGAAGACACTTCAACTGCAGTGGATAAAAAGAATCAGAGAGTAAAGTATATTTGTATATACATGTTATATGTACTAATATATATTTTACTGCTGTGAAATGTATATGATGTTCTATCCTGTTTCAGCTGGTATTTTCAGTACTGACATGCTGACTGACTTAACACACATTCAACTAAACATATTGCTGGTTTTAGTTAGAATTTACACAAGAATGTATCGATTTGTCAGATTGATTTCACATACATATGCTGCATGTTTCAGCTGGAATGGGAGTACTAGTACTAGGGCACAGGTTTTAAAAAGCCCCATGTCCTAATTTTTTTCTGATGTGATTTTTGTCCCCTGATGTTTATTTCGATATTATAAAATATACATTTTATTAAAACAGAATGCTTTTACTGTGAATTTAAGATGAATGTTTGTAAATAATGTCTGTTTCAATTGGACACCACGTTTTGTGCCTCAATCAAGGCAGTCCAGGCCCAAACATACTTAACCATGAATGGTTACGGCCAAGCTGCTTTATCCTAAATAGGTGTATAAGTGTAGGTACATTGGCTTTTGTGACACATTTTACATATATTTATTTATACAGAGTGTATATATATATATATATAGTGTATATAGTATGAGCAGTGGTGGCCTAGTGGTTAGGAGATTCACAGATTCAAGTCCCGAGCTGGGTACCACTGAGGTACCATTGAGCAATGTACCGTCCCACTACGCTGCTCCCTGGGCACTGCTTATAGCTGCCCGCTTCAAGTGTGAGTGTGTGGATGGGTTAAAATTGCAGAGGTCACATTGCATTGTGGTGCACTTTTTGTGATTGTGTTCACAATAACAAAATTTCACATATAATTTCACACTAGACATTCACATATATGCTACATACAAACTAAATGAAAAAAAGAAGCAAACCTTACCAAACTCTTGGGTAGACCAGGTCTGAAAGAGTGGCGCTGGTCTCCCTTTTGTACCATACTGAAATACCTCCAGTTCACATATACCCCTCTCAGCTGAGACCATCTTCTCCATTTTTGACAGGATGTGGGCCTTAGGAAGAAGAAACATTAAGCCTGAAATCACACGTTCCTTCTGTATTCTATGAGCTAAGCGATTTCACTCACTGACAGCTGGGCGAGTTGACTCATGATTATTGGTTATTATTTTCTGCCTGCGTGGTGATGTCATCAAAAAAAAATTTCACTGCGGGCAAATGTCAACACATTTGAATTGAAGCTACAAGAAAACGTAAATGATATGATGACTCGTGCTTTGTAAAATTTGGCCAATTTTGATTTCGAGTTGACTTTAACTCTAGATGCCACTCCTCCATAGTCTCTAAACTTTACAGCAAAAACCTGCATATTTATATGATGCACATTTTGGTAGAAACCCTGAAGTGAGCAAATCATACCAATTTCTCTACAATGCTCTGCAGACTGTTGCATTCCTCCTCGAGCTCCTGATTGCTCTGCTGCACTCTCCTCTCTGGAGGAGCTACTAATGCCCTTTCCTCCTCCATCACAACATCAGGCTCCTTCACAGGCCTGTTCCAAAGATGGGGAACAGCAGACAAAGTAAATAAGACTGTTATAAAGAGAATAACTGTCTCAGTGCGGTAATGCTGTAATTAAGAACCAGTCTTACTTTTCGCTTATTCTGTAGTTAACGATTTTGGTTGCGATGGTAGATCCCTCATCACTCAGGCGCTCCCATTTCAGAATAAGGTTATGCCAATCAGCAGCATTATCCTTCAGCTTTCTGGCACTTCCGGTTAGATTGCCTTTTCTTCCTGGAGTCACAGACTCAGAAGGTTTCTCTGGTTACGCCCGGTGTTAACAAAGACAGAGACACAACTGCATGTTAAAGGTGGATGATATGGCAAAAACACTGATCAACATTAAAAGCACAGGATACAGAAGATCCGTCACCAAATCCATCAGACTCTTTGACGCTTTCCAACAGTGGGGTCAGGAGGAGTTCAGGGCCTGGTCACTACTCTCTGTCCTCTTGTGTGTAACTCATATTTAGAGCCTCATGAGCTCATTAAGCTCATTACCTACATAAGCTATATTAGCTTTGCACTACATCTGATACCCTGGTTTAAGCATGGTTATTATGTGCCACCTGGCACTTTAGTATTCATATTATTTGCACAATTCCTATTGCACTGACATCATTGTATACACCACGTACATTACCTGCAGTTAAATGTAAGATTCAGATTTTCCCAGTGTTTTATGACGCCATTTCACAGCCTGCACCGTCTTAAGGTTATTCGTACAGTGTATTTACATTTTACATTTATTAATTTGGCTGACGCTTTTATCCAAATCGACTTCCAAGACGTGGAGCAGAGTAGTGGGAAGGTACCTTGCTCAAGGGTACCTCAGTAGTGCCTGAGCCGGGACTTGAACCTGCGACCTTCAGGTCCTCAGCGCAGTGTCCTAACCACTAGGCCACCACTGCCCCGTTTGTATAGTTATTTGTATTTTGTGGCAACTGATACCTACATTTCCCTCAGGATTAGAATCTATCTACCTAATATTGAAAAGTGACTATATGTCATTGTGAACACACTCATTTAACCCATCACACGTGGAGCAGCGGGCAGCTATGCGGGGTGAGTATGGCAGGACGGTACCTTGCTCAAGATTCCTCAGTAGTACCCGGGCCAGGACTCAAACCTGCGACCTTCAGGTCCCAAGGATAATGTCCTAACCACTAGGCCACCACTGCTGCTGAAACAGCTCTGACTCTGGTGCACCGTGTGTTCTGAGTCAGCATTAGTGCAACAGGAGCTCCTCTTTGAGATCAGACTAGACAGGCTAGCCTTTGCTGCCCACATGCATTAATGAGCCTTGAGTGCCCTTGACCCTGTGGCCGATTCATCCGGTTGTCCTTCCTTGGATCGCTTTTGGTAGATACTAACTACTGAACACCAGGACCACAACATAAGACCTGCCATTACAGTAAGGTCCTTGTCTAAGTGGCTTAAATCCTTACACTTGCCCATTTTTTCTGCTTCCATCACATCAACTTCAAGAACTGACTATTCACTTGCTGCCTAATATATCCAGCAACCCGACAGGTGGAACTGTAATGAAATAACTAGATAGTAGATAGATGTATAGGCTGTGCTGTTAATGCTGCAGTAGTGACTAAACTTCATGAGTGTCTTTGTCAAGATAACGGCATCTTTGTGTACAGGCTGCAGTTTGCTCAGCAGTTCTGCCTAAACTTCAGGCTCCCCTTGAAAATCGATGACATTGGTTAATGAACACAACACAAGTGACTTTTCTTTCAGGGTGAAAGGGTGAGATATTTCATTGATTCTGAAAGGTGTCCGTTCGATACAGATGCTCAGTGAATGCGCGTGCCCGTCACGCTTCAGGTTGAGGGGGAACAGATTCAGATGCAGCGGCGAAAGTGGTCGAGCCACAAGGACAGTGATCTGTCACTAACGACTCTCCGTTTCTCTGCCACGTCTCCAATTATAACACTGTAAAGTCACGGACCTGAAACGACGGAAGGTCCACAGTTTAACGCCCGCTGCTTCACGTGTGCAGCTGGCTTAGCGAGACCTGCTCGGAGAATTACCCAAAAACTTGTCAAAAAGAAAAGGACGTGCTTTTTAGCGCAATTTTCACATCTTTAATAACTCTTACCATCCATTTCAGCTCGACTCTGTCATAAATATAATCCGACAATGTGAGCAGTCTCTTAAATGTTGTTTTGCTACATGGTCGCCATATTTCTCCGCTTCTAGCTTTAGCGGGACCCACTTCACTCATTACTGCCATCTACAGGAGAGATGCTTCCCCGAGCTGAACATGTTCGGTAGTGCTGAAATGCAGTTTAGATACTTCTCAGTAGGACTGCTGGTTTAGGATTAGATCCATCTCTTTACTAAACTGACAGACACAGATCAACACCTACTCTGAGTAGCCTCATGAATCCTGGACCATATCTGTGCTCATGCTTGAAATCCAGGAGCACAGTGTTGTATTTTATCATATTTTACTGCACACTTATCATTATAACTTACTAAATTATATTTGGCTGCTGGCTTGTTATAAAAAATAAAAGAATAATAGAAAATTAAGAATGTAATAATAATTGCATTCATAGTTATTGTGTTATATGTGTGTAATTATTTATATATAATAGTAATTAATTATATAGTTGTATAATATCATTGAGAGAGGCAGCAGGGTAAAAGCACTTGCAGCACAGGTGTCCAGTCTGGGCCTTGCATAAGAATGGACATGCTTGGGTAGAGTAACAGGCAGACCCAGTCAAATAAACCCTCTTTTGAGCACTTTAGCCTACACTTTGGGCAGCCCTGGTGTAGGATGAAAGGAGCAGTGGATTACTCTGACGTGACTTGAGAAAACTGTAAAGCATCTACAGTTCATTTACAATATCATGAATGTGCCTCATCTTTCAAACGTCAAATAATAAGGCAGATAACTTGACAACGTAAAAAGATAAAATCAGCTTGTTACACTACTACATACCAGAGTTCTCTCTTATTTTTGTTCCTGGGTACAAAGTGTGTTGTCCTAGAATCAATAGAGAATGGCTGTTGTTCCACAAAAAACTTTGCTTCTGTGGTCAGGACAGTGACAAATTGAAATGTATCTGTTTTCAAGAACATTCTCCACTCACTCTAAATGCAAAGTAGACATTTCAGAACATTATAGAACTTTAAAAACCATCCAGAAGTTTCTAGAATTGTCCAGAACTTTCTGGCAGTGTCCTGTTCTGTTGCCTGTTTCACCACAATAAAGACAAAGTCTTTTTTGGGCTGTGGACTTAAGATATTAGCAGTTGAAATATAACACTTACAAGCCAGGAGCAATCTTCGGCCTTCATCCGAGAGGACGGTAACAAATCACTTTACTAGTCGACTTGGAAGTGCTTTTGTTCTTTTATTGTAAACCTTTTTGCACAACAAAGACATAAGCCACAATATTTCAGCCTTAAGAGCAAACATTGCTGTAGCGCAGCTGGGTGTGACCCTATATGCCAGATCACTGATGACTTGTCAACATGTTTGTGTACTAATGTGTGAGAGTCAATCTGTGTGCGCTGGATACTGATTGCTGCCATGTGGTTATGGCTGATTGATGTCGCTGGTGGTGACGCCTCCCTCCTCAGATTGTGTGAGGTGGTACAGTTTGTGCAAGCGCTCGGCCAGTTGGTCAGCTTCCTCCACCCCCTCACAGCTCTTCTGCCAGCTTGGGGGAATCGCCTCGATGCCATAGTGAGCACCTGCTATGGCACCTGCCATGCAAGCAATGGTATCTGTGTCTCCTCCCAAGGCTAAGCTGTAGGCTATTGTCCTCTCCAGGCCACCGTATCGCTCCGGCAGGCCCTCCTGCGGCTCCAGACAATGTAACACACAGAAGATGGCAGTGGGGACAGACTGCAGCGCTGCGATGCCGTTCCCTAAACACAAAGTTTAGAACCACTATCTCGAAGGGTCAACAGGGCACATAAATAAAGCTCAGATGGAGGTCAGCGTTCTGTTTAACATACATACAGTAAAATAAGTTTGAAGATAAAAAAACATTGTTTTCAAGATTATTTTAGGAAACACTTAAAAATATAATGTTAAAAGGAAAAGAAGATTTTAATATGTTAGTTAGTTATAGTTATTTTTAGTAAACATATTGAGTTCTCTTATTGGGTGAAAGGGTGAGGTCAGAGCAGGCTGCCCAATCTTATCCACAAAGGGCTGGTGTGGCTGCAGGTTTTCGTTCTAAGGAGCAGGAGCTCACATTACCAAGTGTTTAAAGAGATATGCACAAACTGATTAAACAAGATGAATCAGGTGTGTTCCTACTTGTTTGGAATGAAAACCTGCAGCTGCACCGGCCCTTCTTGAAGAAGACTAAACATGCTTGGTTTGAGTACCTTTCTGGCCCAAGTCATCCCAATTCTTATGGTACAACTTTAGCCCATACTTTGAGGAGCCCTGGCCTAGGAACAATGACACTGTTCATTCAAACACAACTAAGAAAAGCATCTCATTTCATGTAATGCACCTAGAATTAATAAATAATAAGATTAGTATGCCTCATTTATATGCCTAACTTGACATAAAATTACTGTAAAAAGATCACTGCAGCATTATTATTTTATATATACTTGGCGCCTTAATTTATAATATTGAAACCTACATTACATGTATGAAAGACTAAATATATATAAATAACAAAGAAGATACCACTTTACAATAAGACAATGCTGATAAAAAAGTCTATAAATGGTTTATAATAAGTTTATAAATGGCTTAAAAGCATTAATCAGCAACTATAAATAAATATAAGGGTAGAAGGGCTAATCTGGGTGAAGATGGGGTGCTATGGGTAAACTCCAATGTCTGAGTATTTCTATGCTAAAAGGCCTTGCAAACTGTAGTGTTTGTGATATGGATATTATCTGTGAAAATATGACATAGCAGGCCTTTATTTATGGTTACAACTGCTTATTAATGCTTTATAAGGCATTTATAACCTAGAAAATTATTATTAAAAAATTATTATACCTAGTTAATAAACTTATAAGAAACTATTTATAAACCCTTTTATAAGGGTGGTCTTATTGTAAAGAGGTAGCCAAAAAAAATTATGAGTTATACTGAACAGTAGTGTACATGATTAATACCTGTTTGTGTGTTCAAAACTTTAGGATTAGGCTACTGTAACCTTACTGACTGGTTTACCCTCCTGCCTCTCTAAATAGTTTCCCACAAGTGTGGCAGGCTATGTGCTCAGCAGGAAAACAGAGTAATATCATGTTTCTTCAGTCATATTCAGTCTACACTGGCTTTGTATTATGCTCCCCATTGACTACCCCACTGAGTCTCACTTACCTTGCTTATGTAAAGCCCTTAATGATGTCGCTTCAGCGTATCTTGAAGCCCATCTGGACCAATTTGCTCAGCTTTGCTCAGACTCGCTTAAACTAAAATAACTAACAGCTCAGGTGGCAGAAAAACCTTTTGTTATATAGGTCCTAGGCTCTGGAACAGGGTGCCAGAGAATATTAGGAAAACTTTTGTTTGTTAAAGCATTTGCTTAGTCTCTTGTTACTCCATATTTTAGCATTTGCAGCAATGTTCTGTTATGAAGTGCTGCTACTTATTTACCTCTCATATAAAATGTCCTTTTCAGTGTTTTGTGTATAATCACTACTGTGGTAGTAAATAGGATAATGTGCAAACATTTTAACATGATCTTAAAACATATAGTGCACTAACCGAGTTCCGAAATGACCTCCTCGATGCTCACACTGCCTCGTTCTATAAGCTCCTTGACTCTGTGTAAGCGTGTGCAGTATGGAAACTCTGCTAAATTAAGCCTGCAAAATAAAGCGGTTAGTGCATTAATTTGATGAAACCACTGTGACACTCAGCACCAGTTATCATACACAGATAAAGCCAGGCTCTGGTCTTTCATTCAGTAAATTAAACCTTTAGTGCAGATCCTCCATCGCACATCTTTTTAATCCAGAAAAGACTGTTTGAATGTTTTAATTTAATGTATTTAATTAACTTAATTAGTAACATATAATGAGATGATGACTCACGCTTTGGCATCGCGCTGGGCTGTCTCTTCCTTCTCTACCTCCTCCATTTCAGAGATGAGTTTGTTGATGAATTCCTGTGGCCAAGCCAGAGCGCCCTGAAGGGACAAGTGGACAGCGAGGGCTTGCAGCACAGCCCCGTTGTAGCCCAGAGAGCAAGAGTGGGTTAGCATTGCACCTAGCCTTGAGTACTGCCAGAGACAGAAGGAAGGGTGGGGTTAGCTTGGAACAGAATCAGCTTCAAGATGATGAAACTGGTAGCCCTTGTTCAAAAATCTGTATGTTCATAAAAGAGGCTTTGACATATTTGACCTGAATTTTGTAATTCTGTACCCATCCATCCACCCATTCATCCATTTTCTAAACCGCTTCTTCCGTTTCTGGTTTCCGGTTCTGTTCTCTTCAATCCCTGACTGTGGGCCTAAGGCGGGGTTCACCCAGAACAGGAGGCCAACCCATCGCAGGGCAACACGTAGACAGATAACCATTCACACACACTACGGGTGATTTTTAGAGTATCCAGTCAACCTACTGCAGCCTTTTGGACATTGGGAGGAAACCGGGGAGAGCTTGGAAACTCCACACAGAAAGGCACCAGTGGCCGACCCAGGGATCAACCCCAGGACCTTCTTGCTGTGAGGCAACAGCACTAACCACTGCACCACCATGCCCCCCATATTAATTTATCAAGATAGTCAAAAACATTTTTCTCATAATGGAATAATCTTTGGCTGTTGATTGGCTACTGCACATGTACATGTATGCTGAGTGCTGGAAGAATAGATACTTGTAATTATTATAAATAATAAATGATTTTCCAAACATATATTGCATTTATCATTGGGGTCTTACCACAGTTAAAAGACAATACATTTTACACTATTTACACTTGTTTCTTCCACAGGTTTGCTTCTTTAGTTTAGTACTGGAGCTACAATTACACTGCTAACAAACACTCAAAGTCAATAGTCACACAAACTGCTTTCGTACATAGATCCTTAAAACTTCTTTCAACATGCTCAAACTGCATCCAGCTCTTCCTTAAGGTGGTGCAAACTTGTTGCAAACTGGATGTGATTTAGGACACAGTATGACTTACATGAAGGCATAATATAATAGAGGCATTCTATATAATTATAACAACAACAAAAGCATAAAACAACCATAAAGTTTTACAGAATTACAGTTCAAGTTATATTATGCAGGTTTTCACACTTACCTTGTTCCTTCTGCAAAATGTCCCTATTATGCCATTTAGACAAATGAATGTCTTATAGGAAAGGTCATCAGACAAGCATGATTATAAACAAGATCTTGCTAACTTAAGAAAACCCAGAATGGCTTGTTCCTATTCCCAGTTTAACCTTAATTGAAGGCAAGATTTAGACACAGTTCTCACCTGCTGCACGTCAGCAGCGCTTCTAAAGGCAAGGGCAAAAGGTGCTGCTCTCATCGCTCCACCATTCCCGAATGACCCACGGCCACCAAACTGAGCCCGTGCTGGCTGAAAGACATCACTGAGCTGTGAAGATGCAAGCTTTCGTAGGACCTGAATGACCCCTGACCCATATCCACGGCCTGGGGCATGACTGTACTCCTTTGCAAATCTGTAAAGTGAGTATGAGCAACAAAGTATGTGAATACACAACAGAACAGCAGTCACAGTCCTAACACTGAGCCAGTTTCAGACAGTACCTGCGCGCCATGTCCTGTTCATCAAACCCAGTCCTGATCAGAAGTGAATGGGCCACACAGCGCATCATGGCTGTGTCATCACTGTACTGCAGAATGCCTGAAGAAGAAGTTGGTGCAGTTTATATATATATAAATATAAACATATAAGCTGACTTAAAGGGAAGATAACCTGAGGGGTTCACTGACAAATTACATTTGGTCGAACATCCCAACTGTGGTCGGTGTCTAAAGTTTGCGTCTCTAGTTTAACAATGATGCCACAAGACTATTGTAAAAAAAATAAGGGAAAGCCATGGCATCCAAAATCTAAATCTATTTTTAGCTTCATAGCTCCAGTAATAACTAAAGAAGCACATTTTAGACAGTAAACACATCTTGGCTGATCAGCAACATTTGGTATAAGGCAAAATCTGATTTGTGTGTTGAACCTTTCCTTTAAACGTAGAAAAATAAAGACACATATCACCAGCACTGTGAAGGAGCCCAATAAGGCCTAATCTGACCTATAGACAGCCATCGCTGCATGTGTGAAATATACACTTTCACTTCGTTTAACTGCAGGACACGGCCTAGATATGTGTTTAACAGGGCATGCAGTATCACGTTCCACGAATCTGGCAACTGGAGAAATCATACTCACCGTCACCCCGTGTGTCGTCCTCCAGCCCGGTGAGATGCTGAAGGACCCGATCGAGAGGAACATCTTCAGCTCCTTCAAACTCGCCGCCCACACAGTCTCCCACAACAGCCCCAACGAGAGCGCCGCGAAACCGGGTCAGCATCGACATCGGTGCCCCTACAGCAGCTAATCGCGCTGCAGATGTCATTCTACAGCGAGTCACTTTAGCAAACACCGCTCTTCGGTGCCAATGTAGCGCTTTTAATAGCCTTGCTGTAGTCTACATTTGTGAAGCCTCCAGAGATGGGCTCCGTCGTGACATTTGTGATTCCCTTCCTATCCGGGCTGTGTTGTCATTGTTTGACCCGGTTACTTACCGTAAAACACCGAACGTACGCGCAAGCCTATTTAAGCCTATACTTTTAGCCTTACTTTTTTATTTTATTTATTTTACATATATTTATCTATAATCAAATAAACTGAATTACGTCTAAATGATATTGATAAGAGAAGTCATTACCTGTGAACAATAACTATTTTCTCAATCTCAGTTGCTTGCAACTAAACAGTGGAGTAAAAACAAGTGGCCGCGAAAGTGCAGTTATTTATGGTAGCGAGACAACTGACAAACAAACAATTCGATGTGATGAAGGAGTGATCCCCGCGACTCCTGACCCTATCTTTTTCATAAATCTGGGGTAAGGTCGAACTGATTGACAGAACCCAACAAAGGTTATTATGTTGTATCTACGTAATGCCAATTTCTAATACATTTGCACAAAATCACCACGTTGTAACAATTTAGTATAACATCACACACATTGCCCTAAAGTGCTAACTATATTTAGTCTAGATAGTTAGTCCTACTTCCTAATGTATGAGTGGCCAAGAACTGTGGAATGGCGACCGCAGACTGTTGAGCAGCTGAAGTCTTATAGCAAAGAAGATTGGGCAAAATTTCCAGTCTCATCAGTTGCAAAATTCCAAACTTATATTAAAAAGAAAGGTAATGTTACACAATGGTAAACATCCTTCTATACCAGCTTTTGCTGATTGTGTTTTAGACATAAAATTCTATTTTTGTGTATATTTACAAATTACATTTAAGTAAAATAAAGGTTCACGTGAATTAACATAACAGAGTTTGTTTTTACCGCATTTTGGAAAATATCCCAGCATTTCTGGAAATGGGGTTTGTAGACAGGCCCTGATTAAGGCACGTTATTGAGTTTTCTTCTTTAGAGGGCGTCATCATAATTTCCTGAAATAAGAGTAACACTGTAAGGGCACTCATTCATTTTGAAAAGCAAAATAAAAAGCTTTTTAGAAATAAAGGAAAATACAAAAATGGATGGTAAAACAGAAATATTAAAGAATAGGCCAGAACTATTGGTAATGTGGGACTAACTGGTAAAGTATTCCAGAGTTATGGTGAAAAGAACAGAAGCAGCTACCAATGTTTTTCTGTTTCATTCAGTAAAGCGGCGTTTTCTGATGTTAAAGAAGCTCGATTAGGAAAAACTCTGTCAGGTACAGTGTGTAATGCATATACGTGTGAAGATAGACGGAGGAGATTGCTGTTGGAAACTGAATCGCTGAATCAGAAGTTTTAAAGTGTCGATTCTGTAAACTGAATCAAACTCCCTCCAGTGGCGGTGAGGCGGGTCGTTCAAAATTGACCTCATCCATCAGGAAGCTAACGAAGCAATGTGCTAACGTGTCATGTATGTACTTATTTGAAAGATTTGTCAGCATTAAAAAGTTTTTAAAGGTTTTAGGGTAAGTGTTTAAAGTTATTCTTACGAACATGACCGATGTTTTCAGACGCATAGCGTTAGCTAGCATGCTAGCTACTACAGTAAACAATGCTGCGTTATAGCTTGCGGTTGCCCGTACTTTTTAATATTTAAATCTAATTTTGTATTCTCGTGTAATTTAGTGAGCCGTATTGTCATTTTCCCATCACCGGATTTAACGTACACGTGAAGTTAATCTGGCGTGTGATATGTGGGACCCCAATCCTTACTCGGTGACCCCAGCAGCAAAGGTTCTGGCAAGATGTGTTACATCTGGCACAATGTCCCAGGTGAGCTGTGGCAAAACACCGTTATTTATGTGACTGGTTTGCACGTTGACTGGTATGACAATCTTCTTCTGTTGACAGAAAGAGCTTGATGCTCTACCACGACAGTCGGAGGTGTTTTCCTCTCGCCTTCTGGAAGCTGAGCAGCTGAACATAATCAGGCATGAGATTGACAAGGTTGGACAACCATATACACAACAGTATTCCCTTGTTCTCTGGGCCTGCATCCTGTAGTTTTCCCTGCTCCAAAACATCCATTTCAGCTCAAGAAGGGCTTGTTATGTAGTTGCATCAGTTGTACTGGAGCAGGGAAATCTCTAAAATGTATGGGGCAGTAGTCCAGGAACAGGTTTGGTCCAAGAGTCCCCCCTTTTCTGCACATGTTAGTCTTTTGCCTGCTCCTAAAACACAATCAACACAAAAAGCAATTTAATAATCCTTTTGTGGGTGGAACTGGGTGCTTAAAGCACATAAACAGTAAGATATGCATGGCAGGGGGTTTCAGGAGTAAGGCTAGAAACCTAAGGCCTCCTGAAAGTATAGGGTGCAGTATGCACATTACTGAATGTATATTTGTGTTCTCAGGTGAGTTTGGATTTGGAGCTTCTAAGACTTGAGAAAAACAGTGCAGATGTGACTCACAATTATTATCTCAGTAAGTGCCACACAAAGTTCTTACACATGCTACACATTTATAACAGATATTTATTTTTTCCAAGTTATCAACATGGTATGTTTCTTTCTTAATGGTAGAACAGAATTAAGTTTAACTGCCGAAGTTTACCTTTATGAAGCTTTACATATTTTTCTGCTTTTTACAGGTCAACGGTTTGCATCCCTACAGCAGTTCACATCCCACCTTCAGGATGTGCTCAGAGAACAGACAGGTTTGAGACAAAGACTCATGAAGCCACTTTGTCAGCAGAACCTGCCTGTACAGGCTGATCTTCATGGGTAAGAGTCTTACTCTACATCTGTTTTAACCTAGTCTCTCAGTCTTGGCCATGGAACTTCCCTGTCCTGCACGTTTTAGTATTTTCCTCTTCTACCAAACCCTCTCATCCCAGGAAATGCTAAATGGGAGCAGAGAAAATGCTAAAATGTGCAGGACCAGGCATGGAAACCTGTGTGCTTAAAGGATATAAAGCTGTGCATATTAAGTATTTGTATCGTTTGCTTAACTATGTAATAAGTTTTTAAGAAAATATATTTTATGGCCTGGGCTTAACTAAGTGTAATGCAGGTGAGCACAGATGTGCAAATTCTACACCAAAGCAGATATCCAGTATTTTTCCTGCATGTATCTCTTGATGCCTGTACTAATGTTGACACACACATTTATAAAATGTAGAAAATGGGAGTAGCTCTAACGGGTTTAGGATTTTAGAAGTGCAGTGAAATGTGAACAGAGCAAACTTTTTAGCATTGTATCAGTGTGAACATTTTATTTTAAAGAATAGGGTAATGCAGTTGTCAAGTATTGGCCTGAATTACTGGTTAGATATGGAATCTACTGATACCAGTATGACTTTGATATCATTATGCTTATTATTGTGGAAAATCACATCTTGTTTCACCCACATAGTTTTTGAAAATGTCTAGTAATGGTCCTTTATGTTCACACAAATGTTACTAAACATACCTTTTACTGCAGGTACGTGGTCGAGCTAATGGGAATGGTGGTGGAGTTCATTGAGAATTTGGAAAAGAAAATTGAGATGGTCCGTTCAATTCCAGCCACTGATGAGTCTTTAAGTAATCTGGTAAGCACTGTTTTTGACAGATAAAGCGTGTACAAGTCAAGGAAATATTTATTACTGTGATTTAATCCTTTTTCTGTTTCATTTATGCACAACCACTCACTCATAGACACCTTATCACATGCCATTTTGATAGTGATGGCTTTTGGGAAGAACTAAGAACTCTCCTGCATGTGGGTTACTTTTAAAATGTCATTAGAGTTTAGTAGACTGCTGTGAGATGCCTCTTTAGCATACTGTAAACCTAAAACATGAATAAGTTTTATAATAATAATAAGTCTTAAGTCTTTTTATAACTGATTTTTCATTTTATATTAATTTACTAAAAATTTTAGGGAAAAGGTTGATTACCTACATAATACTGTATAACATCTGTCTAGCATCTGGCTCATGTTTGACTATCATTTTTGGTGCCTTTTGGGAGTGTTGAACTATACGTTTAATTGTTTTCTCTTTTCTGTTTTAATCAGAACAATGCCATGACGCAGCTACTGGCTCAGGTCACAGAAGTAGAGAGTCTGACAAAGCAAGTGCTTCAGCGGCAGGGCCAGACAAAGGATTATTCCAAAGACATGTCCAATTCAGAAAATGATATAATTATGGAATCATCCAATAATAAATAAATGGATTACAAACTTTTCCAAAAGTGGACATGACAGGCTAATGAGACCATGAACACCCAGGACTGCAACTGAAACAAAAACATTGTATTTCTGTAATCATTGCTTTTTTAAACAGCTGTCATACTCTTGATAATGAATAGGAGCTATATTGTTCCTTTTGGCTTGTGCTTTTCATTGAGTGGTAGAGGAGGAGCACGTTTAAAATCTTGGTTCACAGATCTGAAAAGAGGTGATGGCATTCATACTATGAATTTGTTTATTGATATTTCAGTTTTATGTTTGACTGTAGAATATTTTTTACACAATTGATGACACCTGATACAAATCTGCTTTATTTTCTCACGTTTCTTACTGCGGACATAACACAATAACAATAACCGTGTTACCTAGCAAATACCTGACTATCTGGACCGACTGTTAATGCAGAATATCTCTTTACTGACAAATGTTTTAATGCTGAAATTTAGTAAATGCATATGTTAATAAATTGGTTCATGGTTTGATGGTTTAATTTGTATAAATGAATTGGTCGCTTAAACACGCCAGTATCAGGAAGCACATAAAATCTTTTGTAGCCTCATTTTAAGGCCTTTTATTTTTTCCTGTAGTAGTGCAGATACAGTGACTAAAGTTTCTGACCAGACCTTTTGTCCCAGCGACTTCCTCTGGTGCTGCTGCAATGCGCCAGCTCTTCCATTAGCAGCACTTTCTCTATGATGATGCTCTTCGAGCACAGTTTCTGCACCTACAAGCCAGCAGTGCAAAACAAATATAAACTGAAAATATTTGTACATATGCGAGATTGTTTTATATATAAATAGATACATACATGCATACGATATTGATCCTAAGGGAAATTTACACCATTATAGAAAAAAAATACAATGGAGCTACTGGTTAGGCTGCCACCTGCATTGGCACTGGAAAGGTCCTACATTTTTGTCATATTTTCTCCTTTTTGCATCAAACCTCTATTTATCTCTTTAAATGAAGCAGGTTTGTTTTGTTAGTGTGCCTGTAAGATTTTATATACATAAGTGATCTCTGTACTAAGCCTTACTAAAGGGAACGGGTAAGACCCCCTCCAGTTGAGGGGGGGTTACCGCCACCCAGCGGCCGGCACCAGTCTCCATCTCCCGAATACTGACTGGCCCAACCATTCCAGGTGTGGCTGGTTAGTCCCCTGATCACCTTGGAATATAGGCAGGGCTGGAAAACAGGGAGAGCGCGGAGGATACTAGTCGTACGCTGTAGTGAGAGCGAACGATTGAAGGATACAGTATTGAATGCTTAGCACTAGGTTTTTGCAACGTGGAGAGAGCTTGTTAAAGCGTGACTATTGAAGGATATGGTATTGAATGCTTAACGAACTGAATTGAGCCTAGCTCTAGCGAGGGCTGTTGCTACCGAGTGCCCCTTGCAATTCTCTTGACTGCAACGCCGGATCGCCGGTTCGTCTGCTTGCTGGTTGAACAAATAAAGACTCTTTGTTAACTGCACTGGTTTCCAGACTCCCCTTGATTCGTGACAGAATCCTCCTCCCCCCATGGAAGCTGCGGGACAAATTGACGCCAGCAACCCTTCCGGACCATCATGGACCAAGGGAGATTGCTTGGCGAGCACCAGCAGGCCATCCAGGCCATCCGAGCCAGCCTGGAGATTTCCCAGGTTTTGGTGCAGCTGCCAGTCCGGCAACCCCTTCCCGCCCCTCCAGTCCCTAAATCTGGTGCGGGATCCGGCTTTCACCCCCGCTCCGTCACTTCTGCCCTAGCTACTTTAGAGGGTAGCGTGAGTAGACCGGAAAACTATGCTGGAAATCCGGACACGTGTGGCGGCTATATTCCGCCAACCAGCCGGTGGAATCGGAACATAAGAAGATCGCCATCACGATTTCGCTACTCACGGGCAAGGTGCTGGAGTGGGCGGGGGCGGTCTGGAGCAGACTGGGACCCAGCGATGAGGAGTTTGTCACCCAGCTCAAACAAGTCAAAGATCACAGTGAGACACTCCTCAAACTCCGCCAAGGGGGGCGAAAGCCTTCGAGTTCGCTTTGGAGTTTCGGACGGTGACGGCCCTCAGTGGCTGGAACGATGCGTCGCTGTGCGCAGTATACCGGGAGGGGCTGACCGAGAAACTGTAAACCAGGGAAATGCAGATTTTTTTTGTCATCTCAGCGGCAGAGCCCAAGATTGTGCTCAGGTTGCCTTGGTTGAAAAAACATAACCATCTCGTGGCTCTGTCCTGTGATTATCAGTTGGTCGCCATTTTGCCACAAAAATTGCATTTCCCTGCCTTGCGCCGCCACTAGCGTGGAAGGCACTAAGGCTATCGTGAAAGCTAACATCTCTGCTGAATACAGAGACCTAGCCGAGGTATTCAGTAAGAAGAAGGCCACCCTTCTGCCGCCACACAGACGCTGGGACTGCGGGATTGATTTAAAACCGGGGTGCATGCCCCCTCGTCAGCCTACTTACCCCCTTTCGAGAGCTGAGACGGAGGCATGGAGCGTTACATTCAAGAAGCCCTAGAAATAGGTTACATTCGACACTCCTCCTCCCAGGCGTCAGCTGGTTTCTTCTTTGTTCAGAAGAAGGACGGGGTTTATGACCCTGTATAAATTATAGGGGGCTGAATGAGGTAATCACGCCATTTCACTATCCGTTGGTGCCTGCAGCATTGGAGCAGGTACGAGGGGCAACAATCTTCACGAAGTTAGATTAAAAATTATTATAAGCTTATTATCTTGTGTGCATTAAAGAAGGTGACAAATACAAAAAAAAACTGCCTTATCTACGACCAATGGCCATTACGAGTACCTGGTGGTACCGTATGGAATTTTGTTGGCATGGGCAGTTTTCCAGTCGTTTATTACCAAATTATTTCAGTACATGCTAGGCAAGACGGTCATAACTTATATCGGCGACATTCTTATTTACTCAAAAAATCACACTGAGCACATAAAACATGTGCGGGCAGTGCTACGACGGTTATTAGATAACCAGTTGTATGTCAAGGCGGAGAAGTGCGAATTTCACGCATCCGTGGTCCCGTTCTTGGGGTACATTATTAGCCCAGAGGGGTGAGAATGGATGAGGAGAAGGTAAGTGCAGTGCTAAATTTACCCAGACCTACCACGGTGAAAGAACTGCAAAGGTTCTTGGGGTTTGCAAACTTTTACCGGAGGTTCATAAGTCACTGCTCTGCTGACCTCTCTCCTCAAGAAACAGGCGACGCACAACAAACTGCTACAGTGGAATGAGGAGGCTGAGAGAGCCTTTCGGGACCTGAAGGAGAGGTTCACCCTGGCCCCGATCCTCAAGCACCCCGACCCAGAAAGGCCCTTCGTCCTAGAGGTGCACGCATCGAGTAATGGGGTAGGGGCAGTTTTGTCGCAGAAAGATGTCGCCAGTAACAAGTTGTTTCCCTGTGTTTTCTTTTCCAGGAAGATGATGCCTGCGGAAAGAAACTACCCTGTCGGGGACAGGGAATTGTTGGCCATGAAGCTGGCTTTTGAGGAGTGGCGGCACTGGCTGGAGGGCACCAGATTTCCATTCATGGTCTTCACTGACCACAGGAATCTTGAGTACCTCCGAGCCTGACGTGAGGCTACCACCCCCAGTCTAATGGCCAGGTGGAGAGATTGAACCAGGAGCTGGGCAGATTCCTGCAAAGCTTCTGCCACAACCAGCAGAATCACTGGGCCAGATTTCTCCCCTGAGCCGAATATGCCCAGAACTCCCTCCAGAACGCTTCCACCTGCCTCACTCCATTCCAGTGCGTGCTTGGCTACCAGCCTCCTCTGTTCCCATGGAACAGCACTCCCACCAACGTACCTGCAGTGGATGAGTGGTTCCAGTGAGCAGAGGAGGTGTGGGAAGGTCCCCATGCCTCGCTGGAGGAGGCGTTGAGGAGACAGAATCGGTTTGCGGATCGGATAAGGACTGAGGAACCCAGGTACGAATCCGGTGACCGTGTGTGGCTTTCTGCGAAGGACCTTAAACTTAGGCTTCCCTGTAAAAAACTGAGCCCCAGGTATACCTGGGGCCGTTTAAGGTCCCTCGCCGAATAAACCCTGTAACATATGAGTTGTTGCTACCCCCTACTTACCGTATCTCCCCTGTGTTCCATGTTTCCCTTGTGAAACCGATGGTGAAGGGACCTCTGGCAGACAGCGCCCCAGCCAACACCCCCTCCCGCCTGCATTGGACCTGGAGGGCAGGCCCGCGTATGCGGTCCGCTCTATCCTAGACAGTCGTAGACGGGCTGGGAGGGTCCAGTATTTAGTCAACTAGGAGGGCTTTGGGCCAGAGGAGCGGAGGTGGATTCTGGTGGAGGTGGAGGGGTGATGTAAAGGAACAGTTAAGACCCCCTCCAGTTGAGGGGGGGTTACCGCCACCCAGCGGCCAGCGCCGGTCTCCGTCCCCCGAATACTGACTGGCCCAACCATTCCAAGTGTGGCTGGTTAGTCCCCTGATCACCCGGGAATATAGGCAGGGCTGGAACACAGGGAGAGCGCGGAGGATACTAGTCGTATGCTGTAGTGAGAGCAACGATTGAAGGATACAGTATTGAATGCTTAGCACTAGGTTTTTGCAGCGAGGGCTATTGCTACCGAGCACCCCTTGCAATTCTCTCGACCGCGACGCCGGATCTGCTTGCTGGTTGAACAAATAAAGACTCTTTGTTAACCGCACTGGTTTCCAGACTCCCCTTGATTTGTGACACTAATAATGAAGTCTGGGCAGAAAGACTACCAGTAATTCAATATAAATGGAGAGAGACATGTAAATTAGTTTGTCTTGTGACATCACAAAAACGCTAAATTCAAAATGAGCTGCTTTTGCATTTTAGTTTCCATATGTGGACTAGGGAATGAACGGTACTCTGAAATGTTAACATATTGACTATTTTAGACTAAACATTATCTTCGCTTCTATGTTAACTTACACAAATCTCCTATATCTCCTATCAAGGACACTCACAGCTGGTTGAAACTGTTTGAAATGGTTTTGACATGTGGCAAACACACAGTATTTCTGAATTAGTATTGACCATCGTTCAGTGTGCTCGGAGACCTTCAATGCAAACTGAAGCTTTGCGCTCCTGATCTTTCTGCCTAACCTTCCCTTGAGACTTTCTGACCTCTCCTTGAAGACACGTTGACACTCACTAACATCAATACTATATCCAAAGCTTTTACTTCAAGAAAGCATGGAAAATTCTATTTTCCATATGGGCCAATTAACAGACTGACATACTGCACACTAACCTGGTCTGTTATCCTACGAACCATGCCTGTGTCTCCTTCCAGGCTGTAGCCACAGCTTTTTATCAATCCCTCAATATGCCTTTGGTAGGAAGAAATATTAGAATATTAGCCAGACTAACAACATTGTTAATGTACAATTGTAATGTTTTTTTTTATACAGATGATCTGCATTCTGAAGATGTAGAAAGGGTGTGCAATGTGTCTAAAGTATATCTAACAAGGTGTATATTTTTGTCCCCTTTATCAATTATTTTAACATTTACAGTATTCAGCATTGTACAACTTTAACAATTTTAGCTCAGACCTTTGAACCTGAGGATTGGGCTCCAGGACAAAGCGCTCCTGAAGGAGATGCTGTAGTTTGGGACCTTTCATTCCTAATATCTTCAAGGCCTCACAGGCAGCAATGCGCACTCTGGGCTCCTCCTCATGATGTAGTGCCCATAGCAAGAGCTCCTCAAACTCAGGTGTCACACAACCGATTTTACCCAAAGCTGCACAAAACACCCAATAGGGGAAATTTGTTAGATGGCAGTGTTCATTGTAAACAGATTTCAATGAATAAACTGTGAACTATATTAGGGCCCACACAGCTTTTATTTACTTTTGAAAACTTTAACATTTTTATGATTCTAAAACCCAGAGCTGTATGAAAATGTTAAATCAGCCCAATTGTTTAATGGATCAGTTGCTACTTGAATGCAACTTACCATTGATTGCCATTACCTTCACCTCACACGATATGTCGTTCTGCATTAACTCAATGAGTTTATCTGTGATCTGAAATAAACAATTTCCATTTACTCTGCTTGAATTACATTTGTCATTGTCCATAACAGCAGGTTTTATCTGACAATTTTTAAGCCCAGTTAGCTCTACTCGAAGGCTTATAAATAAAGGATGACATGGTCCATTAGGGCTGTTGGATATTGTGATATGATGATATTATAAGCAATAGGTCATGACTGAATAAATGTAAATGTACATATTTGTGGTATAAACAGAAATCCAGCTAACCTTCTTTTAACCAAAAAATACTAACCGACAAAAGCACCATCCACTATTGTTCAAAATGCAAAATAAAAACAATGAAATAGTGATAGTTTGCAAAAATGTTTGTCAATCACATTGAAAATGACATTTTCACAACATCTCAATATTTTTTGACATTTGATCATTTGGAATGAACCAGTGATGCCATGTGTAATAGATATTTTCAAAACGATAGTACAATTAGTACAGTTTGTATAGTACAAACTAGTTCAGTCAAACATGGCGTAGAAAACTCTGCAATAAAACAGTGTTCTTGAGGAACTAATAAGCTCCGGAAAAAAGTGTCATTTATCATAATAATAATAAATATCAAACTGCCCATAGCTAACATCACAAAAGAAATCACTTGCCATATTAACAGTTTTTTTATGCATTACTGGTCATACAATGTACATTTAAACTATTCGCCACCAGGTGAAGAATTCTGTGGAAAAGTGTTTTTCAATTATTGAAGTTCCCTGCCTTGAGCTTTGGTCACCACTTTTAGATATGCTTTTTATTGTAACTGACTTCTATACTAAACAACTTCCTTAGTTACTTTAGAACTATCTATAACTCTGATCATTATGGACATCTAAAATTTCTTCAGCTTCATATTGTCTTACTAATTATTTAAATCCTTTGAATTTGCACACTCAGTTCATTTATCTGACACTAGTTTGGTTAGAGACTGTTGGTTCCAATTTGTAATGGTATTATATATTTAATTTCTGAAAAAAAACTTAAGTGTGATGCAGGTTTGTTGTGGCATTAACTACTTCTGCTTCACACTGTAAGGGTTAGTGCCCCAGTGTGTGGTTTATGCCCTGGGTGGGGAGGGGGTGTTCCTCATCCTCCCTGCACATAGGTCCTGTTCTGAAAACCCTGTTACACACTTTATGTGCACTGTGAGGTCACAATAAAAGTATTTATTTAGGCTAGTTGTCAGGGATAGAGTACATCCTGAGCTGTGCTTTGTAATAGTCTCTTTAGAAGAGCGGCTATATCCATATAGCCCTGCTCATTAGCGTATACCACCACGCTCCTATTAGACACAGCTGCTAATGGTGCAGTGCTTTTAGTGTACTTGTATCACTCTTTCACACACAGGTAATGTAATCTGAGCCACTCTATCATCACACTCCATAACAACTTGTTTATCGTGGAAACTCATATCACAATGACGATAAAAATACAATCACAGCCTTACTTACCATCTCATTTTTTACCATGAGAGAGGCAGCAGTCAGACAGGCCTGTTTGCGTATGACCACAAAGTCGTCGTTCAGACACCCCAAGAAAGCAGACAAGAGCTTGGCTGTCATTATCTTTAGCTGACCAATAAGAACCAGTGCTTCTACCCTCTGAGAAGCTGGACCTTCATTAAGTTTGACTCTGCCAAAAGAAAGCAAGTAAGCAAACTGAAAACCAGCTGAAGCCCGTAGTCTGTAGCCAAGCATGTTCTTATCTGTCCAGTGGAGTCAGGTACATCAGCTCATCATGTATGACACATCCCATGTCCAGTTTGCCCATAGCCTGTGCTGCTGCTTGACGCACTGCACTGCTCCAGTCGTTCCACATCAGGTAGACCAGCTTGTTAACAAGATCCTACGTAAGGCAACAAGAATCAATCATCTTTTGAACTCTTTTTTTATGTGGAAGCAGTGCAGTGGATGGTATTTTTGGAACATTCGTGATTAGTATCATGGTATAAGTTAGTGGTTACCTTGTTCATTGGGCATTTTAGCCGCGAGATAGTGTCACAGGCCTGGGCTCGTATTCTCCAATTAGCGCAGTTCAGCTCCTCTGCAAGCCGATAGCGCACCAGAGTCTAGGGAGGCAGTGTATCTCAGTATTCAATGGTTAAAGATTTAAGAGGGCCCATATAATGAAAAAACTAAATGTCCTCAACTTTTTTGAAGTTAATGATTTTAATATAGCACATAAACACATTCATCGTTCACTACTGTTTCCTTATCTGTCCATATAGTCCATATGTTGAGACTAAGCTGCGAAATGATGTCACAAAAGCCAACACATTTACAATATGACTTGCTGTTTGTCTGAAGTTATAAAGAGAGTTTCTGACAGGACTGCTTTTTAAATGACGCACAATATTAACAAGCCAGTCAGAATAAGGCTTATTTGCATACATTCATCTTATAAGGAAAATGTGGGATATTCATGAATCATGTATGGAATGTGTCAGGTTAGGGCCATGATATGGGCTGTTGTTTCTTTATTTTCTTGTAGCCATTTCCCTGTCTGTGTAGTCATGGCTCCCTTGTCTTTGTTTGGTTTGCCATATGGTCTTGTTTGGGTTTGTCTGCCATGTGTGTACCCCTGCCTTGGCCCTGCCCTGGTTGTTAGTCTCGTCTGCTGTGCCTTGTCTCTGTGTTCCTCCCTCTCCCAGGTGTCTGCCATCTTGTTTTGTGTATTCATACCCCTGTGTTTGCCCTTGTCGCTCGTCTGGTATCTGTTGTATACCCGGTTGTATTTTCTGTTGGATTCCCTGTCCATGTCTTTGTTTCCATGCAATGTGAGCGTAAGTCTTGGTTATGTTTCAGTTGGTTCATGTATTTAGATGTGCTGAGTTTCATTGTTTAATAAATAAATCAGTTCATCATTTCTACTTCGCAAATACTTCCTAAATCAAAACCTGATACAATGGACAAGTTTACAAGTAGAACATCTAATAAATATTAAATGAAGGGAATGATGGAAACTGAATTTGACTTTCTGTAATAAATTAGGACCTCAAAACGAGCTGAACAACTTGGGGGAAAGTGTCTAATTGCAGTTTTGTTTCACTAATATTTTGTATTGGTGTCTGCAATACTGATATCACAGAAAGCTGCAATATGCAAATGGACCTCTAATCAATACATTGTTTTTGAGAGGGTTACCAATCACAGCTTCAGGTGAGTGTAACTGGGTTTATTGATGAATAGAAATATTCATGTAATCCAACAAAAGTAAAGTTATTTTGGCTGAACGTTTGTCCAAAGTCTTTTTTACAGGGCCCATATTCTACATTTTACTTCTGTATAATTTTACTACAACATTTAAGTGAGTGCGTGTAGCAAAAATATTACTCAATCATTTGTAATTTTCCAGTGTTGTGCTTTTGTTAATGTGTTTTTATGACATAAATATAAACATGCAAAAGATCTTTTTTCGGATTGGCTGTCCTGTATTGCAGCTCATTTAAAAGACAGCACTGAAACAATCCTTAGAACTTCAGCCTGGGTGGGGATAAACTGTTTGCATTTGCATACATGGACTGTGTGGATAGGGAAGTGAATGTACATTTTAAAAAAGCCATCACAATTGCAATATGGAGCAGCATAATCACAATAATAACATTTTATTCTATTATATTAATAGCCCCAACCAGTGTTTTTTTTTTTAAAAAGTATGGCAAATAAAAGAACTTTGGGAGACTGAGACTATGCCATCTGTGAAGGTTCGTCTTGTCCTATACTGTTTTCGTTTGGTTGTCCATAGTCATGTGCTTCTGTCTATGTTTTGTTTTGGGTTTTTCCATGTGCTTCCCTGTCTCCTGTCCTTGTTAGCCATGCCTTGTCTCCGCCCTAGTCACCTGTTCCTCATGTCATGTCCCTATTTAGTCTCGTGTGTTTTCCTTAATCACTGTCAGTTGTCTACACCCTGCTGTTGTTGTCACGCTGTTGTGTTCGCCCTGTTTATATTCGTTTGCTATTGTGAGTATCCTGTTCTGACCTTATTAAAACCCTTAAAAATACTACCGCCTGCACTTGCTTCCATCAACCTACATTCATGACACCATCAATACAACTTTAATACATTCAATACAATTTTTCCAGCTTTCTGGTCCTGTATTGTATCATTACATCCTCAAAAAACTGTGGTTACGTACAGTTTTGTTGCAAATTCTGGCTAACAGAGTGACAGCTTGATCTTGGTCTGATGGAGCCTTGCTGAGAAAGTGCTGAGAAAGTAGTCTCTCTATAACAGCCCGACTGGCCTCACCCTCCATTGCCAGGCACTGTGCAGCAACCCAGCTGTCTGCTCCCATTGCTGTAAAATCTGTAGTTTGCACAAACAGATCTAGTGATTTATCAGGCAGAATGATGTGCAGACAGTCACATATGGAGGCAGGTGCTTTGATACATTTATTCATGACATGTGAAAGAACCATAATAAAGGTTTGCATAGTGCATATAATTGTAGTTATGAAAGCATTAGCTGTGGTTACTAAGTAATAAAAATTTCAAGTAACAATCACTTTTTCCCAGTTCCTTATTTGTGTCCTCTCCTCTTTTTTATACTAACCTTCTTGCAGTGCGTTGCGTAGAATGTCCTGTGCACGGGCATTGGGTGTACCCATGGCGTACTGGCACACAGCAGCTGCCATTTGCACTCTCTTCACTGGGTCACAGAGAGCAGAAAGAAGAAGGGGCTGCAGCTCCTTGGGCACTGGCTCAACCTTCCATCCCTGATCATACTGAGCTAGCCAAAGAAGAGTGCATTGACAGTTGCTTTTACACTACATCAATTACAGCTTAAACAGAGTCGGCAGAGAAACCTGTGCTGTTAATACTATGTATACATTTTATGACCAATAGGAAAATTCCAATATGACATTGAATAAAATGCACTTATAATTAACAAACATTCTCCCTTCTCCTGTATGCTATTTTAACCCATTACCTTTTAATAACTTAAACTTAACTTTAATCTACCATTCCTTACTCTCATAACTACATAACTCACATAGTTGTTTTTATTGTTCTTATAGTCATTACTACTGAATAATTCAAAGTTGTCACTAGATAATTTGCTTAAATTCCACTATTTAAATAATAAGCCCAGAGTTGAAGGTATATATTTTGCTTGACCTACAGTGATAAAGACAAAAGTAGTTTTAAAGGCATTTGGACTGAAGTGATTCTGTATTGCCAGTAAATTTGACCAGATCACGAGCATAACTGACACACTAACCTTTTTCACCACGATTCAGCTTCTGTTGTGGTCCGTTAACTGCTCCTGATGCACAAGTAGCAATGGCTGCCAGCCGCACATGGTAGTGCAAATCGGTAAGAGCCTTCTTCAGGCCCTCAACAGTGACACTCTGCCATGTACTCTCTAGTAGAAGAAGGTTATGTAATGAATCAGAATGTCTCACAATATTTTCTACTGTGATTGTGAAAGACCTAAATTATTTGCAATCTTGTGTTGAAAAACATTATTTTTGAACCAATTGAGAGTTTTTTCATGGAGTAATGAGCCACAGCCCATCTTTGCTTGCAAAGACTGAGCATGTTGTTCAGCAAAGCCGCTAAGTGCCACTTCTTTGTACTTTTCTCAGTTAAATAAAGGTTTAGGAGAATTTTACAAATGTCAGACTTTTGTTTTTTACTGCATTTTACAAAACATACACAAAATATACCAACTTGCATGGGGTTTGAACATTATTTGTCCATTGTACCAGCTCTACTGACCTTACAGGTTACCTTACAGGCACATTAAACTGACCATTCACAGGTAAGGGTGGCTAGCAAATGATGTAGAGAAACAGATGGACTACAGTCTGCAATTGTAAATTACAAAGTGCACCTATATGGCCAGTGGAGCTGTACATATAGATAAAAGTAAATGTACCTAATGAAGTGGCTTGTCTATGTATGTGAACAACACTGATTTGCGGGTTAATATATTGCTGCAAGTTAAAGGACTTACTGATATTCCATGCATTCCTCCACTCCTCCACTGCGTAGCGGAGAGAAGAAAGTTCTGGCATAGGGTTATAGCGAACCTGCTGTTTAGACACCACTGATTCTTGTCCACTGTAGTCTGGAGGCCTGAGCCCTAGTTCTGTGGCATAATCAGCTTTGGTGGGCAGATCCACCCATCGCCGCACCCCTTTCTCAACCCTCCCTATTCCTGCTTAAGGAAAAACAACTGAACTGAGAAGCTAAACAAAGACACAATAAATTATGTCCCATTCATAATGTTGGTGCTCAAATGTGTTCTTCTAAATGTTCACGACTTTAGTTGTCCAGTTTGTATTTTACACAGCTAATATGTTTTAACTCTGACAAACTCTGTTCAAAACACAAACCTTCAGTCACACCGACCATGCCAACTGCTGAAGAGTGTGTCCACTTCTCTGGACCACATGGAAACAGTTCCTGGAGGTTCTTTTGGTACTCTGAGTTTTTGTCCATGATGATGCGGTCCTGATTCCTCCTGTTTTGCTGATGCACTTGTTTGGCTGTTCCTATAAATCACAAGATCCTAAATGACCAGAGCTCTTATTTCACAAGTTTACGTTTTATTTTGCTTTGAATGTACCTCTTTGCCCCGAATACATTTTAAAAACGATAAGTGAGTCCAGCACCTTCCTTCAAAACTTATTAAAAACAATGCACAAGACTTTCGATTTTGTGTAATAGCTTTCTGTGTGGTCACTTTAGAGTAGTCAGGAAGGTGGGCACAAAAATTGTATTACTACTTACATTTACATCATTTGACAGATGCTCTTACCCAGAACCACATACATGGCTGCTTTCTAAAGAAAACCTATTACACCAGTAAACCTAGACTTGGATTAAAAGTTGTTAGTTAACCAAGATTGTCAACCCCCGCCCCCCCCATTTAAAAAAAATGTATAGTTAGTAGTAAGTGTGTTAGTTCTGTTGGGACTGTATTTATGACATTTGAAGACAGTGAGGGACTGATTTTCCTGATGTTGTATAGATAGTTATGAATAATTTATAATTTGTAATATTGTTCATTTGTTAAATCTATTTTGGTCACTTCCTGAAAAAACATTTCAGTATGGAAAACATACTGCAGTATGCTGTAAACACTCCAATCCGTCAAAGTTCATGTCTGGACAGTGCTCACTCAACAGGTTATCTGTGAAGTCTGTGAACTGTTACATGTCTTTCAGAACGTCAGCAGAGAAAGCTAGCAAAAAGATTGCACTAGATCAGGGGTGGGGTGAGTAGCACTTACTATGCACAAAGGAGACCTTAGACTGAAAAAGGTTGAAAAATATTAGTTTAGAGGTACAAATCTCTTCAAACATATGGTTCAGATAACAGTTCTGACTTGCTTAACATTTCACATTCTGAATAGCTTTGTTAAACAGTTTCCCTCATTTATTAAAAGCTTGATCATCATTTTGAAAAGCATTTTGCTGTTCACTATTGCACAGGGTTCTCCAGAAGTGAGTTTGAAAAAATTTCTAGACCTTAAATTCCCCAAGCAGTTATTACATTTCAGACAGCCATAGTTCACCAATTTATCTTACCCGCATAGAGTTCCTGCTCAAAGTCATTTTCAGTGTGGTAAATATATTTTCCAGCATGTGGGTTCAGGCTGTCCTGCAGATGAGTGGGTTTTGGGGTCTCCATATGTTTGAGTGTCACATTATTTGCTGTCTGGTTAAAGCCACCTTGCTCATCTGTGCAAACTGGTGAGACGACATAACCCTGTACCCTGTGAAAAGAATGATTTTTTTTTTAGTTGTCCACACAGACATACACAGTGTTGCGCTGTCTTAACTGTGGACTAATTCCAGTGTTTCTATTCTTGGTTTTATCCGATCAAACTCAAACAAAGAAATCTATTTCTGGGTTTTACACAACAGAAGATATGTAAACTAATTGTGAAATGTTTGGAAGGACCACCCATCTAAAAAAAAAACATATTTAATAAATTAGCACATTTTAGAATGCTTGTACTGGTTAATGGTTCCATAAAGATGGACATTGATGAGCACAAATAAAAAAAAGCCAGTGTTAGCCACTGCCTTGTTTTCAGCTGTATTTCCTGAGGCATAATGCTATAGTATAAACCTAATTTTCAAAAAAGTTGAGATTTTTCATGCAATAAAATGAATGTGATTAGTTAATTCTCTTGAACATTTACTTCACTAATAAAAGTTCAAGGAAAAGATTATTTCACTTGACAACTGTGTTTTAAAAATATAAACAAATTTAGAATTTGACACCTGCAACCTTCTCAAAAAAGTTGGTACATAGCAAAATAAGAGGAAAACATTTCTGAAACATTCCACAACTGAGCTGGTAACAGGTGAGAGGAAAATATTTAAGTATAAAAGCAGCAGTTTCTGAATGTAAAGATGGGTCAAGGCTCACCATTTCATGCTAAATGTCATGAGAGAAATGTCAGTTCAAAAAGAACATTTCTCAACACAAGATTACAAAGAACTAAGGTAATCTACAGTACATAATATTGTGAAAAGATTCAGGGAATCTGGAGAAATCTTTGTAGGACGAGGCTGGAAACCTTTGAGCCCTCAGAAGGTATTGCATGAGAAACCGTCATGATAATTATCGCCAGAAGTGCTCAGGAGGACAAGTGCTTTCAATTTAGAGATGTTTTAACTCAGTCTTCTAGCCATCACAGTAAGGCCCTTGTTAAAGTGACTTATGCTTAAATATTTTTTTTCGCTCCAGACACATCAATTTTACTGACTGTTCACTTGCTGCCTGATATATCCCATCCCCTTGACAGGTGCCATTGTAATAAAAAACAGATAGTCTTTGTTATTCACTTTACCACTCGGTGGTGTTAAAGTTATGGCTGATCAGTGTATGTGTCTTAGTCTCTTCTGAGGGGGCTCATTCATTTCCCACGAAGACCACCATGGGCCAAATCTAGATATATGAGTGCATCCTATCAGAATGAAGCAGGAGGGAGAAGGGGAGGGGATTATGCTGCACATACCCACAAGCAAGTCACAGGTGGTTACTAAGGTGTTGCTAGGCGGTTGATACTGTGTTCTCTAGGTGGTTGCTGCATTATGCCGGTTGTTTAACACATTGTTGCTATGGTTATGCAAGTTGGTTGCTGGGATGTTTTTAGTTGGTTTATTTGATATGCAAATTGGTCGATAGGGTGTTTCTCAGCGATTGCTGTGCTCTACCAGCTGACTGCTAGTTAGTTGCTAGGTTGCTGCTAAGGTATCCCAGGTGGTTGCTATAGTGTTGTTAGATGTTTGCTATGGTAATCTATTTGTATCACTCTGACACAAACTTTCACAGTTTTTTTTAAAAACAGTTGCTATGTGGAAACCATACAGTACTGTGCAGCCTTAAGCACCTATGTTTAAAAGCTTTTATCTGAGCAGTAAGTTTCTTTATGCAGCAACATGAGCATTAGAATCAATGCAAACAAATAGGAAAACGGAAAAGAATGAAAATTAGTTTCATTTGTAAAAAGTAGTCGATGTTGTGTGAGCTGGTAAAACTCAGGTTTGACTCCAGATTTCTCCTCCATGCAACCAATCATTGCATGGATGAGTGTGAAGTTCCATCAACCACACCTGGTTTTATCTAATGAAAGACTGATTGAGCTAAAACCAGCAATTTGATGGAAACTACAAGTAATACTGGGTGTCCACTGGGAGAGCTCTGGGAATGGTCAAGCCAACAAACAGACACATAAAATGTGTCTAATGTATTTCTGTTATTTGTATTTATTCTAATATTAGTGTTTTCTGAGCTAACCATCTTTTATTGATAACTTTCTCAGGTGCCTAAGGCTTTTGAACAGTACTGTACATCCATGCAAGCACACAATTCCTGATCAGACCAAATAATCCGGACCTGAAATCGTGTCAATATCTCGAAAACGGTAGATTAATTAAAAGACAAAATTCTTAAGAAAAATAAGAAAAAGCAGGAGAATATTATGTTGAATAACAATCGTCTTATTAAATTATTATTAACTGAAACTAAGTGTATCAGTTCATCCCCTTACCTGTAGTAAAGTGGTAAAGGTGTCTCGGCCTTGCTCTGCAGACTCCTGGGTTGTGTGCTGGGTTTTGGTGTATCATAAAACCCACAGAAATCTTCCTCACACATGGGCTCATCAGTTACCAGGTCTGTGGCACTAGCCGACCCATATTGATTTTTCAGCAGTGACTGCAGGCCTGCTTTGATCGGATTCTGTTTGGGCATCTGTTGGCTGATGATCCACCGGGCAGTGGTCATGGTAGGTTTCTTTAGCACAAACTCTTCCCACTTGTTCTTACCTTTTTCCTCTTGCTGCCCTGCAGTAGCCTCTATAAGGCCACTATACACACTTGAGGCCTCCCTCAACCCCGACCTCTTAAAGGAGTAAAGTGTTCCATCTTGTTGGCAGGGAAACGTAAATGACTCCTTGGTAGTCACAGTGCTAGAATGTGTGGTCTGTACTGCAGGCAGAACCTCCATCACATCTCTTACTTTCTCCTGTGCTTTGGGAACAATGTGGCGAGGAGACACTTTGATTCCATCTTTTTTTCTGATTGTGCTTGGTGCCAAAGGCCCGGAAGCACGGAAAAGCCAGCTGAAGTCAGCACTGCAGTATGAAATGCCATCTGCCCCCATCTCCCACATGACATCTTGAGAAAAGGACAGGCCCTCAGAGGCATTCCTGAGGAACTGTCTGTAAAGATGGTTGCTTCTGCGAGAGTGGTAGTGTTCCATGGTGCCCTTTGACCACTGCTATGAATCCATGAGGCTTTGTCAAGCTGTACTGAAAATGAACTGTGCAGACACCAGTCAGAAAAGAACAGTTATTAGCTTAAAGCAATAAAATCATGTTTATTGGGATACACCAATATTGCATTTGTGGGCTGATGTCGATATCTCATATTTTTCATGTACATCTGTTGATGTAGACTTAGAAATTTAGAAAATGTACAAATTGAGTCTGAATCCACATGAATTAGCACTGTACAAAATGCTTTGCTTTGCAATGAAATGAATCATTTCCTTTAATCCATGTGTTTTCTGTGCCTGACTGGCCACAAATGTGAATTTTTTTTAAATAAGGCTTAAAAAAAATCAATCATAGACATAGCAGAAGATTTGTATTATTATTTATTATTATTATCATCATCGTCATTTATGACATAAAATTTATGTCCATATCCGAAATTAATAATTTCCTTTAAACCATGTGTTCTCTGAGACGGACTGACCACAAGTCTGATTTTTTAATAAGATTTAGAAAATTGATCATAGACATAGAAGATTATTCTTATCGTCATCATCATCATTTATGACATTCAATTTGCTTTTTTTTTTAAATTGTACTGAAGAAAAGGAACTCTAAATCTGTGAATGTAAAAAAATAAATCAAATGGGTACTTATGTGCATTCCAGGGTATAACTAAACAAATTTACGTCACTTTACACCAAGCAGAACCAATTTTGAGGCGTTTTTCTTTAGCCAGCTCCATTTAGTAGCAAAACGAGAGGGTATAACAGTTAAGCACTTTTGACATTTGATCTAGAACAGTTTAGTAGCTACAGAAATACAAGCTACGCTGTAAATACAAGCCTGTAAAAAAGCAGCTACAAAATCGGCTAATGCTACAAACACTCACCGTTATCAACACACAGTCCTGCAGTGACCTTCACCTCACACACAGACGCCTGGCTCTGGACTCCACTGGGTTAGTCACAGCCACCACTTGACCAAAAGACGTTTCGGGCTGACAAATTCGATACAGAAGTAGCAAAAAAAATGTTTTTTTACATTTTCACGTTTAAGTAAAAAAGCTGTTATTAATCCAGTGTAAAGTTTGTCGCTAGGTCGACGTGTTTATCAGCTGCTGCACGCGTCACAGATTGACACGCGTCACCATGGAGATGAAAAGTGGAAGAACTGAGTGCGTCAAAAAGAAGAGGAGAGTTTCTGGAAACACGTCGCGGTTTTACAGTGTTTCTGAACACTCGGAAATTAGACCATTTTAAATGAATAAAAGAGATGCAGGACATGTCACCATCTTTACAAAGTTTATTTCTAGACATTCTTTGTAACAGTCATGGCCGTTTAACAGCGCTAGTCTGATGTAAACAGCAAAAATGTGCAGGGTTGAATCAACACAGTGCAGAGTGAATCTGCAGTACAGGCTTCGGTTCACACTTTCAGCATACAACGCTTGCAGTGGTTTTGTTCAGCTGGAACGAATGGACAGTGAATTTAATTTTTGGAATTCAGCTAAAACACGTCACATATACCAAGTTCAGGCCAAGATCTGTTTTAAGAGCAACTTGAGAGTGTAGCCAAGCAATGTAGCTCAAAGTGTGATCATACAGATTTAAATTAAGTGTCCAAAGAGAGATATATGCCATATGCTACACACCAATCAGCCATTACACTATGATCGCCTACATAATATTGAGTAGGTTCCCCTAATGCTGCTTAAACAGCTCTGATTGTGTTCTACTGTGTGTTCTGACCTCTCTCTATCATAGTCAGCATTAACATTTTGTGCAAGAGGAGCTCCTCTTTGGGACTAGACAGGCTGTCCTTCACTCCCTACATGCATCAATGAGCCTTGGGTGCCCATAACCATGTCACAGATTCACACATTCACCTTGCTTGGATCACTTTTGGTAGGCACTAACCACTCCATCATTGTGTTACATCAACAGGCAATATCTTTAGGTATTTCTGCACCTACAGGCACTTTTAGGTCGCAGCATTGCATTTTTGGAAATAAGTTAATGTGTTTAACTTGAAATAAACTAGATTATTAGAAATAAAAGAGATTAACTGATGTAAATGAAATAATACATATTCTGAATGAAAATGCTAGTGTTATTACTGTCCTACACATTCTATCAGTCACACATTTATATATTCCAATAGTGAAATCAAGATTACCAAAAATAACTTTTGTCAAAGCCAAATAATCCTCCTGTCAAAAAGATAAGCTAGCCAGTGTGAGCCCGGGAAAAAAAAACTTTTAAAACACTTCGATATTCATGTTAATATACTGCTACATGTCACTACCACAACAACTTGAACGTTTTGAGAAAATTATTTGCATCACGGAATCTGATTTTTTTTTCTTTTGATATTTATGTTTAAATTCATTTTCTACAAATGTGAACAGCCCAAAGTGCCTGTAGTGACAGAAACACCCAGTTAACATCTTCTGTTATTGTTTAACCCTATTTACCCACAGCCCATGTTCTGTGATGATTTTAGATATGTCTAGTAAGAGAGATCTGCAAAACTGCTTGGTTTTGTCCTCATGACTGGCAGATGCCACTAATGGCATCAAAACAGGCCCCACAATTTGCATATTAAAGCTCTATATTTATTATGCTGACTAAAAAGAAACATGTATTTAAACAGCCAAACAGTCCTAGACATAGTAGATTTTGCACTGGTCTGGTTTGACTGATCACATAAACATCTTACAATAGTTTGAGCTTACAATTGCTTGAACGAATTGTAATGCAGCAAAATAAAAAAAATAAAAAATTAGGCCATGATGACTATGCAGCAAGACTGAGAAAGTGCATGAGTGAATCTATGCTATAAGACACCAAAGCCTTTTAACTGTAAGTGCTTCCTGTGTGAATTATAGATGTAAAAACCTATCTATCTATCTATCTATCTATCTATCTATCTATCTATCTATCTATCTATCTATCTATCTATCTAT
>JBBPDA010000001.1:45718128-45734234 GCA_037974385.1 Arnoldichthys spilopterus
TAAACAGTATCTTATATAGAAGATATACTTCTTTACTTTCATTCATTTTTCACATGCTTGCAATTTCTCTCTCAACAGTAAGGCCCCCTAATGTCAGATCAGTCCTCAGGGACCCCACAGATTGTCCATATTTTTGTTCTACATGTGCTCCTGTATTTCAGGTGGGTTGAAACAAAAAATGTGAACTGTCTAGTGGTCCCTGAGGGCTGGTAATGTTTAGGCATATAGGCACATTCCTTTACCATCTATTCTTTCAAGCTTTTTCTCATTCATTCCAGGCATTCCCCTATTTTGTCTTTGTCTAAGACTTGTTATTCATGCATTATTCCACTGAATCTGAAGCTTTTTTTTCAGTATCAGTAAAATCAAGCCCTTTGGGTTGAACCACATTTAAGACAGAGAGGGGCAACTTAAAAAGTTGCTTAAGTGCACAGGAGACAGCTTTTTAAAAGAGTTCATTAGCCAACCACAGGGGCGTTTATACACTGTGTTTTCACATTTCACCTATATTGGATAATAACACAAAACAAAATTCATAAAACTGAACTGCCTCAATTTCATCCTTCATTGATTTCACAATCCTCATTTGGCCCAGCTCCCTTGTAGTTTAGTCGACTGTGAAAGTCATAATGCTTACTTTCACATTAACAACAGCTTCTAGAAGTAACATTGCATGCAGTTTTAAAGGGAAGTCTCCAGACAGCAGGAACCTCTTCGGACATAGTACCTCCTCACCTCCGAATGGTCCCCACACCCCTCGGGCCTGTGCACGATTAGAACAGGGAAGAAGCGAGCATCCTGATAGTTGGGTGGGCTGTCGTTGAGGGCCAGCTGGCTGGAGTACGACCTGCAACACTGTTCGTCTGGGCAGCAACGCTCAGTCAGTGTACTGCTGCGGCTCCTCCATAGCCCCACTGTGTGCCTGGAACCATACATTCGGCACAACGAGAAACGGGAAGTGTCCAGGGACACTTGAGAGTGCGAAGTGTGGCGGGAAAAGATGGAGGAGCAGCTAGAGCTAATGGTGGCCCGTCGTCCTCCTTCAAGCTGACAGCAGTGCTCACAGTCTCGTACCAAAGTGCCATAGTTCTGGCTTGAGTAGTCATCCAGCAAGAAGCGGTTGGAAGACCTGCTGTCGCCCTGGCCTGACCCAGATCCCAAGTTCATCAGCATAGCTTCTGAGTAACTTGGGATAAGTTGGCGGTTCGATCGAATATGCCATTCCAACTCTGTGCTGTCCACCGTGTCTCCTCTAGGGATACCGCACCGAGTGTTCCTCACAGGAGCAATGTCCTCTGGGGATGGGCTGCTGTTGTACTCCAGCCCAAAGAGCTTCTCCACCTGGTAGTGCACATAAGCGGTGCGATATTCTATAAAAATGCGAAGGGGCCAGGACAGCATGAGGAGAGCAGCCAGCCAGAAGGCAACCTGAGAGGCATACCAGGGTAATCTCTCCGGATCCACATAGGCTATGAGGTGCTCTTTGAAATCCATATTCTTCAGCTGCATGCCTTCACGTGCCTCCATGTAGTCGTCCAGGCCCTCAATTTCCGAGAAGAATCTGGCCCGTTGGTTGAGGTATGCATTCTCAGGTCCTGCTCCCGCAAAGCTAAAGCACTTGGTGAAACGTAACCTTGTAGCCGGGTGACCCTCCAAGCCACGTAAGTCCCACGAGACGTCCTTCATTCCACAATGGCTGTAGTCAAACTCGCCTTCTGCTACGTGTGTGTTGACACGTTCATGATAGACTTGCGTTGTGGTGTAGGCATCTCCGTTCCGGTAGCGCGTGATCTGCCTTGTCCTCCGAACGAAATGGTAGCTGATGGCTTTCCACCAGACACACGGTTGAGCCTGGCGCATGCGCAACACTCTTTCATAAACACTGTCCACATTGGCCTTGTACTGGAGCTCATTGCGGGCCCGACAATGCCAGCACTCCATCAGGTAGACCGCATAAAGCATTAGCAGGAAGGCAAGAGGGATGTAGACGTAGCCATCAGAGCAAGGGCTGTCATAATAGATCATGGAGCGGCCTCCTCCATCTCGCAGCGAGTTGACAGAGGTCAGGGAGGAGGTGCTGGAGGAATCAAAGCTCAGCTTGGTGACACGAGTCAGCTGGCACCAGGCCACAGCACCCAGGCAGCTGTACATAAGCAGAGACAAAAGGAGGCAGCGCCAGTGCGTCTCACGACACATAGATGCACTCAAGGACTGCTTCACTGGCCTTTGCTGCAGAGACACAGGAAGAGAGAAAGAGGATGCAGAAGATACTCACTTGAAAGCAAGTGTTTTTGAGGTGAACTGAAAACAGGTGCAGGACAACGACAGAACTGACCACTGGAAAAACTCACAGTACATGGCAGTAATAGATTATTTCAGAGATCCTCATGGGATTCAGTTCTGTTGATCTTAAAGGGCCATACAACGAGGCACAGTTTGCCAAAGGAACTGTAAGTCCCTGGATGCCTGCCTTTTTTAATAAGTGAAGACATCCCATTATATCCTTAACCACTAAATGCTCAATCTTGCTGAGGCAAGAGCACAAGAACTGCATTTTGATCAGAACGTAGTAGTAAATAAAGTGCACATCAAGCACTGGCTATAAAACTCCACTTGCCTGGAGGGAAAAGGATTGGTGAGAAGGGAGGACCAAGTCAAGAGGATTTGTGAATCTACCTTATGTCTCATTTCAGCCTTAATAACTTAAACAGACTCTTTAGTGTACAATGTGTCTAATACACCCCAAAACTTGTATGAACTGCATGCAAGAGCACATAGGTGCTGATCATTGTCCAAATTCAAAAGGAAGCCGGTGCTGAAGACAGCCGCTCATTAAAACACTTTAGTGTTCTGCTCATTTATTTGGTTGAGTGCATTTTGAGTCCCTATATTTTAGTGAAACATTCACTGAGCTCAACATGTTCTGCCACTTGGTTTAAGTAATTTTTGGTCAAAAATCCTCTGGATTTCACTGTGTCTTCAATTAACAGACTTTTTCAGTCAGTTTCCGCACAGGTTGCCATGCTAGTAGCAGGTTGTGTTGTTGAACTAACACACATTTGAGGATGTCTCTGAGAAGTTTTAAGAGAATCCAAAAATTTTATTAGATTATTATAAATTGTTTATGTATTCAGAGTTTTATGCAAAATCTTGACTGTTTGATAAAGCCTATTTTTATAAAACTATTAAGTTATTGAATAAATTTTTTTTTATTATTATTGCCCCAAATTAATATAAAAAGCAATTTTTTTGTGGGTTTTTTTTGGTGTGGGCATTAAAGGGTTAAAGCCACATTGTAAAAAAATCACAAAATTAGATCAGATTAGATTATAAATAAAAATAAAAAATGTAAAATAAAGCAAAGACTGTGTCACATTAGCTAATTGAACCATTCAGTACCTTCATTGATCTCAGCGTAGCATCTTTTTGTCAGGTTCAGCAGCAGAGCACTGTCTTCAATCTGAGGTTAGCCAGCTGATAACATGGCTTTTGATATTTATAAGGGTCAACAGGCTTTTAAGGGAAGGCCGTGTGGCATCAATAATGAAAATGCCACATGAAAGAGAATGCTCTAATGCCTGAGTAACTAGGAGACATGTTCGCTGTGGAAAATACCAGTTCTTTTCAGTTGTCCTGGGCTGAGTGGACATGATGTAATTATAATAAAAATGATCCATGTAAGTGTAATATTTCAAATTGGATACCTTTATTCATCTGCTTTCTGATTTAGTTAGATATGATAAATAAATCAGAGTCTTGTTTGGCTTAGCTAAATGTACAGCATACAGCATCCAATATTCATCTATTAAACGCTCACAACTGGACTGCTAACATAATTTGTGCCTGCCTTCAACCACGTCTACAGACAAGCTTCTTAAATCCATTTTACAATAGACATTAAGTGTAATTTCTGCCCATTTTGAAGGTCCTTCATTAGAACTATGCATTTTTGTCTTTGAACAACATTGAGAGAATATATTTGTAAGATGGGAATGTGTATGATCACAAAATTGGGAGCAAACTGTAGGTGAGCAAGCAAGTCAACATTTATAAAAGTGTGTATAAGCCTCCTAGATCATGTGATACCAGTTTAATGGGAAAAATAGGGACGCACTGATGTGAGATTTGTAGGCCGATGCCGATATTCAATATTTTTCATGTACATGTATACATGTGTACAAAAAAATATTTCAAGATATACAGAAATTGGGACAACATCTACTTAGATTAGAAAAATATTACCTGGATTAGGAAAATATGACATTTTACTTATATGTTTTACTTATAAGTTTAAGCCTTTAGTGTTATTTGGTCAAGCCCATTTTAAGCCCTTATTTTTTACTGAAACATTCACTGAGATTAACCCAACCTGATTGTTCCATCACTGCCTATTGATTTAAGTCAGTTATGTTTTAAAGAAGTCCACTGGATTTCACTGTGTCCTTAATTATTAGATCTTTTTCAACGAATCTTCTCACCAAAGTCATACTAGTTGCAGGTGGTTCTGTTGCACTGATACATATTTGAGGACATTTTATGGATTTCCCTGAGAAATTGTATTAGATTTTTTTCTAATTTGTTCATGTATTCAGAATTTTAAGATAAATGGGAATCTTGACTATTTGATAGATGCCTATGCTTAAAAAGACTGAGGTTGTTGAATAATAAAAAAAATACATATTGCCTCAAATTCATATAAATTGCAAAGAAAAAAATTAACTGCTTTTTTCTTGGTGTAGCAATTCAAGGATAAAACATTTGGTTAAATGTGAAATATGTAAATATTTTAGCCCAAAGAAAGTTAAAATTTTGCTCTATCAGAGCACATAAGTGCATCATCAAATATCAGTTTGAAAATATCTGTCAACTCTGAACATCAGTCTGATGGTGATAATGATTCTTTCCAGCAAATCTACTGATACCATTCCAATATCATCATGCAGTCCTTTGTTTGACTCCTTAACACTGCAGCATCAAAAGTAGCAGTAAAAGGTACTAAAATATTACACATGCACAGATTTGGAATTTGTAGGCCTAAGCTGCTTGATGACAATAAATATCTGCCAATGCTGATATGATTCCTGCATCCCTGGAAGAAATCATTTAGTCGACTATATAATTTATTCATATTCCAGTCAATTTCCATTCTGCTGGTAGAAAAGTCATTAGTGACTAGGACATGCCCTCTTCTAAGTCTTTGAACTAAATAATTATCCACCGTGAATGAAACTTATTACAATTCAGGAAATGCCAGATCCAGTCTTTGTAGCTGATACAATACAGTGAGCCTTGACATTTCACATGCCGTAATCCCTAGTGTTGAACAGCAAATGGACATTGATGGGTTTGGCAGAATACCATAAAGGAGAGTGAAAACATCTCTAATCCTAAAACACTAAAGAAAGCAGGAGAAGCAGCATGTGTCACTGGGTCATCCAGGTCACAATAAATTGGGTGATCATTTTGAAAAGTCTGTCCGTCTCACTCATGGATCCTCGTGATAAGCTTTGCATGGATTGACACCCTACAATAGAAGTGCACATTCACTTGTGTTGCCAGAAATAAAAGAAAGGTACTTTCTAATAGTCACTTTCACTTCGCCTAATAAGTATTGCAACGCAAAGAGACCACACTAAACAATGCTTTTATGATTCAAACACTCATATCACATAAAGCTCATAAAGATGTACATGCTTATAGCAGATACTGTGCTCCCTCTGGGGAAAAAAAATTGTGACAATAACCAAGTTAACTGAAATGGCCCATAACCATTACTAACTCAACCCAGAAGATGTTTAGATCTGTTTAAATCTTAACTTAGCTCGTCTGGAAGAAGCCTGCTGAAGGTCTGCAGCGTGAGCTTGTGTGACACAGAGTGCTGCAAAGGACTAAAATAGGGTTCAGCATCAATGACAATCAATACCTCTCTAGCTTTAAAGTTTGACCTCATCAGAACAGTGGAAGCTGGAGCTTTTTCCCTGAATGCCATTATATGTTCATATAGTTAAACATGTCTCACGCTCAGTTAAAAGCACTTTCATTTCTGTTAGGTTTCCACTAGGCTTATCAGCAACTCGCCAGAAAAGCGCCCACAGCGCCAGTGGCAGGAGGAGTGAAAATGTGCTAGTGATGGGTCTCACCTCTTCTAACATCTCGAGACTGGCCGGTGTGTCCGCACCGTCGTTGGGGCTGCTCGGCGCCGTGTCCTCCGCACTCGTATCAGTTTCCACATCTGGTGACAACATCCTGCAGCAGGACGGACATTTCAGTCAAATCACCTACTTGAGCTTAGAGACCCCTTTTCTTTTGTCAGTGAGAACCAGGCTCGAGGCGCGTTGCGTCCGGCCGGTGGGAAAGCAGCCAAGGACGAGAATGGGGGGGACCCCGCTCTGACGGTTCTTAGTCCGGCCGACAGGGGGCGCCAGACTGCGGAGGATTCCCAGGCAATGAGAGAAACCCCTCAGCTTACTCATACGCGAGTCTGCAAAGACCGAGAGGGGGCAGGGGTGTGTGTATCTGAGGCGCAAGCAGGTTTGCAGATGCAGACTGTTTCCCCCCTCATTTGTAGGGACCATTAAACCAAAGTTATACACGCTTTGCTTTGTGTCGATTTTGAGGACATTTTTAAAGAAATATTTCAAGCATCCGATTTCATGGTTAGCATTGTGATTTTAAAGTGAGTCTGAAATATTAAATGGCATTGTTAATGTCTTTGTCAGTCAAACCATATTGTTAAAAAAAAGAAAATATATTTCCCATAATGTATACAACATATTTTAATAACACCCTTATAGATTGTAGAAAATGCAGCGATGTCAGCAGGATCATCTTTGCATTGCTGAACAATTTTTTTTAGTTTTGGATTATGTCCACCTACATGTTTCCACAGAACAAAGACTGACACAGTAAGACCATTTTTTTTTTTTTTTTTACCATTAATGCATTGTTTTACGGTAGTTATTAGTTAGCTATTATTTAGTGCTATTATTGGCGTGGTGTTGGGACTTTAAACTCCTGCTAAGAGAATAAATTTTTTTTTAACAAGATCATTTTGCAGTTCTAGAATTTATTCAATTTTATTTTGTTTATTTATGTATGTTTTGTAATGTCTCGCTTGCAATATTGAAATATGTGAAATACACGAAATATTTGTAATATATTTTGGGGTAAGTCTTTTATTTTGAAATGCAACACCTCGCACGAACCGGACGTTGTGTCAAAGAAAGCTGTGGCTGCATGTGTTGAGTCTTAGTAGCTGGTTAAATTCTGCAAAACTTGTTTTGTAGAGCAATTCGGAATATTTTTAAGGTTTAAGGTAAAATATTTTTTGAATAATTGTTACTTTGTACTGTGGTACCTGATTTGATATTTTTCGTCTCTACAGCATTAACGGTTATCACGTTTGCTAATAAACAAACTTGGCAGTGGCTTTGTTTCTGTTTACTGATCTTTAAACACTACTGTTTGTGTGGGATCTGTGATTCATGAACTGTTTGTTCTCTCCCAAACTAAGGTTTGGGGATGTTACGGCGTCCCAAGCCCACAGACTCCGAGTCGGACCTGCTCCGAGACCAGGATAGGTTTTTAGCCTCCGGGAGTCAGTCAGCGGTGAACATAGTGAGGAGACCTGATAAACGTCCAGGAGGAACCACTGGTGATGACTGCGAGGAGCCTCGGGAGAATCAGAGAGATGTGGTGACCATAGCAGGTGCGTACAGCCTTCCAGTGTCCTACGTTTTACTTGGATTTTTTCCTGGGGATTTTCCTTTGTGATTTTTGTGCCACAGTCAGTTACAAGCCACCTTTACTCAACCAAAATACATTCTAGACTGAAACGTTCCTGAATTGGCAGATATATAGTCTGTAAATCTGTAAATTTTTGTGACATCACAAAAACTGTGCATTCAAAACAGGCTGGTTTTGCATCTTAAGTTTCCATATACAGATTGGGGAGTGAATACTTTTTTGAAAAGTTCAGCAGATGTAATGTACAATATATTACAAAAATCTTGTAACCATTATTCTGTAACTATATCCATTCCTTTTATCTTTTGCTGGCAATGTTCAACCCACTCTGGTGGCTGATGGAAATGTTTCTGTATGCAACAGATCTTCCTGACCAGCTCCCTGCCCTGACCCCTGCACCTCCCAAAAAGTCACGTTTCAAAAAGGAGCGAGTGCGTTTTGAGGATGAAGATGCAGAGGAGCTGCTGGATAGACATGATACTCACATCAGTGCTGTTCTCTCCAGGATTGTTGTGAGCTGACTTGATTATTAGATTGAATTGTTTCCCATTTAAACCTGTTTCACCATTTTGAACACCTTATTGTCGCTCTGTAGGAGAGGGACACAAGTTCAGTACCAGTGTCATTCCCAACTTTCACAAGTACAGCTTTCCCCAAAGTTTTACATCGATCTACAGCTGAGAAACAGGTGAAAGTTCATAATACAAGGCATGTTCTTGCAAATTAACTGTAGTTTAAGTCCTTTCTTTTAAGTGGCTAGACATATTTAAGTTACTGAAATGTTTTGGGTTGCATTTCAGTGAGGTGTTTGGTGATTGTCTTTGTGTGTGTGGACAGGTAACAGTAACTGGGGTCAGAAAAAGTATTTTTGCACGTCAGATTGCTGTGCAGAATGCTAAAGCTTCAGGTGGAGATTCACAGAGCAATCTAAAGAGCAGCTCTTCTTTGGCTTCTGGATCAAGTCATGCGGTTCAAGGTAAGTGTTTTGATTATCCTTAGTGATGACTTTTATAGTTATTTTGACCTTTTGCTGTGACTGTCGGGCTGTCACAGTAACTAGATTAAACAAAAAGAAATACACAAAAATTACCTTCTTGATTCAGGTATTACTTGACCGGTACTATGATGACCATGTATTTATAAATTCTCTCTTACAGTAAGAGTCTGATGGACTGTTTACATGCATTTTTCGCTATTTCCTACATTTCATAATTGTTTAATGAGATCTTGGGCAGTCACAATTAACTAAATATAATATAATTAAATTTGTGGGTCATGAATATATATGGAGAGGTGTTTTTAGGACCAGTGATTTGTTACTTGGCATAGACTTTAGTGATGGGAAGTCAGATTAATTTTACCCAACCTTTTTTTGAGCTGTTTTTTCAGTGCAGTTCAGTGAACTTGAAAATTGTTTACTTTTTATTTAATGTTTAGTTGTACTAATGTTCTATTTTCTTTGTGTCATTGTTCATGTCTGTCATGATTAAACATGTATCATGGATATTATTATTATTATTATTATTATTAAGCAAGGCAAGGCCATTATTACTTTGATGTTTATTTACATCAAAAGCTATAAAATATAGCTATATTAGGATATTAGGATGAACATTTTTGGTCTTTAGTGTTATGTCTTTAATGTCTTTAATGACTTGTTTGAAGCCAAAGTTCAGTGTTTGGGACTTGCCTTGAGAAATCCCTGTATTGACTTGGGTCTTAATTTGACACATTCTTGCACTGATCTGGGACTTTAGTATCACAACCTCTTGTAACTCTTGTAATTCCCACCCCTGCTAAGTATTTCTACTGAGATTGTGTGTTTTTCTCTTCTCTCATAGGTGCTATTGATTGCTCTTTACTGGTGTCCGGCCAGGGCCTAGGTCAAAACAGTGCCGTGGAAACTCTTAAGATTCACGAGGAGAACAAGGCAAAGCTGCAGAGCATGTCGCAGACTGAGATTATGGAGGAACAGAAGAAGTTGTTAGCTCAGCTAGGTGAGAAGGACATTCATATACTCTTGAGTGTGTTCGCAATGACAAATAGTCACTTTCACTTACTGTCCCTGGTTATATTAAGCATATTCCTTTGAATGACCTAGTTCTTCTTTTCATGTAATCTTGCATAGCAGTTGTCTAATGAGTTGGGGCCACGTCTAGGACCATTTACCTGTATCACTAGCAGGCAGGGAAAAATATTTACAGAGAATATGATGTTTCACCTCTCCTCCCAATCAACAAGCAAAGATGTTTATCTTGCTCAAAGTCCCTCATTGATACACTGTCATAGTCATAAATAGGCCACAGTATGGATGGAAAATGCTATGTAATTTTTTAATTCTTGTTTACTTTAAACTTAACTTTCTTTGTATCTAGTTTATATTAAGCGTAAATAATAAGAGCGTGTTATGCAGAATTTTATTGGGGTCTGTTTTATTTAATCTGCCTTCCTGTTATTTCAGATCCAAGACTGGTGGACTTTGTGAGGTCACAGAAGTCTGAAAAAGCCTCATCGTCAGTGCCCTTTGTTATCCAGAGAGAGGTGTACCCTGACCAGCCTGTCACTGAAGGTGAAGGGCATCATTGTACAGAACCAGAACTTGGCTCTCAGGAGGTTACGCTGGATGCAGATGATGAGGATGAGACTGAACCTGTAGTTCAGCCTTCAGTCACTGGTGAGCAATGACTTTGTCCCTTTAGCTGTCATTTAGTCATGCAGTGTTTCAGAATCTCTGTTTTTGCATGTGATTGAACTGCATTGGAATGCAGTTGATCTAGAACCCCAAATCAGAAAACGTTGGGACTGTATGAAAAAGGAAAATAAAAAAAGAAAGTAGTAATTTCTACATTTACTTTGACTTGTATTTCATCGCAGACAACATGAACACAATATCTCATGTTTTGTCTGGTCAACTTCATTTCATTTGTAAATGAAGCATTTGCCACTTTGTAATGTTGCCATTCCTTTTCACAACACTTAAAAGACGTTTAGGGACTGAAGACACCAAGTGATGAAGTGTTTAAGGTGTAATTTTGTCCCTGGCTTTTTGACTTATTGCTGGTAACAGTATGAATGATACTTTCTTCTTTGGTCCGGAGCACAAGGCGTCCATTTCTCCCCAAAAAATACTTGAAATACTGACCACAGTACATGTTTTCACTGTGTGATGGTCCATCCCAGATGCCTCAGAGCCCAGAGAAGTCGACGGTGCTTCTGGACACAGTTAACATAGGGCTTCCTTTTTCCTTATGTAACTACGTCTTGTGGTACTTGACTTTTTTGGAATGAATTACAGGTCTGAATGACAGGAAAGGATGTATATTTAAAAATGAAATTAAGTTGACCAAAACATGAAATATTTTGTGTTCATATTGTCTGCAATGAAATACAAGTCAAAGTAAATGTAGAAATCACTACTTACTTTTCTTATTTGCGTTTTTCATTCCGTCCAAACTTTTTCTGATTTGGGGTTGTATATGTTTTTTGTTTGTTTGTTGTTATTTTCCCATTGTTCTTTTTTAACTGAACTCAAGCCCATAGACCTAGAACTCATTTTACACACAGTGCTGAAGGTACTCTAGCAGGAGCAGCTATAAACTGTTTAATCAAGGGAGGTGATTCCCTGGAATCTGATTTGCTTACTACATCTGCTGAGAAATTCTGAGAGAGGCTTCATATAAGCAGAACCGGGTAGAAACAATAGTGACACAAAAACAGTAACCGTGTTCGATGTGAATATGATGGCTATATATTATAGTCAATAAAAATAAATAAGATTCCTAGATTTAATAAAGGATTACATCTGAAATGCTCTCTCACAGTGTCCATCAGCTTCTGTCTTTTACATGCCTGCTACTGCACATCATTGTCAATCCAGTAGTGGACAGTAAGTAGACTGAGTCTTACTTCTCTACCTACATACTGCAGTTGCAGTGAAAGCCTATTAAACTTGTCTTCCACAGCACTGTCTCAGCTCCAGTGCACCTGGCTGCTTGCCAGTCTTTATTTTCCTATCCTGTACAAGTAAGCTAACTGTGTGCATGCACTAATGTCTATTTGGCAGAGAGCATCCGGCTGAGCTGCAAGATTAGCACACCAGGGCAGAGCCATCGATTTCAATTAGGCTGATTAGCGCAAGCTAGCCACAGTAGGCCAAGATTCATCTTAAGGGGCCAGAAAAAATAGATAGTGGAAGTCAAAAAAAGAAGCATTGGGTTTAAGATGGATGACACTGATTAAGAATTACAGTTCTTTCGTTTGTCTTCTTTAAGCATTCCATATTGTTAATGTGCTAATGTTCTAATGTGCTGTTCATATTGTTTTTGTTCCTTATTTAATTCATTAACCAATTGGTGACTATCTAATTTAAATCAACTGAACTTTTATATTTTAATATAAAGGACGTTTGCTATTAGCATAGTTTTTTTCCATATAATTTAGTTTCTTTGTTATAATTGTATGCCTGCTTTTATTGCAAGTACTTCCATTAGTAGTTTACATTTGAAATTTGTGTCATTTTGATTGGTTCTGTAATGTAATTATTTTGCTTATGCAGAGCAGGAGCTACCAATCAAACCAGAGAAGGAGTGGCTACACATGGATAAGCTGGAGCCTGAAAAGCTGGAATGGCTGAGGGATTTGCCTGCACCAAAGAGGCGGAATACCAGAAAAGTAAAGGATAATTTGGAAGAATAATTGACACCACATTTGTGTCTTCTAGTATATTGCACATTTTAAACCTGTGGATGACGCAAGAATAAGAAATGTTGGCTTTCAACAAGATAGACTTGCTTTTGTTTGTGTTAAATTAACAGGCTATGCAGGCCCGTTTCGACTTTTCTGGAACTATTATCCCCCCTACAAAAGACTTACCTACTCACCTCGGTCTTCATCACCATGGGGAAGAGCCAGAGGTCAGATGGTTTAAATGACCAGATCTTGTAATCTTTATTTCTTTCAGTGTCTTACCAAACATAATTACTGGTGTTCGTTTGTGTTAGCATAGTATATGTAACTTGGACATTCACCAAGGATATTCTCTGGTTTTTGCTCTCTGTTTCTTAGCTGGCAGGCTACTCATTGCAGGAGCTTTTCCTCCTCTCTCGCAGTCAGCTAACCCAGCAGCGGAGCCTGGCCCTCAACACTTTAGCTCACATCCTGTCAAAGGTGAATCAATAAAGTCAGTTCAGTGGACTTGAGTTAAATTGCCTTCCACTTCTGCTGCAATTAACAGTCAGGACAAAGTGTATAGGAGCCTGGGGTGGGGAAATCAACATCTGTATTCTTCTTCTGAGAAAACAAGCAATGATGCAAGTGACATTCTGTGATTTGACTTAACAAGGCTGCCCACTCAACACATTGTAATGTTCACAAAGATTAAAAAAAAAAAAAAAAAAAAGATGTTTAATGACAGAGTGTAGCCATTCACAAATATTTGGTGATTAAAGCTGACCTTTTCTTCTGGAACATTTCATTATAGTTTCTTCTCAGTTAACCCCTCTCACATTCAGTATCTTCCTGTGTTACTCTTCCTCCAGGCCTGTGCTGGGGAATACTCAACTTCTCTGAAGGGCAGTGTGCTGACCTCCCTGTTGGATGCAGGTCTCCTCTTCCTTCTGCGTTTTTCACTCGATGATAGTGTTGAAGGTGTGATGTCAGCAGCTGTGCATGCTCTGCGAGCACTTCTGGTTTCCCCAAATGATGAGGTGAGACAATAATAACAACAATGACTCATTTTGTTTCAACTTTTAATTTGCTTACTGTTGGGATCTCATGGATCTGGCTCCCACACTCACATGTTTAGCAGGGAGAAAATTCTCCACAAGGATTTAATGTACTCCAGAAGCTTACAACCATACCAAATGTAGTATGATAGTAAATTTTCACCCAAATATAAGAATTTCTCCTTGAATGTAAGGTTTGTTTGCTTATAATTGCATTATTCTTTGTAGGAATGCTTGGACAGTATGTTCCCCTGGCTGCTTGGGATGGCAACCTTCCCCCTTCTGCCTTCCACACAGAATAAGGAAGATGAGGATGATGAGGGTCTCGATGAGTCCATGAAAGAAACAGCTGAGGAGAAAGAGCTAAGAAAACCAGATCATGATGTCGCTCAATTGGATGTAGTCAAGGTGAGGGGAAAAGGATGAAGTTAAGCTATTTTTGTTGCTTTTCCTTAATGTAATGTAATGGCTTCCTTTAGTCATCCATTTAACTAGGAGTTAATTACAAAGTGCATATCATTGTATTTTTTTCCTTTTCTCAGGGATTGCTGAAGATGCAGCTTCTGCAGAGGCTGCGATACATCCTAGAGGTTGTACGTCCCGCACCTCGCGTTGTTCTTGATATCCTGGCAGTACTGATTCGAATTGCCCGTCATTCAACCTCTGCTGCCACACAGGTAAGGCTTAACTGACTCATTTTCTGATCTGCATTTCAACATCCTGTCCGCCACAGTTTCAAATGAACACTCCTTCTGACAGATCTGTTTTAATCATTGCCTGTCAGATAGCAGCCGTATTCAACCGTATTCTGAAACCTTCTTTGTGATGTCATTAGTAGTGGCCTAGTGGTTAGGACGCTGCCTTTGGGACCTGAAGGTCGCAGGTTCGAGTCCCGGCCCGGGCACTACTAAGGTACCCTTGAGTAAGGTACCTTCGCACGAACACTGCTCCCTGGGCGCTGTTGGTAGCTGCCCGCTGCTCCACATGTGCATGTGTGATGGGTTAAATGCAGAGGTCACATGTCATTGTGGTGCTTGAGTGTGTTCACAATGACAGTCAATTTCACTTCACTATTTACATAAATTGTTCCCCTTACTTCATATGTTGCTGATTATTCAAGATGTATTTGGTATCTGAAGTCTGCTGAAGTTCTTTAGTCCTAATAGAAGTATATACTCTACCAATTAGCATTTTGCAGACTGAATGCTAAAATGTAGCACTTGATTCAAATCACATTGAGTTGTTTAAGGGCAGTTCTACAAATCTTTCAACTTCAAGATCATTAATATGTAAATAAAGTTGTGGTTTGAGAGAGTAAAATGGTTATTTGTACAAAAATTTGCCTCAGATTTGTTGGTATTGGTAGAAATGATGTCTACAACACAAATAGGGCCATTTCATTAACTATCCAAAACCAGTGAACCAGCAACTGTTTCCTGAGTTTTTTTTTTAAATATTGTTGATAAAAGGGGGAAAAAAGTAGTAAATCCAGTAAAAAAAAAAGTTTTCTTTGAACACTATTTGGCTTTAAAATTCCTTGCATCATACATGCCTTTGCCAAGAGTGATTTTTTTTTAAAGAAATATGTTATAGCATTTAATTGTTCTGTGATGTAGCTTTTAGAAATATGAAACTCCTCATATATCTGGTTCCTAAAACCGTTGCTGTGAATAATTCTGAGTCTGTTTTCTAATTCTCCGAATGACATTTACATTCTAGCTGTTTTATTACGCGCAAAATTTGGAACATTTGAGGAATTTCTGTTTAATCTCAAATAAATTTCTTGAAGTAGCTTCTGAGATTCTGTATATGTATAAATGTGTAAAAATACCTGTAAGTTGTGTAAAAGTTTTTAAAATTTGACCATTTAAAAATGTTTTTTATTACATCTAGATCCTTAATTGCCCCCGGCTAATGAAGACTGTGATGTCAGAGTTCCTGCCTTGCTCCTGGGCTCCCTCCACCCTGCAAGCCCCACCTTCTTTATATGGGTCACCTGTTTCGATGGCAGTGAAGCTTCTTCGAGTTTTGGCAAGTGCTGGGAGACATACCTCTGCCAGAATAGTAAGTACTGACTACAGATGCACACCTATGAGTAATATAATAATATATACAGCAGCAGCATATACTCATGATCTTTATGTCTCAGCTCAATTCTCTAGGTGGGCGGGAGTGTCTGTCTCGGTTTTTGGCAGCAGAACCTTCAGAGCTGCTGTTAGAGCCGGTAGAAGCTATTTGTTGCAGCACAGAGGCGCTGAGGCTTTGGGCAGTGGCTGCCAGCTACGGCCAGGCCTGCGACCTCTACATGTAAGAATACCTTACCAAATTTACTTTGACATTTTTTTCCCTTAACTGAGGTGTAGTCGATTATTCAGCACACGTTTGGTGTCTGAAGTTTTTGTCATTTAGTTCTTCACTGGATCATCAAAACTAAAAACTAATAACTACCAATGGCCAGTCATTTAGAATGCATTGCTAAACTAATATGCTTTATCAAGCTGTTAGGTCATCTAACACACACTGTATTTTATGGATTCTGACAATGTAAAATCTTAAATGAAAATGTCTGCTCAAGTATATGAAAATAGTTAATTAAATATTAAAATAATTTTAGTTAATGCAACACTTGTTATACTG
>JBBPDA010000001.1:45734334-45763463 GCA_037974385.1 Arnoldichthys spilopterus
AGTTATTTCTGTGACCATTGTGAGTTTTTCTTTCATTGACTGAAGGGTACCAACAATTTTGTCCACGTGTGTAGCAATTAATAAACAGTATATGGCAAAACCCTAATTTAAATTGCATTTCAGCCAGTGTAAGTTCTTAGTGCATGTCAAATCATTGACAGAAATTGGTTTTGAAAGGGGAGAAATGCACACGCAGTTTCATCTTCTGCAAGCAGTTGGTGGTGTCTCTTGTAAAGCTCATGATGTAGCTCCTGCTTGATTGGTCCTGAAAGGCAGGGAAGTCAATAAAAATATTTCTTCCTTTTGCGTTCCCATCTCACAATGCAGCAGTTCTTATAAAGGCACTCATCATGGACTGCCAATGCATTACTGTCGTGCTTGAGGTAGGATGTCGTCCCACAAATTTTTTCATTGACGTTGTGATGTATTAGACAGGCACATCTGCCCAGCTATAGTCAACCATTTCTCAGAACGCTGCAGTTTATCGTTCCCGGAGAGCTGAGATAGGGTAAACCAAAGAGTACATTCTGTTCTGCAGTCAGTCGCACATACGGGTGGTTCTGTTGTTCGAGATCAAGCGTTATTATTTATTGCTGTTTATAAGTAGGACAAAGCCTTTGTGAAATTCCTTAGATATCAAAGTTTTCTTTATTGCACTCATCTTTTCCTTTCCTTTTGTCCTCCTGGCTTTTGTCTTCTCAATTATCTGCCATTTTCTCACCTTCTTACAGACCTCTTCCCCATCTTTTGAAATCTGTTCATCTGATTTCATCCAATAACTCAACTGCAAGCATGTGTACATAAAAGCATATCAAAAAGCAAGTTGCATTATATCTCACTGACCCACTTGTCAGGTTCTTTCTCTTTTGTGAAATCTTTTTTGTGATGGCACATCATTTTTCCATCTTTAAAAAAAATGGAGGCGCAATGGTAAAGGCAATAAATTAGATTGCTTCTCATCTTACTCTCTTTCTTCCTGATCTTTCTCTCATGGTTTCTCTCTGGTTTTATCAGATATGGATGCGCCACTTTTTGGAAATCATGACTTGGATTCCATCAGTAAGCTGGACTTCCTGAGCCCCCTTCCTGAACCTTCCGTATCAGGTACAGTCAATTATTTGGACTTAGTGATAAAATGTTTCTGTAATGAAGCTTCTTCTCCAGGGCAGAAACCAAGCACACTTCTTCAATCAGAAGACAATTTAGAGCTTTACATAAAAATATGTTTACTCTGTAATATATACAAATTAACATTAATAAAATACATATTAAAAATTTGTAATTTTTTTTAGTTCTGCTATATAATTTAACTGCAGAACATTTTGGGTATAATGCCTGGGATATATTGGAAATTGATCGGAAAGTACAAAAGTACCTACATGATAAGATATACAAGAATAACAAACAAAAAAATCATTATTAATGTTTACATGTTTTACCATACAACAAATATAAATAATGGCCTTTTCCTGTCAAAATAGGTTGTCTTTGGGCATGTTGAGCAGCAAAGTTATGCTTAATGATTGCATTATGCTCAATGATGCAAAATCAAACAGCCTAAAATAAAAACTATTTAGGAACGAGGGTTAAACTTTTGTGTCTTCCTGGCTGCTGCCAGCCTGAAGTTAACTGTATCTAAAAAGGCTAGTTACTGTAGGCTATCATAGTGCACAGCACCCTGTCACAGCATGCTTTAATACTGTAATGCAGTCAGCTGTTAACTACATGCAAATGGCTATATTAAAAGAATTTCCTACAATATTCATTAAAGATTCATTCTATTTATGTATTTTGTTAATTTAATTCCTAGACAGTATGGTTAGAGTTTTTTTTTGCTACTATTTACTGGCTAATGGAAACAATGGTCTGGCAGTGTGCCAGCTTTACCATTTCTTAACTTTTCTTCAAGGCAGGCCAGTATTTGTAGCTTCTATCCAATATTTGTTTTTGGCTGATCAACACTTTTTGTTGTACTGTATTAAATCAGATGTGCTACTTGTGTAAAAATGAATGCAGTGATATCACTAGATATAAAAACAACAATGTCACTTTTTTATTGCATCAGTATTGCTTTGAATTTTTTGTGTATTTATTCTATTGTCATATCCTACAAGCAAAATGTACTTAGTTTTAAACTCAAGTGGCTTAAGACTTTATTATAATACTCTATGAGGTGCTTTTTATGAGACGTGAATCAGAAGAAGGGAGAATGTCAACATTGTTAGCATTACATTTCAGAGGAGTCCCAGATGGCATGGTGGTTCACTTCTTGTGGAGCCAGTGGTCCTCGGGGTCCCACTCAAGCCCAGTGTGACAGTGCCTATCGCAACACCAATGTAAGCGTGATGCTCGAGAAAGAAGGCCCTCTCCGGGGCATACAAATGTGGAGGGTCCCTGCCACCAACCGATACAAGTAAGCAGAGCACTAAGACTAAAATTTCTGTGTGACCAAAAGAGCCTTAAATGAATAACAAAATTTATGAGTAATGTGATTTTCCATGAAAAGAATTGTCAAGACATGTTTAATCGAGTTTACTTCTTTAGTTACTTCATCACAAAATAAATTCGGGCAAAGACGTCTTGCTTTACCAAGCTTCAGACTATTCTTTGGTCATTTAAGAATAATCAGTTACTTTGATTTTTTATTATTGAAATCCACAGGCAGAAAAATTGCGCAGCATGCCCATTGCTATATTGGCTTTGCTTCTTTTACCACCTACTCGTCACACCATGTAACTGATGGACACTTGCAGAAGGAACACAACTTTAAACCTGTCAAGACTGATTGACACAGTAAATTTAGGTTTAGGAGAGTGTGTGTGACCAGAGGGAGATAAACCTTCCCTCTTCACCTTTCATTTCTCTTTCTCTTTCTCTTCTCTCTCTGCACAAACACAGGCCATCTTTCTCTTGAAAACAGCAAATACCCAATGATTCACTGGCTGAGGGCATAGATTAATTTGCTTCTGCACTTTACTTAATCTGGCCCCTGTGCTGTGAATGCTTTGAATTGATTTGCTGTGATTACCATGCTAGTCCTGGGAGCTTGTTAGAAGCTGCTAGACAGGCAAGTGAAGAGCGAGAAACTAGACTGAAAAGAAAGACAGATGACCACTACTTTGCTCTCAGCCACTTGACCATTGCCAGTGAGCTTTAAAGGTCATTTGCTTTTTGGAAATGAGAAAAATATAAACTCATCACATCTGGAATGCCTGTAAGCAACTAGAGTAATAATGTGATTTGCCATTTCTTGTCAAAAACAGAAAAGGGATAAGCCTATTATTAATCATGTTGCTAAAACAGCACACGTGACATATTAAACATTTGAGCATAAACTGTGCATGGTCCACTGTTTGAAGTTTTTCTAATATGTGAAAGTGAACTGTTTTAGCTCTTTCCAAAATGAAGCCAGAATTGGTCCTAGGTGCAGACTCAAGTCTTTCAGACAAGTGTGAAAACGCCCTGATCTCAGCCTCAAGTGTCTGATTAGTTTGCTTTATTTGGGCATTAATTAAAGTGGTTGCTTCAGTGGCTCATTCCTGATTACCATGGACTTCTTAGTGTAATTTAATTGGTGGGTACAAACCCCAGGTATGCTGATATTAAGATGAATGTTTACAATCCTCCCAGATTGGTTAGATTGATTACATTTATTAAACAAGTCATAAAGAAGCAATAGGTAAATTAAATAAGTTAAAAAAGTAATTTATATTTCAATTGGGATGCATGTAGACCCAGTAGACCTATAAGTAAAGTCTCTGTATTTACATTAAATAGAATGAGTTGGATAATAAATCCCTACAAAGAATGTATGTGCAGGATTGATCTTTATTCTGTACATGGATTTGTATTTTATACAGTGACACACAAGGGAAAGATTTTTGGCCCGTGTTATAAAAAACATTTGGGTAAATCCATTGTGAACCCTTACCACTCTGTTGTACATACGGACTTGAACTTTCTTTTAGTTCCACTTTGCTTTTACTTGCCCCAGGATCTCAGCCTATGGGGCTGCTGGAGGCAAAGGAGCAAAAAACCACAACAAGCGTTCACATGGAGTCATCATCTCAGCAATCTTTACACTGGAGAAGGGGGATATCCTCTACCTCTTGATTGGTCACCAGGGTGAAGATGCTTGTCCAGCGGTGAGCATAGACACCATTCACATTATGACTAAAAATAATAAATTAAATCCTCCTTGTTTTGGCCATTCAATGATCTTCTGCAGTTTAATGGCCAAAGGGTTATTGAATGAGGGAAACTGGTGCTGTGCATTTGAGAAAGTGTTTATTTTTTTTTTACCATTTTACCATTTTTTACCATTCATAATGAACACTTCATGATGAATGGACCAATTGAAATTGCTCAGATCAGAATTTTGATACATTAATAGTGTGGCTGTCCTAAATAGCATTTTACAGGCTTTGAAAACTTGTTGTATTTTCAAACAAGTACCTGAATTTACCCTATAAACATCACAATTAACCATCATTTTAATCTTTTTTGTTTCTGTAATTCTAAATGTATCCAATAGGCCACAACAATGTATTAATAGTCAGGCTAAAACTGTATGGCTCACGTGGTGTATGTTTCTATGAATGTCTTTGAATGCAGCCGTCTGCAGCTTTTATAAGTTGCTTGTATCAGTTACAAGTCATTTATGAGTCACCTCATAAATGTAGTTTTGTAAGGGCAATTTTTGTCCATTCTTGCTTAATACAAGGCTTCAGTTGCTCAACAGTCTATGTATGCTATTGTCTGATTGTCTTCTTCATGGTGCGCTTTCAAAATTAGACAGATCTGAAGTGCCTGCAGGCCACTCAAGCACACTCACTCTACAACAGAATGTGCAGAATGAGGCCTGGCATTGTCTTGGGATAACCATGGAGTTCTTCTGAAAAGACATTTCTCTGACGACAGCATGTCTTTCTAAAATCCCAATATATATCAGTGAGACTTTTATACATATGCAGTTTATCCATATTGTGGACACTGATGCACCCCAAAACATGACAGATGTGGCCTTTTGCACTTTTCACTGATTAGACTCTGGATGTTCCATTTTGTCTGTTTTTTCTTGAACACCAGCTCTCAGCACACTTTTCCTGTATTTCAGTCCATCTGAGCTGAGTTTGGGGCCATAGAAATTGGTGCTGTTTATATATAAAATTGATGTATGCCTTTCTTTTTGTGTGATAGAATTTTAAATTCCTTTGTTTTTCTAAAGTACTCCCAAGTCCATGTGGCTATATTTATCACAGTAGCATGCCTCAAAGGTCATGTGCATTTTACAGTGGTTTCCGCCTTACTAGGACTGACATTTCACCATATTACCTGAGTCTTAAAAAATTATATACTGTAAATGGTACAAGACCTGAATTTTTTTATAATCTCACGTTGAAAAATGGCATTTTTTATTTAATTGATGAATCTCACAAAGTTTGGCACAAAATGGTGAGGTATGCCCTGATGCTCCTTTTATACTCTCACCTGTGAGAAACAGTGCAACTTGAATGTTCTTTCTTTTTACAAAATGACCCAACTTTTTCAGAAAAGCGGAATTAGTTTTTTTCTTTATTTTTCTTTATTTAAGTTGCTTTAATTTGGTAGCAAGTTGTTTTATTTAGCCAATTTGCTGGTTTTTATCATGGAAAGCAGAGGTGGGCCACACACAGGCCAAGCTCAGTCACACTCAGTCTCCTAAGAGTGGTTTGGGAGGTACAGGCCTGTGAATGTTAGGAAAACCATTGTGGATGTGGCTTGGCAAGTACATCACTTAGCTGGTGAAGGATGTCTGACTGCTGTGCTGAGCACATGTGATTTCTGAGGTTTTTTTTTAATGGCCACATGGAATGCGGTGTAATTTGTAGCACTCTGAAGTGAGGTTATGTGGATGCCTGGCAAGAGTTTATGGTGCATTAGATTAAGCAAGCTGAATTTTTATTAATGTTTAATTTATAAACATTTTTATAGATATACCACTTACTGTCCTTTTGGTATTTGCTGGTGTTATGTCTTTTAGTTTATGCTACAGTTTCATAACTAAGATATAAGACCAGAAATAACTAAGAATGGAAGAATTGTCATAAAAAAATGAATAATGAATGAACAAAATGGAATAATTTACTACACACAGCAAACTTTCTACCCTGTCAATATCTTGGGTTTTTCTCAACTTTAATTTCTGTCCTCTCTTTCTTTTATTCCTCAGAGGAACCCTCTGACCCACAAGATCTGCCTGGGTGAGTCATCTGTCATTGAAGACAGCTTTGACAGAGATGGTTCTGCTATGGAATGGGCTGGAGGTGGTGGTGGTGGTGGTGGAGCTACGTTCATTTTTCGGGTAAACATCTCTTTCTTCCCTTTCTCCTTTCTTTATATCCTCTTGGCCGGGAGACACTGCCTAAAGGAAAACATGTGGACAGCAGTCTCTGGCACATTGTGTATGTCTAGACAAGCATTTTTAAAAATATGCGGAACATATTTGGAGTCATCTAAACTGGGCCACAGATCGAAGTGTGGATGGTCTGGGATGATCACAGTGGTTTGGGTTCTTTGAGGAAAATCAACTTGTATTCCTTTTTGTTCTTTTTTTGGGATGGCTGGGTGCAGATGGAGAATGGGGAGCCAGTGCCTCTGCTGATAGCAGCAGGTGGAGGAGGAAAGGCATATCTGGAGGAGCCTGAGAGCAACTTAGACCAGATACCTCTGGAGCAATACGAGAATGACACGGTGGCAGCTGGGGTTAATGGCAGATCCGGAGCAGCAGGTCTTTGTACACCTCACTCTCATGCCTACTCGTCAAGCAACACCTATCACTATTAGGGGTTGATGGCTGTTGATTTTTGCTAGTTTTCCTTCAAAAAGTAGTGAACTAGTTAGCAAGAAGAGGATCAGGGCTTATTTGGTATTCACAAATTCAAGCAAACCACACCACTGAATGGTCTATCAACCTTTTCAGCTCCTGGTCTCTTTCAGTTATATTAGCAATGAAATATAGTAGTCACTTTCACTTCACATATACCAGATAAATCAAGTAATCAGAGTTTTACCAAAATGCCAAATGATTAAACTGACTTAACTCAAGATTTTAAAACTATGCACAGCTTTTTAAAAAAAATTTAAAGAAAAAACACTTAATAATGTGACGGTTTTTGGGTTGTGTAGGCAGCAGATGCAGGCGGACTTCATGTTAAACGACGTTTATTAGACAAGGACTAGATAACCAAGGCTAGGATACACAGACATAAGGCAGGGCACGACAATCACAGCACGTATAACAGCTATAATTAACAGACACGAACACTCTGAGACAAAAGTACGTTTTACGGTTGAACAACAACACAGGCGAAACACACGGGGCTTTTAAAGATGACATGATTACAAACAGCTGACAGGGGCGTGGCTAACACACGAGGACAAGACACAACATGGAAGCACATGGATAGGGGTCATGTGACACAACACACGTACAAATAATTATAAAAAAAACTGTTACAAAAGTATATAAATGTTTGCCAATCTCTCTTCAACTAATTATTGTCTTTAAGAAGTTAAATCTGAATTAATTTCTACTTCTAACACCAGGAAGGCAAAGGTGTTATGAGTCTTCATTAATAATTCCGTTGTTAACAGTTTTCCTCTGATACTGAGGAAACAGTTCCCAGTATTCCAGTTTTGTAGATAATACGAAAACTTAGCCTTGAGTTTATGCATGTCCTGAGCTGCACTACAATTCTGACCAACACTTAAAAGGAAATGTGATGTAATACAGTGGTAAACATGGCTTCATCCCAACTTTTTTTGAATGCGTTGCAGGCATCAAATTCTAAATTTGTTTATATTTAAGTTAATTTATAAAAACACTTGAATTCTTTTCTTTGAACTTTTGACAGTTAAAAGATATTTAAGAGATTTAACACATAGCACATTCTTGTTTTTATGACATTTTATTTAAAAAATCCTTTTCTAGAAAGGGGGTTTCACTGAACCATTGCCTTTTGTAAAGCACAGGAAAATAAATAATGTTCCCATCACCATTCAACCAGTTCTCTCGGTCCTGAACAAAATAAATACCAGGTGTCTAGAAACGTCCCCAAATACCAGACTGCTGCATTGTCCACTTTGTCTCATTTATCATGGTCATTGATTTTCATATTTTTTGCTCTAACTGAAGTAAAATTAAGAAATGCTTTCATGTTTTTAAAAGCAAACAAGGATCTGCTAGACACTTAACCAACAGAAGATTTTTCATGTGTACTGTCAAAAGATAATTCAGTCCTAATATCTAATCAACAACAGAAAAAGAGCCTTTGATATTTAAATTGCAAGTACATAATTGAGTGTTTTAATAACACAGAAAAAGCTTGGCTTGTTGGGTTGTGCTATTAAGCACAATAAATTACACCTAATACAGAAAACATTTAAGAAAGTGTCACATCCTGTTAATTACACTGTTTAATCATATAGGAACTGAGGAGACTAACTGTTCCCCCTTCTTGCTTGATACAAAGACTTTAGCTGCTTAATGTTTGTGGTGGCTGTCGTCTGATTCTATTCTTCATGAAGCTTTATACATTTTCTATCAGAGACAGGTGTGGACTGTTGTCAGGCCAGTCAAGCATGCCCACTGTGTGTCTACAAAGCCACACTGATGTAGAACATGCAGAATGAGGCCTGGCATTGTCCTGTTAAAATATCCATAGGCATCCTGGGAAAAGACAGTCTTGATGGTAGAATATGTCTCTCTAAAATCTCAAAATATGCTTCTGCGTCAATGGGAACTTCACATCCATGCTCTGTGCACTGATGCCCCCCCCCCCCAAAAAAAAACAAAAAAACAAAAAAAAAACATGACAGATGTTGCACCTTTCTCTGATAATGGTCTGGATGGTTCATTTAATCTTTGCTCGAATCCATCTTTTCTATTTTTTGAGTGTTTTGCAGGTGTCAAATTCTAGTTTTGTTTATATTTTTTAAGTTATTCTGTGATCATTGGAAATATTTCCTTTTAACAAATTACACACTCTTGTTACATATTGCACATAAGAAATTTTTTTTTTTTTTTGAAAATGGGGTTTGTATTTAAATTGCCATCTATATATCTATGTAATTTGAAAGACAAGAAGACTGTTTCTCAATCCATTCCTAAACAATTCTCTAAAAAATGATCTGCTGAAAGAGCCCACTGCCATTAGGGAACACTGTTGCCATGAACGTGCATACTTGGTACGCAGCAACATTTAGGTAGGTGGTATGTGTCAAAGTAACATCCCAATGAATGCCATGACCCAAGGATTCCCAGCAATACATTGCCTAGAGCATCACGCCTCTTTCAACTTGCTTTCTTTTCATAGTGCATCCTCATGCCATCTCTTCTCCAGGTAAGCAGCATACATGGCTGTCCACATGTGAGGTAGAAGAAAATGTCATTCATTAGATCTGGACACCTCCTTCCAATCTTCCATTGTCCAGTTGCACAGATCCTTACTCTTACCCATGTTGTTTCTGTTTCCAACCGGTACCATTGTATTGACACATGATTTAAATGTTGATGCTGATTGGTGTGTGTATGTGCTTGTGTGTGTGCATGTGCTTGTGTGTGTGTGTGTGTGTGTGTGTGGTCTGTGATCTGTGCAGGAGGGGGAGGCGGATGGAGGGACTTCACTACACAGCTATGGGCTGGGAAATCTCTGATTGAAGGAGCAGAAGGGGGCTCATCTTGCCCTCAGGCCTTGTCTAAACTTGGTTGGGCAACTTTCGGGGGATTTGGAGGAGGTGGAGGTGCATGTACTGCTGGAGGTGGTGGAGGAGGATACAGAGGTTGGTGTATAAAGATCATTAATCACTCAGCACTACCAATGCTGGCAGGGTGATGACTAGCATGTGATATTTCATTCTACATGAAGCACCACCAGATGTTTTGTACTGTCTTGATGTAATACTTGTATGTTTAGTTAGTGTACACATTTGAATCAAGGAAAAATAGTTAGTGTACACATTTGAATCAAGGAAAAATTTGGAGGAGTGTTGTTGTCACTACAGTTTCGACCTTTTTTACACTTCTGTTTAGGCGGTGATGTTTCCCACACTGATGACATCACAGCAGATGGGCAGGATGGTATTTCTTTTGTCCATCCCTCAGGAGAAATCTTTCTGCAGCCGTTGGCAGGTGTGAGATTCAGACATAAATATTTACTTCAGAATAATATTTTATTACTACATGTAAATGAAACACTGCATTTTTATAAACAGTACAGTAATACTTCATTAAAGTAACAATCATTTTGAAGAATTTAATGAAAACAATCATATAATGTTATGAACTGAAAACACTGATTGATGAATTGTGTATACTTTATGAAATGTTTGTGTATATATTCAAGTGCACGGGCCTGCTTTTTTTTAGGGATCTAATATTATTGTACACACTTGATGCTGAGAAGATATTGTATTCAATATCAATCTCTTAATAATACTTTAAAATGCATTTAAATGATGCAAAATGTTCAGTAATATTTAATTCCAAGTTACAAATCAGGGAGAACCAAGACACTGTAAGGTGCTTTCAAGTTGTCACCATTGATAATGCAATTTTATTTTTAGTAAAATCTTCAAGTGATTCTGAATTAGTTAGGGTAAAGGTATTGGCTATAAATAATTCAGAAAACACAAGGTTTCATGTGTTTGGTATAGTGTCATGAATTAAATCACTGAAATGTTGCTGCTTTTGCAAGAACAACAGGACAACTTTGAAAGCTCAGTGATTTGCAGTTTATTTCTGAATCAATGACACAATGTTGGGAAACTCAACACAAGTATAGAATAAACCCTACTGGGTCCTGAATTTTCTACTGTACAAAAAAAATAAAATCATTAAAATAACATGGACAGCATAAAAGCGCTTATAAAAATGAAATAATTATTATACAAATTTATACAAACATAAACCACAGCTGTTTTATTGCAAACATAATAATGGTTATAATGCTGACTAGTATACCAATATTGGTTAACAATTTGTAAAAAAACAAAAAACAAAAAACATTTAACCTTCCACAAAAGAAAAAAAAATTGTACTTCTAAACACGTCTTGAAGTATATGTTAATCATCCCTGAGTATGTATTCAGGTCGTTACATTGTATGATCGTTTATGAAGGTTTCAGAACAATTATGCTATTATAATGATACATCACTGCATGGAACATGCCATGAATGCTTAATGTACATGAAGCGTCTGTAAAGTGTTACTAATTTTATTTTACAATAATTGTTTTTGTTTATTTTAATAGTATAGTGTTTCTTTTGAACAATACAATTAAACAGGAAAATGCACACACAATGTAAGTAAAAATAAGATACTAGCAAGCATACATTGTGTTCTTTGTTAAGATGGCTCAGCTTGGTCAGAATTTAACCTTTAAATTTTTTTTTACAAAATTGCAAGTTGTGGCAGGAATGTTAACATTGTCATTCAGCAACAGCCTCTCTCAGCACATCAGCCAGATTCTCATTCCCATGTGCAGAAATGGGTTGTGTCAAGAGAACTTTTTTCATTTCTCTTGTATGAGTCATGCAGTGGGCTTTAACTAGAATAAAACTCTCTGCTGCTGTAAGTGGCTTACCTAGCTCTTCACAAAATGCTCTTCACAAAATGTTACCCTTTTGGGTATCAAAATGTTATCTTTTACTCCACTGAAATGAGGACTACTTAGAATTTCATTTTGTGGATAGATACTGTGTCGTGAGTACATTTAACCTTGATCAAAATCCTGTGACAGACATAGTAATCAGACTACAACAAGGCAACAAGACTATATAGCCAAGGACCCTTTTTCAAATTACTGATTGCTATGTCTGTCACAGGATTTTAATCAAGGATTATTTTCTTTTTAAAAATTACAAAAATTAAACCTTGATCAAAATCCTGTGACAGACATAGCAATCAGTAATTTGAAAAAGGTCCTTGGCTATGTAGTCTTGTTGCCTGCATGCTCTGCCACTGAACACAGAGCAGTGCATTCTCTCAGTGAGACAAAAATAAATTGCAGTAAACATCACCTACCTATATATATATAATGTATTTTTGTCTCACTGAGAGAGTGCACTGCTCTGTGTTCAGTGGCAGAGCATGCAGGCATATATATATATTGAACGCTGCATTTAAGCCTTTGTTGTTTCATTAGAAACTATAGGTATAATGATAAAAGTCATAATAAAATTGCATTGTTAACATTGCATATGCATTTGTTTTGCCATACTATTCAAATGGGTGCTATTAATTTCCAATAATAATATAGATAATGCTTCTTCTTAAAAACCCAGATATAGGTATTAAGTGTTTTGTGTTTTTGTTGTTATTTGGTCTCAAATCAGTCTTTATCCTTGCTGTGGGGTAGGAGTGGCTGCCAGCAGTAGTAACATTTGTTAATTTTTATAGCTCACAGTAAGTCATACTGTGTCCTAAACCACATCCACAAGTCTATGTCACCTTAACAAAGAGCTTAATGTAGTTTGAATGGAAATTTGGGAATGTATTTACAAAAAGATGGGTAACTGTTGACTTCAGGTATTTTTTAGCTTAATAAAGAAGCATTATTTGTGGAGAATTGTGTAAATTTTACCCATCCCTGTATTTTATCCATGTATCCACTGGTGTATGTTACCCTAGTGTTCACACTTTACAGGAAGAAAAGGTTCACTTAACTTCTGTAATGACTGCATGATTAACTGCAGGCACTATGGCAAGAACACTTAGAGAAGATGAATGGCAGAGCAACAGCGCTGTGACAGATGCTGTCTAGGATCATGGAACAAAGTGTATTTAAATCAAACAATTTCTCTGCATCAGGGACACATTACTCAACTTCTGACACACTTCTGCCATCAGAGCCACTGTTCCCTCTCGCTCACACAATGATATGCACACATACAAGGTTTACTCGCCATCACCTCGTCTTCTTGCACAATTACACACACACACACACACACACACAAAAACTTTGCTTAGCTGTTTCCCTCTCTCACTCTCATTAGTCTCACTTTGCCATGTTTCAGATTCTTTGCTTTTTTTCAGAGTGCCATAAAACATAAGTCTCTTGTGATTTCTAAGCATAGAAGCAAGAAACTTGTTTGTACACACAAAGACTCTCATCAGTAGCTCATTATAAGGCAGTATTTGGTAGACTGAATATTGCCAAAAAAGAGAATGTCTACATCACTGAAAAAGAGGTCTACTACACCAGCAGGATCTCATTGGTGTATTTATGTTTGCAGAAGAAACTAACGCCATGGTTACTTGAGAAGGCCATGCTGCTGAAACAACTGTGTGACTGTTACACTGTGTGTTCTAACATCTTTCCATCAGAGTCAGAATTTGCTTTTTAAACCATAGTAGTTCTGTGCATCAGTGAGCCTTGGGTGCCCATGACCCATTTGTCCTTCCTTGTGTCACATTTTTGTAAGTAACTACTGCACTCCTGCAACATTCCAAAAGACCTGCCGTTTTGGAGATGCTCTGACTCTTGTCAAAGTGGCTCAGATTCATATGTTCTTCGTTGTTCCTGCTTCCCGCATATTCACTTCAAGAACCGACTGTTCACTTGCTGCCTAATATATTCCATCCCCGTGACAGGTGCCATTGTAATGAAATAACTAAAGAGTAAATGTTATTCTTTTTATCTGTCAGTTAATGTTATGACTGATCAATGAGTCTAGCATAGACTCTACTCTGATTATTAGTACTAAATGATTAAGACAAATTAAGTTTTGCATGGAATGGTTTTCTCCATTTTTCATCCCTTCTTGATCCTGTTAGCATTTGTTTAAGATTGATGTAAGGAAATTGCCACTGTTCAGATTGGTTGTCCTGATCTCTATGGGGATACATTGGGATACATTGCTGCAGGTTGATATGTAAATCATATGGAAATATGTTAATGGTTGTGACATCATGATGAATTTAATGCAGGCTATTTTTGCATCCTAGTTTTTATATATGAATGGAATATATGAATATATGTGGATATTTAATATAATAATAATTGAATATGTGGGCTTAAGAGAGAATGGTATGTTTTGAAAGAGTCACATCAAACTTTGTTTTCCACTCACTAAATCTATTGGTTTTCAACTAAAAAGTGTTTGATGAGTTGTTAGAGGTGTTGATTTGTTTCTGTCTGATGTCTTCAGCCATGGAGAGTCATGGGGAGGCTGAGATTGAAGTGCACCTGAATTGCAGCCACTGTCAAACTCAGAGCTGTAAACGAGATGAAGACAGCAGACTAATCCTCTGCCTTTGCCACAACGAGGAAGTGCTCGCTTCAGACAATATCACCTGCATAGGTAACTAAGCATATCAAGCTGTTGTTCTTTTCTATATTCCTGTTGACTTGAGAGTTTATGATATTAGAAAGAAAAAATATAAAATATAAAAGATTTTTACTCAGTCCACACTATGTTTTTATGCTAAATTCAGCAAATGAACAGTAAATATGCTCAGATTTCTAGCAAGCTAACTGCTGTTTAAATGGCAGCTTTTGCCAGCTTGTTATTTCCTTTTCTAGCCTTATCATAATCTATACAGCTTGACTATTAATTAGTTACTGTATTCTGTCTTAATTTCTTTTTGGAACCAAAAGTTATTACAGAAGAGACACCAAGACATAGTTATTGATGAACTGAATAAGTCACTTTCACTTTCAAGTACTTTTAGGGCTAGATGAATGAAGGATCAAATACAACTAGGAATGCACAATAGTGTTTGGAATCATATCTGTTTTGGCAGATATTTACTGGAAACAAGTCTTTAAGTAGAATCATGATGACAAGTTATTAATAAATTAAATAACTTTTAATAATTAAAAATAGAAAATAACCTTTAAAAATAAACAAAACTGATTAAAAATGTAATTATACAGGGAAAAATATACATATAAACTTGGATGTAGACAAAAAAAACAATGACAGGTGGAAAAATAATAAGTTATTTTATTGTTATTTATTATTTTTTTATTATTTTATTTATTATTACTTTAATAAGTTTACGCTTTTATTTGCAGTGGCAAGAAACACAACTGTGAAAGTTAATGAAACCTTTTCTAATGTTTACTAGTTCAGTGTCGGACATATATATGCTTTACTTTTGTTCTTTGTTTGTTTTTCTCTCTCTCTCTCTCTCTCTAACTTTCTCTCTCTCTTCCTCTTTATCGTTCCCTCTCTTCCTCTTTATCGTTCCCCATCTCTCTCTCTCTCTCTCTCTCTCTCTGTGTCCACTGATCCCCCAGTAGAAGCTCAGGGTCCAGTGGCTGAGGGACACCCATCAATGTCTCTGATATTGGCTGTGGTCGCATCCACTGCGGTGACGGGCATTGTGTTGACCTGCGCCAGCCTCACATTCAGTAAGAGAGTCTTCCGCTTCTGCATCAACTCTACCTTCCACCGCCTCTGACATGCTCCACCTCAACATCTTCACTCTCCCTGACACTGTACACAACCACTTAAAATTACAAAAGACTCTTCAAAGGGACGTAGACATACAGGAGAGGAGAGATCTATTTTAGTACAATCCTCAAAAGAATCAGATACAGTTACAGTATTTTTATGGTGAATTATTGCATGTGAGCTCTTTGCTGTTAAAGCCTTTGGGGGCTTGTTGGACTGTAATTGTCTTTGAAGACAAAATATTGTCTTTGAAAAAAGTGACCTTATGTCATAGTTTTCATGTATTTGTGTCTTAATATGTAGGTAAACATGCAATCTTAAACACAGATTGTAGTGCCACATAGGTTACTGGGCAGCACTTTTTCAAATCTATAGCACTCTCTTAAACCCCAGGTCAGAGTGTTTTTTTCTAAAATTTGATGTAACTTGCAATTATATTAATATAGTGAAATTCGTTTGAGATTAAAATAAATAATCCTAATTACATAAGTAATAATGAACTCATAGAAGCATAAGAAATGTTTTTTGTACCAAAACTTGACAATAAATCACATAGAAACACATTTTATTTGCATGAAAAACATAATAAAACTGCAATGCAGTATAAAATCTGATACAAACAAATAAAAAAATAACAGAAGACTAGCCATGATTATAGCCAGGCTAAAATGGTGAGTGTATAAACTAACCCTTATTTTCCATCTAAGACCTTTTTAAATACCATAGCTTAAAGCTAAACACAAAGTTAACCATTAATATTATAATTATTATATACTAATGGCAACTTTTTAGCATAACCAGCCAGACATGTTTATTCCCTTATAAATTTTTCCTTATCGACCATTTGGCACATTGTAATTCATTTGAGAGCCAAAAACATCTGTATTTGCTCCTTTATGAGACAGCTGTTAAAACAGTTAAGCTTTGTATCTTATCTAATGGGGATATATGCTTAGAACTCATTTTATTACCTGACAAGGTAGTGTTGCACATTAATGCTAAAAGGAATAGTAGGGAACCAAGAAAGTGACTGCTATTAACCTTATTTTGTTTAATGCCTTGTGGCCTTTGAGTATGAGCAAGAGAGCCAAATTATCTCCAGAGTGTCTTTAGTCTCTTCAAAGAGCTACTGTATCAGTGTTGGCTGAGCAATATCCTTATTGTTGCTGCTATTTGATATGTGATTTTTTTTATTCAAAACAAATTTTATTCAAGGGCTTTAAATAAAATCATTTCCAGTATAGGATGGTGAGGGAATGTTTTGAGTGTCCATGCACTGTCCCCATGAATGTGAGCATCTTGTGTAATGGACAAGAGTAATGTGAAATTTGACCCTATTTTAGCATATGTAATTATTAACAGCTTTTTAAATATAATTTATTACTATCCCCTTACACCATCAATCAAATCAATGACTGCTTTCTATTCTGACCTAAAATTTACCCACTAAGAAGTATGTTCTACCAGATTGTCATGATAAAAATTGTAACATGTAGGGGAGAATGGGGTTGGCTGGCACATTTTTTTGGGCTTGCCAAATGTATGTAATATAACAAACATCAGCCAGTTAAATCTTGTCAGACACTTTTAATCTGATAAAGTAAAAATATTAGTTCATACCTACACAAATTTATGTTGGCACATGTTATGGTGATGGCTGGTATTGGATATTGCTTCTTATCCCAAAGAAATCCCACAAAAATGTTTCTGCTTGTTCATAAACAGATATAATGTTTAAAAACGGAAACCTTTATGGTTTGTATAACTGTTCTTAGTTCAGATATGCTGAGTCAAAGCCAGTGTAAATTACTTAACACCCACATTTATTAATGCACACAACTGAATTCTTTGCATTTTCCAGCTAACAAAATACCATAAGCATCTCTCAAAATTCAAGGACTAAACACAAAAATACCAAAAAATCAAATCAAATTCTTTACATAATCTGAAGAATGCCAGATTCTTCTCTGGCTAAAATGTTTAAGAGAAGCAGCAGCTATCATCTGTAGGAGGCCCACCTAATGTATGTGATGATCATAGACCTCCATGACGGAAATAAGTCCTCTACAGGGCTGAGAAATGGTAATTATAGAGGGAAGAAAATAGACACTGTTTCTGAATGGGGTGAAATTCAGTCTGGGACTACATGGAAACTGTGAGCTATTGCATTGTTTTATAAATAGATGTGCATGTTTGGTTGTACCTGCTCCTCTTTCTCTTCTAGAACATCCCTTTCCATGTAGTTTATGCCAGAACAAAAGTAGGCATTCTGTATTATAGGGCCCAATTTAGAATTTATGTAACAGAAGGACATTGGTTGAGTTTTACTTACATAATTATATTGGGATCCTTCTTTCTTAGAACATTCAGTATGGCTTTTTCTTATTATGTCCACACTGCTCTAAAGAAGATAACCTCTTCTGCATAAAAAATATATTCAATGTGTAGGCCTGTGTTTGGACAGTCCTTAATTCTGATTACAGCTCTCTCTATGTGTAAATTGGATCTAGCCATTTGAGTCACCCTATTGATAAGACAGAGGTACCACTGGTATTTAAAATCGGGCACTCTTTGTTATGTAGGGTAGTCTCCTACCCCCATGAGGCCACTAGGCCAGCAGACCATTGTGAACTTCTGACCCTCAAGTATAAAGTCACGTAGTACCACTATAACATACGAGATATGTATGCACATGCCATGAGGAATCTCATGTAGTGATTTATATCACTTAATGTTCTGTGTACACTGTGTTATGTTATCTAACTTAACTGGTCATTCTGAGTGGCTCCACAACAGGACATCAGGATGCATGTCACACCCAATCCTCCTGTTGTGGGGATTGGTTATTGGCTGGTATAACTATTTGAAGTTTAGGAAGCATAGTGGCCGGTTTAAACATTCAAATGTAAACATAGATGGTCATTGGTTACTCTGAACTGTTTTAACTATTTGGCTATATTAGAGTGAATCACAGAGTATCACATTGGAATATTTCCTTCTTGGTGCCTGTAGAGCATAGTCATATTTGTAGGTCGAGATTGAACACGCAAACTGGAGGGAAGGGGGTCACACTCAACAACCCTACAAAGGGGAACTGGACTGGCTTTTATTTCTCTTAATTAAGTCAAACATTGATTCAGTGTATATTAAAACATGGCTAGGAAAGCTGTATTCTGCTGTGTTCTGTCTTGTTTATATTATCACTAACAGACACAGACTCACATGCAAAGAACAATGCACATACTAACTGTGTTTTTTGGAATTTTTTCATAGTGGTATACAAAAGCTATATATAAAGTTTTTTTTCGGATACAGTGTTCGGCTACTGAAAGTTCTTAGATCCACATTCAATATAGTTCCCTGTTCTGTCTCCGATTGTTGCTTTGCAGTCAATACTTCTAGATAAGGAATAGCAGTTTTTATGGAATATTTTAATCAAGTTATTATTAGTTCATCACATTTTAATTTTATCCTACTGTATGTTGGAACCATTTTAGAAATGCAAAAATATAGTTGCAATATTGTTGATTCACATCTCTATTAACTAAAATTAATTTTTTTAGTAACTTTCTCCGAATCATTACTGTAACACTGTAACACTGTAACACTACACTTGACCTTCAAATGGCTTGATTTGAGTGTAGGTTAAGAGGCCAACATTACATTTTATATTTTATATATTATATAGTTTGTTACTTTTGGTGCTACCCTGATCCATGAATGATGCCAATCATCCCCATTATACGCTTAATCTGATCATCTAATTCCTAACCTTTTTAAATCTGACCTTGTGAGGTGCTCTGCCTCTGTATGTTGCAATAAGGCCGGAAGGGGAATTTAGCATGTAGGGTTAAAGAACTAGTCTGAAAAAAAAGAATGAGGTAATCTGAAAAGCCCATCTAATATCTGCTCATAACTCTCTTTGGAATGTTGTGAATTATGCATGTACACATATCTCAGTCAGAATGCAGCTTATTTAATGTTTTTTTCCATTAAACCTGCAAATGTGAGTTTGTGTGAATTACACCTTAAATGAGTGAAATATCAGGATGCTCTGAATTATGTGTGTATGCAATGTGACCTCATTGGGGAGGATATAATCATGCAATGCTTATTATTGAATTTGAGCTATTCGTCTGTGTTGGACTGTTGCATTATTTTCAGTTTGACTGATGCACTAACTGTAGCATGCTGTGTTTGTCAAGTACTTGGTAAGATGAATAAAGATTTTCTGTAACAAGTCTTGACAAAAAAAGTTAGAAGTTTTGCCAGGCCATTAACCATGAAACATCTTTGAACAACTAAAATTATATATTGAAAGTCCAAGAAATTTGAAACCCTCTTTCTCTGTAAAAAATTTAAAAGAAATAGTACCTTTCTGTTTTAACAAATTAATTTTGTGTTTAAAGAGTTTAATTTCGGATTCATCATATTTTCATTTCATTATGAAATATATATATACATATTCATGTCATATTTTTATCATGTCAAAAATACAGTAAGTTGAAACAGATTTCATGAAACCAATGTACTGCTTTGTGTCTCCTTCCAAAACAATGCAGTATGTTAAAAGAACCTTTTTTTTATCAATTCCTTAGTGCTTTTACAAACCATGCTTTAAATTTGCATGATTGGTTCTTTTGCACAAACCAAGTTTTCCAAAAGAAAGAATTTGTGGTAACTTTTTAATTTAGCAACTTAGAAGTTTTTAATTCATTCCTACCAGAAACCATAGAAAAAGCTAAAGTTCAGGCTGTGTGTTGAGATCTTGGATATTGTGAAATATGCAATTGTAAAATAATATTGTAAAAACTGCTTTTTCTATACTCTTACTATATTTAAGATTCTATATTCATTACGTGCATGGTTATATGCAGTAAAATGCATTCCTAAGACTGCAAGGTTATGTGTACTGTTACAGTATAATGGTTGTGGCCATATGTTCAGTATGTTGTTTGAAATTTTAAATGTTTAGTCACATAATTCTGCATCTGAGTTCAATTAGATGTACTGAAATACGTCAAAATTATTGTATTATAATCTGTGGCACATTTTTTTGCAGAGCTTTTTTTTAGGTCAGTGCAAAAAGATTAATACATACCTTTGCATTCAGTTTTTTAAAGATCGTAAGAATCATTTTTTTAAAGTGTTGTTGGTCTTGTAGTTTTCTGAGTTGAGTTTTGCATCCATGCGGTTCAAAGGTGTAAAGCGGGTTCTCTTGTGGTCCTCGCCTTGCAGAGCTACTTGGTGGTTAACTCTTGTCTTTTCCCCTGAGCTCTCCCCAATGCAGGTTGGTAGTCTGTTCTCGGGCAACTCCCCTTCCTCTCTTATTCCCAATCCCCCACACTTCCCACCCTTGGTCAACTTCCTGCCGGCTTCGCTTCGCGCCACTGCGCCAGCAGCCCGACGGCAAAGGGGACCTCTCACCTGCACGCAGCGCCCACCCCCCAGGCAGACTACCAACCTGCATTGGGGACAAGGGCGGCCACTGCTGAGGGTGAGTGCTTTCCTGCCCAACTGCCAGTGGAGAGGGCAAGCGCTTCCCCATCCCAGACTAAGTTTAAAGTTGACAGTTTGGTGATTACATTAAAAATTACATATATTTTTCCCTTAGCCTAAATGTAGTCAATCAGCATGTTTGGTATTTGCACTGGAGCACATTACATCCATAAATCATCACACACCTGCCCTAAACTGTGTTAATAGACAATGTCATTTAATATTGTTTATCTGGGTTTAGACACTGTATGACATGTTATTTAATTTTCAAAAGGTAGCTCAGTGTTACATTTACTGGTCTGCGATTTGAACCGGTGACCTTCAGTTTAAGATCACTAATGCTAATGGATTTAGCTATGCATAAAAGTTTAAATGTTTCATTTCACTATGTGCGTTTACATATCTGCTGATGACAATAAAGTAACCTTTGACCCAGATGCAGTTTAAGCAAGTTGAGAGACGTTTTGGGGATGTATTTATTTTGGGTGACTTTTAGCATTGTTTGTCATGTAGCTCTAGCACTTAACTAAAGAAGCAAAGTCTCATTGCCAAATATGTCTCGGCTGTTCTTTTAAAACATGAGGGCAAGTGTGTGAACCCAGATTTTAGCTTCTTGCTTTAATAGCAATATAATCTACATAATTTGTTTCTCATAGTAGTTTTATAGTTGTTGGAACAGTAGTTAATAGGTGCTTGTTGCTCTTTGCATACTTGGTGCAGTATTTTATTTGTATTTGTTTTGATACCTCAGACTATGGACTCCCAAACCCATTTAGCTGTAAGTTATAAGATGTGGGTTTTCAGCCCCTTTTTGTTGACCTTGCCTATGTGCCGTATGTCTTTGCAGTGTACTATCGAAAGAAGAACCATCTTCATGCTGTGCGGCTGCGGCTGCAGAGCCCTGAGTACAAGCTGAGTAAGATCCGCTCCTCCACCATCATGACTGACTACAATCCAAACTACTGCTTCGCTGGCAAGGCAGCATCACTTAGTGAGCTAAAGGAGGTTCCACGCAAGAACATCACGCTGCTCAGGTGCTTCTGCTCTACCTACAATGTTACCTACAGAAGCAACACTAGCTTTGTAAAAATAAATATACTTGTTTATATATGTTTTTTTGGCTCAAGAAATGATGTAACGCCCCTTGTGTTCCATGTGTCCGTGTTTTGTTTTGTTAAAGACATGTGCTCATGTCCTCCATTGTGTAGCCACGCCCTAGCCCCGCCTCACAGCTGTGTCTCATGTTTTGTCATTTCCATCAGCTGTTTCTCGTTTGTGCTCCCAGTTTTACTTTGTGTGTTTCCCTTAGTCCTTGCTGGTCTTTGTATGTCATGTTGTTCTGCCACGTGCTATTTCATGTGTTTTGACCCCGTTTATGTTTCTTTTTGTAAATAAAACCCCACGCTCGCTGTGACAGATGACTTATAGCTTTAAGAAATAATGGATGGTATAAACCAAGGGTTTGACTAACTATGTGCAGCAGTAGTGTATATTTAATTTTTTCTTGCTGTGGGTTCTCCTGCAGAGGCTGCTGCAGCTCTAATAATATCCACCTTTAGATGCCCCTGAAGGCTTAATGAACCCCTTAAGCTCTTTACATGGTACAGCTGGCTAACTGTCACTGCTTTTAAGCAACATGTGCAGACATCTTTTGATCCTTTACAAAGTTACTTTACTTAGGAAAAAAATATAGCTCATGAGCAAGTTGCATTTGTTTACAAGTCTCTGACATGTGATTGGGCAAACTATTTTACTGCAGATCTAGCACAAAACCTGTATGTAGTGTAACATGTATAACATAGTTAATAGAGTAGTGTAGAGTAGTAGAATAATATTTCATATGTAATATTAAAAATTTTTTTGGCAAACTTAAGCACGAAGTGTTGTTCCACAACTCATCTTCACTTGCCACGACTGAGCTTTTGGTGGAGACTTTATTAACACCTAATCATGATACTCTCACCTGTTACCAGTTTACCTGCTTATTCTGGAATGTGCTAAATAGGTGTAACCTTAATATTAACTTGTTTTTATTATCCATATTTACTATTCATTTGACCCTTTTACTTTTCCAATGTTGTGTTGTCTTTTTTCTTTTTTTTCAATTTTACAAATTGTCCACTTTTTCCAGAAGTGGGATTTGTAATCAATTACGAGTTTAATTACAATTACAATATTTAATTTGTCAAATTGGTTCATTATAGGGCTTTGGGGCATGGTGCATTTGGAGAAGTGTATGAAGGCCAGGTACTGTGTATGAATGGAGAAAACACTGCCATGCAGGTCGCTATCAAGGTCAGTATCAGTTTTAGAACTGTTTGTGTGTCAACGGTGTGGTCTGCTTTGGATAGATCTTAATAGCTTCTGTTTTTCCTTCCCTGGGCTGTATGTTAGACGCTTCCGGAAATCTGTTCTGAACAAGATGAGATGGATTTCCTCATGGAGGCACTGATTATGAGGTGCATTTGTCACACAAACACGCACACACAAAGCTGGTTGCACGTACTCTGGTTGCACATGTGCAAGTCAGGCAAAAAATAAGGGAGTTATTACAGTCTTTCATTAGCCAGAACAACCTAAGGGGATGATTTGTCGTGTTTTTTTTTTTGCATGTTTGTTTTGGTTACTCGCTTCACAGATGTTTCTTGTTATAGAGGTCCAGTTAATGCATCCTCTTCACTCAGACAGCAGCTGTTCTTCCGTTTCTCACTCCAGAAATTTATGAAGCACACTACCATGTAGCTTACTGGCCTCTTGAAAGAGCTATTGATGTAAGCAAGGATTAAATGCAGTCATTTTACCTCACTGAACCATGCCTCTCATTAGTAATCTATTCTGAGAATTTGGTGATGGCCCCTTTAACTTGTTCAGAGTCAGTCAGAGCTTTTTTGTTGTACATATCAAAGAAATGCTGTCTTAAACCTGGTTGTCACTTTCTCTGATTTCATCCACTTCTCATTACTAACAACATTGCGCAGCAATGTTTAATCACAAAGACAAATAATCACTCATTTCTACTTTCAAGTTCCCTAAGTTTTGTACAGCTTACAGTAGTATGAAAGTAATTGTACACAAATGTTTTCCCATGTAGTTTTTAAATTAAATGTCATCAAATAAAAGAAATATATAAAAATACAATTTACACAGTTATACAATAAATTATTATTATTATTATTATTATTATTATTATTATTAAATAATAATTTGACTTAAAGAATGAAGTAAATGTATTAAAGCATGACATCACAGCAGATGTAGTGGAAATGTTAGTGTTCTGCTCGTATGCTACAAAAAAAACTTAAAGGATGGATGGATGAAAGGATGGATGGATGGATTTATATGGAGAAACTGCAAAACTGGGAGTAAAACAAATGAGTATCTGCTTCCATTAAAGGCATTTGGGCTCACAGTGATCCCTACCATTTCCCTAAAACCCATGGACATTGACATGTACAGGATTTGGGTTTTCTGACATGTATTGTTTGTGTGCCTTAAGGCATTGATTTGTATATTTTACCAGTGGCAAAATCAGGTACAAATAGATGCCAGGTAACCTGATTCCTAGCCACATGCCAGCATCCATGACCACTGGTTTCAGGGTAAGTTGTAGGGATCACAGCTGAGTCCAGCTGTTTAATTTTATTAAATTTATTCAGGCAGATAGTTGCTTGTTTTACTCCTGGTTTCACAGTTTTCCCTGCTGAAGGCAGCTGCGTAGAAGCATGTTTTTGTATTGTTGTTTTCCAGTGGGAAAGTGACATCAATACTTACCCTCTGTAGCCTGATTTAGCAGAAATGGCTACATGCTTGTGTCAGTCTTAAAAGGTTAAACACATAATCCTTTTTGCTTCCAGGGTAGATCTTTCTACAGATTAAACTAAAAGAGAACATGCCAATGTTGTAACTTTTGAAAAAAAACAAAAAACAGATGGAAATCCATTTGGTAGTAGCTGTTAATAAATGCTTCTTGTGATTCTGCTAAAGCTGCTGTTTTAGTTCTGCTAATAAAAAAATTTTCACTTCTTCAAATTGGTGACTGGTCTAATTTCTTTTGGAATAAAGTCTTGTTAATGTTAATTCAATTTAAAAACTTTCCATGAAATTACTATTTCCAACGGTTACTTATGACAGTGACAATGTGGCTCCTTTGTGTGTGTGCATTTGCAGCAAGTTTAGCCATCAGAACATAGTGCGCTGCATTGGAGTCAGCCTGCAAATCCTGCCCCGGTTTATTCTTCTGGAGCTCATGACTGGAGGAGACATGAAGAGCTTTTTGAGACAGAACCGTCCCAAAGCTGTGAGTGACTGTGTGCTTTGTGTTTGAGTATGTGTAGGTGACTAAGGAATGAACATAACGCTGTGTATACATTATTTATCCCTGCTACTGAACGCATAAACATTCCTTACATTCTGTCTTATTTTAATCATTTAACAACAAAACAAGGCAGATGCTCTGACTGTAACCAGTTAATAGAGAATGTACATTGAATGTGAATGTAATTGAGTTTGATATTGCTGTAACCTTTCTGGGGTGATAGGAAGTAAGCACGAGTTTAATGCTTAGAAGATTTACTCTTAAATAAATAAACACAAAATTAACAAAACAGACTAAGAAAACCAAAACACAAAGGAACAGAAAGACAAACTTAACTCACAAGGTTGCAAACAAGGCCAGGCTCTTCAGAAAACTTTCAACATTCCAACAATAACCCACAAAGACTGAGCCAAACACAGGGGTATATATGGAGACCATGAAACAAGGGCGGAGACAAGGTGAAGCTAAGAACACATGACACACAGAGCAGACTAATCAAACACAGGGACATAGACCAGACAACCCTTACAATTGCATGATTGCATTTTAATAGTACAGCAAAACATGAACAAAAACTCTCAACTTTTAAGGGTTGCTGCAAGTGTGTTGTGTCAGTGGGATTAGTAAACTGATAGTATGCTGAGCTAATCTGACAGCTTCCACAAACTCCTCTCACAGAACCAGGCCTCCTCTCTATCTATGCTGGAGCTGCTACACATGGCCAGAGACATTGCATTTGGCTGCCAGTATCTAGAAGAGAACCACTTCATCCACAGGTAGTTATGGTGAAATTCCACAGCAACATTTGAATACTTGCCCAAGAATGGCAGGTACAGATACCACTTTTTGTAGTATTAGATGCAAAATATAAGGTAATGGTAAATTAGCGCATTGGCTCACACTGTTTGTTCGAGCTGGTTAAGGATTAGTGAATAAACATGTGCCATTTCCCACTTTAGAGACATTGCTGCACGGAACTGTTTGCTGACATGTCCTGGTCCAGAGAGGGTGGCCAAAATTGGAGATTTTGGAATGGCTCGAGACATATACAGGTGCTATTATTATTTCCTGTTTCATCGGTTGCTGTATGAATGAGCATGTGCTTTCCAAATCAGATTCATACTGTATAGAGTTCTAAATGCAAACACCAATTGTCAATAACCTTAATAAATTCCATTTACCATTTGCCAACTTTGCTGATAGTCCAAAGCCGCTGTGTTGCTTTTTAGTAACTTTTAATTTATATGGTTTTTGGTCTAAATAATATAAATATATGATCAAATAAATACAATCAAACTTACATGTTGATTGTTCTCGTACATATTATGTTTGATATTTGAAGATTCTGTAAGTATAAGGAATACTCAAGATGTTTTTTCCTTTAATGACAGAATGAAAATGCATAAAACTAGATTTAAACAACTGTGTTGACCTTTATACCTTTGCAAAAATTAGATTAATGAAACTAAACTCAAATGCTATAATGCAATAATCAAAAGATCTATACTGAGAATTACAACCCTGAAGGATTGTAGTTGTTCTAATAAGTCTCCTGCTTTTCCAGACAGCTTGCATTTGTTCTCTGCCTGCTAGCTAGCAATCCATAGCAGTAAGAAACAAATTTGGATTGTGATGGGTGTTTTAAAATTATATTGAGGCCTCCAGTTACAGCTCTAATTAAAGACATACTTTGACTATAATCAGAGAACTTGATATGCTTTGCCATTTAACAAGGCCAAGAAATGCTGTGGGAGCAGGCAATATTCAAAATGGTGCTTAGCACACTTTAGGCTTAGCAATGGAAACAATGTGCTGGAAAAACATAGCTACAGATACATCTACAATCATATAGTGACAATAATGACTATGGTACCAGTGGTGATGTACCACAGTGGGGGTATATGATTTGGCATACAATTAGTTATAGTAGTATGTGATTCTGGACAATATCGAAAGTGTTTTTCAGCCAATATCTTAAGCCTGAATCTACATCTGTTTCTTCCTCTGAAAAGCTCAGTGTTGAACAATTTGCAGAGAAGATGTTTGCTTGCAACTGGTGACAAGATTTAAAAAAAAAACAAAAAACAAACGACTTGATTTTAGTCAGACTGATTTAAAGTTGCACAGAAGTGTATATTTTCATACTTTTTTGTTTAGTATTATGACTTAAATATGTAGGAAAATACAATGACCGTTTATTGCCAAATCGAGTGTTACTAAAAAAACCACCCATTTTTTGCCTCCTAGGGCCAGTTACTATAGAAAGGGTGGTCGTGCTATGCTGCCAGTCAAATGGATGCCACCTGAAGCCTTCCTGGAGGGCATCTTCACCTGCAAGACGGACACCTGGTAAAATGGTTAAAGGATTTAAAAAAGAATACATTTTATTTACGTGATTCAGATGTGCATGTTATTTTCATTTGAGTAAAATGCATTATTGGTCCAAAAGTTTGGCTCCTGCTTATCCGGTGTTTCAGAGGTATTAATAAGTACTTGGTTCACACATTTTTGCAGTATCTACTGTTCTGGGAATCCTTTACACAAAATGCTGAAACATTGCTGTGAGGTTTTGACTGCATTGAGCTACAGGAGCATTAGTTAGATCATGCAATGATGCTGAATGATAGGTTCTGGATCATAAATGCCACATTCAATATCATTTAACACACAATCTGAATCCTTAATATGAATTGTGATCTTTCTTCTTAGTTTTGGCACATACCACTAATAATATCCAAACTCAAACAAGCCTGTATTGCGGGAATGACACAGTTGTCAAAAAACCTGAGTTTAACTTTATTTTAAATATTAAACAACAGATTAATCAGCAGTCAATAGATACAACACAGAAATACAAGGAGTAAAATAATTTCACACTTATATTTTAACACTATCACTTAAATAAATAGAAATAGAAATATTAGACTGTGTGCAGGAGAACCACTGCCACACTGCTGGTGCTGAGTCCTTTTTGGGAGTAGCTCCTTGTCTATCATTCTCTTGCATTGCGAATGTGGCAGGGATACAAAGTATTGTCTATTTTGCTTTTTTTGTTATTTTATAAAGCAGCTTATCTCTACAGTTAGTTTGAAGAGTACATTGTGGTTGTCTTCAAGATTGATCACTCATCCTAGAGCTATTGGATGGTACCCTGCCTATTCAGAGCTCATTGCTAGAGGGGCTTTATAGATAATGTTCACCTGTGGTGCAATGAAAGCGTATTGCTGGGTTCTTAATAGGGCATGGTGACCTTATGATACTGTGCAGTGCATTTTTATGAAGATTATACAGGCTGTGGGGGTGTAGATGAAAAATTGTCAGCAGTGTTGTCTGGATGTGTATTGCATTCAGATGCTTTTGTCTTTCAGTGTATGTTTTTTGGAAATCTTAATGTTGATGTAAAATTGTTCTTGTTGAAATTAACTTAATATTTATCTACATTTAAACACAATTAATGCACTACTTTCTTTAGTGTAGCAACAGATATCTTCTCTCCTACATTTGGCATCATTGTAATCAGACTGATTATTGTGTGTGATTTGTCTCCCTCTGTAGGTCATTTGGAGTACTGCTGTGGGAAATCTTCTCTCTGGGCTATATGCCTTACCCCTGTAAGACCAACCAGGAGGTGCTGGAGTTTGTGACAAGTGGAGGACGCATGGATCCTCCTAAAAGTTGCCCAGGCCCTGTGTAAGGAGCATTGTTTTACTTAACTTTCTAGTCTTAAATGGTCTAAACATAGTCCTTGTTCTAATGTACTGTTCACTGATTCCTGATTGGTTAAAGATATACTGTCAAATGAGATGTATCCATATGCTTTTTCTTTTAGTTTATCTGAAAGGTCAATATTTTACACACACACAGACACACACA
>JBBPDA010000001.1:45763893-45778031 GCA_037974385.1 Arnoldichthys spilopterus
AGCTTTACAGAAACCGGGTCCGAGCCCCCAAAGAGCAAGCCAAGGGCGACAGAGGCAAGGAAAAACTTTGGGAGGAACCAAGGCTCAAAAGGGGGAACCCATCCTCCTCTGGTTGACACCGGATGACATAAATGTTTATTACACATTATTGTCATAAGCTGGTGTCTTTAGTTTTGTTCTGGACCTTAAAGGGTAATGTAGCTTAATGTAGATTTTTATGGGCCTTCTGGCATTGCATTACATGCTGCTATCTATAAGAATGAGGAAAAGTAGGTCACACAGTTAAATCTGGTACAAAGGCAGTTGAGCAACTCTTTTTTTCGTCACCAAACATTATAACATTACTTTGTTTGGCAAAATGTGTAACCAATATAACTGACATACTCAGCTATCAATTTTCAGTACAAGTTCATGTAAAACCTTTATATTTTTGATCATATGGTATTTATCCATCATGGTTAATTGGCTGTTGTTTGCAGTTTTAACAGTCAGGGCTGTGGAAGCCTTGTGGTCGATTGTGTGGGCCGCAAGCTGTAAAAGATTGGTATATATGACTTGTTACCAAATGTAGCTTCCTTAGCTCCAATGCAAAACAAAACAAGCAGAATCATATTCCTGCCTTTTCTTCTTGTCCGTTGGTGTATTCCAGGACCCTGATGTCATAAACACACCTCTACCAGTGGAGTATGGGCCATCTGTGGAGGAAGAAAGCAGCACTGTGATTCGTCCAGGAGGCTCTGGCAGTATGACCCCTCTTCTGGTGACCCATTCCATGTCACATGATGCACCTCTCCAGCCCAGCGTTTCTGCCCCAATCCCTCAGGTCCACAAACCTCGCTTGCTGCTGCAGCGGCCACTCCAAATTACTCAGGAGGTGGCCACTTACCGTGAAGCTTTAGAGCCATGTTGGGCTGAGCCGGTCCCTGCTCCCGGAACCTGCTCTGGGGCCTGGCTACAGGTTCCAGAACACCGACCATGCTCAAGGTCCAGCTCCTCCTCAGGCAGCCAGAAACTGAAAAACAAAACCAAGAACCTGTGGAACCCAACCTATGGTTCCTGGGTTCTAGAGAGCTTTGGACGGGGAAAGACAGCTCTGTCCCACACCCAATCCATGCCCCTGTCCTGTACCTCCACCGCCCTGTCTATGCCTACCTCTACCTCAGAGCACAATGACTCTGGAACAGAAGTTAATACTTCCCCATGCTCAAACACATCTCCTACACCATCTCAGACAACCTCCAGTCCCCCGGGACCCTCAGGTCTCAAGTCACGGACAGGGCTAGCCAAGGCTGCAGGTGGCCCAATCACTACAGCCATGGACTTGGCCAAGCTCCAGAGCTTCCCTTGTGGTAATGTAAATTATGCCTACGATGAGCAGAGCTATGAGGCAGAGAGTTTGCCCTTAGTAGTTGCCAGGTCTCCAGAATCTCGCACTAGTTCGGCAGCTGGTTCCTCACTAGTAGCCATGGGTCTTGCTTCCTCCTCCATTAATCACAAACCACCGGTCAAACGTCATGCCAGCTATGGACATGAAGATGTCAGGAGGCATACAAAGCCTGAGAAACCCACACGGGACAGAGACTCTGGCTTCTCTCTGTCCGAAGACCTTAGCGTTACCCCTGTGTAGCATTTCTGAATCTTGCACTAACTAAAGCACCGTGTCCTACTGAAACCACCCAACACCTTGGTTGGCTGGGTTATCCCCTGAAGTCTTCAAACTTTTGTGTGATCATTTTGTGTATGATACACTGGAATTTTCTACAACTGGGATTGAGCACAGCATTTACTGAAAGCAGAAGTTACTTACTGCTGAACCACAGGTGAATGACTTTGCTAGTGAAAAGACAAAGGATGCTATGAAAGAGACAGTGCCCTGTATAAGTTATACAGAGTGATGGTTTCTATAGGAACTTGCACAAAGCTAACAGCAAGACCTTGGCTATCCCTACCTATACTGGATTCTCATCTGCAGTTAACACTGTGAAAACACAGTTATTATGTTCACTTTAAGAAACCCTGTGCAATTCTGACATCTTTTGATGTCCTGGCATTAGATGTAGATCAATACATAGACAAAGCTTTTATTGAGTTGTCCTCCAAAAGAGCTTTTATTAGTCCTTGTTAAGAGAAAAGCAGCAGGTTTTGAAACAATTCTCAAGCAAAAGAAATGGATATTTTGTAAATACATAACCTGAAACCGAAGGGTTATAACAATGGTTCCAATTTATAGTAAGAAGTTTATTTTTGCAATTGGAAGGTATTTGATAAAACAGTGAAAAGTTTTTTCTGAAATATAATTAGGTTAATGTGACGGTTGTTGTGCCAAGTGCCAAGAAGGTACGTTTGATCTGGATCTTGGAGGAAGAGAACCACTGGGGAACCATACTCTTTCTTCAAGCTTAAAATGCCAGTCTGATTCTAACATGCCAAAGTGTCAACAATTTTGACTGCATTCCATATTTTATTCTTTTTTTTCTGTTTTGATAAAAAAGTGTGGTATCTGTACGAAATGTAGAGAGTTCTATAAGGACTTGCTACAGTTTGGAGTAAATGGGTTTTTTTTGTGGCTGCTTCATTACCAGTGTATAGTATGTGGTGTTTTTTTTTCTTTACTTATACATATATGTGATATTACATTTTTTTACACTTAAAACTGAATGGTAGATTCCACATTTTGACCTCAATTTTTAACTTTCTGGATAAAAGTAGTATAATAGTTCTTTAGTGTAATACTTGTATTTGATATAACTTTCCAAATATATATAATTAGGGCTGCACAATTTAAATCAAAATCAGTATTGTGATTATGCCACAAAATATTGCGGTTATGATGTGTTTTTCAATATATTAATGGTTCCATTTAACGTTCCTCTGAATAAAAAGGAAGTATGTTATTGTTGTCTAAGCTCCAAAATGTACATTCACTACCCTCACATATGAACATTCACAATGTGTATTTACTACCCCCACATATGGAAACTAAGCTTTAAAACAACAAACAACAGTTTTCAAAGAATATTTTTGTGAGGTCACAAAATCAAACTTTTTACATAGATCTCCTTATTTATCCTTTAACAGATTAGCCCTACTCATTCACATGCAAGATCCTGGAAGTTCTGTGATTGGTTAGATGCTAATTTTTGTATTGTATTGCAGAGACCAATATTTCAGTAACAATATACAGATGTTATATTGTGCAGCCCTAATATATATATCAAAACATAGAAAACTGGTAGATTCTAATTTTTCACCACACTTTTTAGCTTTTTGGATGAAACAAAGTATCTGAATAAATCTCATGTTTGTTATTCACTCAGGCAGTACACACTTTCAACGTAATATACAACACTGTCCTAAATATCAGTAAACTACAAATTAGGGGTCTTATTCAACTTTATGTGGCCTTTATACATTCATTTATTAAGATGAAATTATTGCAATAATAAATTACAAATAAAAAAATCCACCTATACATTTAGTTAGAATATTTTAGTTCCTGTAAAACACACTTGAAAGTATTATTATTATTTTGTTATGATCAGGGATTACTGATAAGCCATCTTTATAGGAGCTCATGGAATCAATTACAAAATGTGAAAGTTCCTACAGCTTCTTTGGTCAGCTGTTTTTTTTTTTTTTGCAAATCCCATTTAAAGTTTACCTTCTTCTACAAAAGCAAACTGTAACCTCAGACTATATGTTCAACCTGGTAGCTCTTACTTGTAATGTTTAATACAAAAAAAAGTATTTTTCTTACTTTATGTTTAGCATCATTCTCTTTCTTTCTTTTCATTGCAGTAAATATTCATCCTTATTTAGTTGATACTTAAAATTAGTTAACCAGAAAAAACATGGATGTTATACATTTAAATTTATATTGATTTTACTTTGGACTAACAATTATAGTATGTAGCTATATGTTATGTAATCTCATATGTACTCTGTTTGTTTCAGTATTTCTTTGTGACTTTATCACTGCCAACAGGCTGCAGGAAACCTACAGTTTATGGGGAATTTGCAGCATCTTTAATAACCACAAGAGGGCACAACAGGTTTTGTTGGAAAGTTTGTTGGTTCTGGGAAAATGTTATTCCACATTGGGGGGCTGTCTGGATTGTCTCTGAGTAATCCTGGGCCTGAAATAAAAAAAAATCTTTTGATTAAAAACTATGATTCTGACAGTGATTGTGATTAGTGTAGTGTTTGTAAAGGACCTGGCATGACTCTGACAATTAAAATCCCATCTATAAAAGATAATGGTTTAAAAGGAAGCATAGAATACTTCAGGAGTCCATTAAACATCATTCTTTTTTCATTTGAATGTCATCCTTGTAAGAATCACTTTTCTTCTCCATACTGTCTGTCCATCTGTCCGACCATCAATACATGCATACCGATGTTCTTCCATTATCCTAGAAATAATTGCTTTGCTTTTCCAAACTTTTTCTGTTCATCTGTCTGTCTTTCTGTCTGTATGTCTGTCTGGATCTCTATCATATCTTCATAACTACAACTGAGGAAATTCATTAGTAAATCAAAAAGACAACCTCCAAAGTCCTTTGCTGGACCCATTTAGGAAAGGAAAAACAACATATTAAATGTTCCACTCTTTATTATGAGAAAAATGCTAAAATATGTACATTCTGTGACAAGAAATACTTTCACCTTACCCCTAAAAACAATAGTGTTTTAAGGTAAAAATTTGTCCGATCTGTCATATAAAATACTCTCACAGGAATACAGAAATGCACATTGCCGCCCAAGTTGTTAATCTTAATGCTGAACATCTCCGCAACTTAATACATTTTTTTAAATCAGCAGAATTATACTTGATAACATTGTTCACCATCAAGCTCTAAAAATAATCAGAAATACACTTAGATTTCATTTTCACAGACTGATTCATTGCATAATAGTTTGATCTTCAAGTAGGAATATTTAGGAAAAGAAAAAAAATAGGAATAAGGGTCTCATCATTGTCTAAACCTTCAGATCTACATAAACCCACACACACCATATATTTCAGTTATGGAAAGACAATGGCATTCCTTTGGACAGTCCCATTTGCAGAGACAAACTCCAGTCCTGCAGTGCAGCAATCCAGCTCAGTTTGATTATTCCCCAACTATAAACACACATGATTAAACTTACAATTTTAATTAGCAGGTGTAGTAACGGGGGCTAGAGGGGTTTGGTCAATGTATCTGGCTAGCCCGAATAGCTCGGTGCCAAAAATAACATTTCTCTGTAGTCTTCCATTCAACATGACCGTTTAAGCAGTTTAGTTTTCCTTGGCTTTTATGTCATTGCTTGTGCAAGAGCACAGAACAGAGCTTTACTGTTAAGGATTGAAATTTTAAAATGGGGCATGGTCATTTTAACCTTGTTTTTACCTGGACTGATGTAGGAGAGGTAGTCAGTCTTGTGCCTGGCTTTATGACAACTGGACAACAAGTTTGATTGCTTTGAAGGGGTGAAGAAGTATTGAACACAATGGCATTCTGAAAGGGATGACTAAGCTTCCATACATCCTGCCATGCTTTCTTAGTACTATCTTAGTTCAGTGTGGGGACTTTGCTCATGAGTCATAACTAGCACATAATCAGTCACTGCACATTCGCCAAGGGACATTACACCAGTCATTGCATGCATTGTTATGTCTCCATTTGTGCTGAAAGCAAAAGGCTCACACAAACAAGTGATTAATTTCATAACACCTCCAGCTGAGAAACAAAGCCTGAGCACAGCGCCGTTCCTGGCTAGAGGTAACGGGTGCTAGCTGAATTTGGTAAGCTTTCCTGGATGCTGTTGCCTGTCTCAGTGAAAGTGACTTATTTGTCATTGTGAACACACTCAATTACACAAAGTGTGAAATGTGACCTCTCCATTTAACCCATTACACGTGCACACATGGAACAGCAGGCCTATCAACAGCACCCAGGGAGCAGTGTTGTACGACAGTACCTTGCTCAAGGGTACCTCATTGGTACCTGGGCTGGGACTTGAACCTGCAACCTTCTGTTCACAAGGACAAAGGGCCTAACCACTTGGGCACCACTGCCCCTAACTGCAGTTTTTTGTGACTGTAGTTTATCTGTATGAGAGAAATACTTCCTAACTGTCAAGGGTATGTTAAATCACTGTGCATCAGAACATTATTAAAGCAACGTGCCTCTTCATTTAATGGACTTTTGGTAATTGACCTTAGAGGCTGTGCTTCCTTTTGTAGCTAGAACTCTGTCCAGATGAGGGTCCAAAGGCTAATCCATGTTGTTCTATATACACTTCTCCCAAATGATTTATGAGGTCATTAAATATTGCTATGCATTATTTCAACCCTATTATAAACCACAAGAGGCTGCCTAAAACACCAACAATATTTAAATGCTAAAGGAATACATTTAAAACTGTAAAAAGGTGTCCTAAGGTAGAAGGGAAAAGGTTACATAAAATTTACTTAAGCTGTTAAAGGCAAGTGACCACCTCAAACATCTTACAAAGCCACCAAAGCAACTTGATCACAACACTCAACAAAAGATTGCAGGTGTTATGATGTCAATCCCATGTGCAGGCGTATTCGCTTGCATGCAGCTTACCTGTTCAGGGGCAAATGTGTTTAAGACACAAGGCACTGGCTTTAGAACTAATGAGCAGTAAATCAATCTGTTCACCAAGTTATATGTTTTTAAAACAATTTCAATGGTTTGCACTTTCCTGAGTTTTTTTTATGATTTTATCCATACAGAGATATTATTTATAGCTGTTAATAATTCCTCTTTTGTTTGTAATTTTATTATGGTATGTACTGCTTGGCATTTGGTCACACTTCCACATTTACGACCAAAAAGTCCCCCCCAAAAACAGGAGGAATTGTATCACCAAAAGTTTTACTACTGTTACTCGGTAGTTGTGTTTTTCTTCTTTTTTTGGTTTTTTTTTTGTTGTTGTTTTTTTATACAAACTTTTGTTTGAATCACTGTATTACTGTAAAGCAAATCTTTGGGTTGGGTCTACCCTCCCCACTTCTGCTAACCAGAGGATGTGGCAGACGTCATTTTCAGAAAGGCGTCATTTTCATTTTTCCCATAAGTAAAAAAACAGCTTACAACTCTGGCTTATCAGTATTTGACAATCTACAAATTGATGATTGTACATGGCTGTTACCTGTTTGGGCCCAGGAAAGGCAATAATAGTGTTGAGAATGTGTTGATAATGGCTGTCTGATTATTTAAGCTGATATTGCTGACAGAGGTGCTGAATGTTTCCAGTGTTTTCTATAAATGACCATGGGATAATAACACTAACATTCTCATCTAAGCATGAGATGTACCGAATTGGATGACTCACATCAAGAGACAAGTCAGGCCAAATGCAGCCGATGAGTCAGAAGTTGCTCTGCCTGTACAGGCATGTTAAAGTTGAACGCTGTGAATGAAGGAACTGCCACATTGCCACTGCCCATGGCACACTGCAAAAGGGTCCCTCCATCCTTCTTAATTCATTCAGAGAGAAGGTAGGTTCATTATGAGCACTCTGGGTGTACACTCTGTTGTGTACACTCCGTGTTTAGTGAAGCAAGGGTATGAAGCAGGTTGTCGAGGCCCCATAAATATCCGTCTTCTCGGTTCCCTTCCTGCCAGGGTCTCCAGTGGTCCAGCGTTTGTCCGTCTGGGAGAGCAGTGGTCTTTCCGAAGTCAATGAGCCAAACGTTGGCTTGTTCCGTGTGGTCATGGATGAACAGCAGCGAACTCCCTATGACCTTGAAGACACGTTTAAATTCTTTTTTTTTCCATGTCTTCCTTGACATACATGCTTGGTATATATTTAGTGTCAAATGTCTTGGACCAGTTGGAAAGCAGCCAGTCTGTGAAATTACTTCAAAACAAAAGCATGTAATTAAGAAACAAAGAAAAAAAACCTCATTTACCTCGTGTTTCATGAAGAACTCTGAAGTCTTTAGAATCTGTGTGATGTCCTCTAGCCTTCTAATGTAGGAGCTCTGCGAGAGATAGATATGAGTGAGAAACACAGCATAAAACAATACCTACCCTGAAAGCATTCTGTGGCCATGAACAAGAGGCACAGCATGTGCCCTCATTAGACAAGGCAGTTTTATAAATATGACCAAATTGGTTTGAATGTGGCCATTTAGAGCTGATGGTAATGTCTTCCTGAGGTCTGTGGTGGTCCCAATCATAGATTTGATCTAGTTTCCTGTTTTAGTCCCAGTTCTACTTACAGTTTCCAGTAACATGTATTTCAAATACACAAATCTTTGGCCTAACACTAACTCTCTGAAACTCTCTTTCCATAAAGGTACACATCAGTTCAATAGATGTAAAGTAAAATAACGGGAGATGAAAACAAAACGTAACCATTCTAATATCTACTCAAGGCCAAACAATCCAGAAGCCCAGCACATTCTGCTAGTGCGTGTAGCATCTGTGTATGTAAATAAATGCAGCCTTCGCCATTTTACTGTGTTGCATGAGAGCATTGGTCAGAATGTCAGTGTGGCTGTAATAGCTGAATAAATAGGTCACTGTGGTTGTTTTTACGCACAATAATGTTTCCATTCCCACTGACGAAATCCATGAAGACCTGTTTGACGTCCTCCCTTGACCGAGTCTTCTTAAAGTCTGTGTGACAGGTTCCATCTGCTTTCTGAAAATTCATTGACTTTTTGTCAGGAACACAATATATACAATATTGCAGTAGTGTAATACACAGTCTTGAGTTTGGGAACCCCTGATCAAATGATATTTTGTAACTGTGTGTATATATTCTCAACATGTTACATTTAGCAACTAAATAAACTCCCCCCTCCCACAAAAAAAAAAACAGATTTGTTTGCTCTTTGTAGAAGATGTGCACTTATTATTCATAAGAAACATGCAATGTAACTGAGGGATCCCAGTTAGAGGGGTTGAGATTATACCACTAGCATAACATCATTTTTACATTCTGTTGCCCCGTGTACAATGTGGATGGGGCATTGTCATCCTGGAAGAGACCCCTCCCATTAGGATATTTAATTTAATCACAGAACAAGGAAGGAGCCCATTATAAAAGCACTGTCTATGTAGCTGTAGACAAACTGTTGTTACTGATTTACTGGTTTACATTTACACCTGGTCACTTCATGCATGGGGGCTTATTTTTCTTTTTTCTTCTTCTTGTAAACACTGTGTTGGGCAAAATTGGGCTTTTCTTTTAAGCAGAACAAAAACAAGAGCAGCACAGACAACTGGTCATATTTCCTAATGTCTTTCACACAGATCACTATGCAGATGTCACTTTAGTCACTGGTAGTACTGAAACATCAGCCAGGTGAAGAGTCTTTGTGACTGAAGCTCTTGCCATCTGTGCCCCAATAGTGAACCCACTTTCAAAGTTTTTTTTTCTTGCCATCTTGATCCAAAATGGGCTGGGCCTGCTCAGCACTTTTATGCATGCTAGGATTTTAATTGCTCAAAGGTGTCATGTTTGTCAGGAAGCTTCTGCACTCTGTTTTGTTTTTTTACCATTTTGTATATATATGTAAATATATTTCTTCTCTAACGTGCAGTCAAGTATAGTTTCTGTGCCTCAGAAGGAAATGACAGTAAAAGAAGCACGGTTATGACCTTATTCATACAGTATGTGTCAGATGACATACATGCAATTATTGTAAGTCAATGTTTGCAGTATAACCTTTATGTTGACATTTAGGCCTGCGTGAACTGAATTATTCATTCCCCTGTATCCCATTTACACTATGCTACTCCAGCAGGGAAAGCACCCTTACCAGACGTTTGTTTCCAGTTGGTGCAGGTCAAAGGTGTACGTTGTATTTTTAAAATGTGGCACTCTACCAAAAAACTTTAACTGTGACATCTATAGTATAATATAAAGTGGTATTTTATTTTTGCCATACCGCCCACCCCTTAGGGCTCTATTTTGATGATTAAACACAAAGTGCAAAGCGCAAGGCACAGCTAACATTTATGCGCGTGTCCAAATCCATTTTATTATTTTGATGTAGAAAAAATAGACTTTGCACTAGCGCAGGCCGCAAAACGTTTGTCCTTAACTATTCAGAGGTGTGTTATGGGTTTAACATGCAAAAAAACAGTCAGAATGGCACATCACTTCACATTTAAAAGGCAGGAGCGTATGAACTATGGCACGTTGCAATTATAATGGTTTGTTTAGCTCCAAACCAGAACAAGGAAATGGACCTGCTTCTGCAAAAAGTGAAAATGAGCAAGCACATAGTTCAGGGACGCGCACTGCTCCACCTTAGCCTTTTCACTGCAAATACTGCACTTTGAGCACATACCTGTGTCCGTAATGAGTGTTGTGCACCTGCACATTACTAAAACGCGCCATTTAAATATCATTTAATGTTACACTACTGACTTTAGATGTGGTTTTTGTTGATGTTTGATAGAGCACATCCTCCTGTTTCCTTTCTCCCCCAAACAATTGCTTTGGTGCAGGTACCTTGATGCCCTCGATGCGGAAGCCCATTGTGTTGGTGGAACTGAGGCTTTCCCTCCACTGCATATAGCGTGGCTTGGTCACAGCCTGCTGCATTTTTTCCTCATCGGTGGGAGCTTCTCTATCCACCTCCAGCATCTTATTATACAAGTCCCTGCGCAGCTTGGGCTTCTCCCGGGCTCGTACCAGCTCCTCCTCGAGATACGTCCTGAGAAAACAGCCACAGTGAAGTATGAGTCAATAAAAGATGTGCTGCTGAGAAGAAGCCTGACGAGACCTGCTGAGCAATCTGATGAACCGTTTAACTGCAGATAAAACTTTTTCATACAATTTAAATAACTAATTGCATCAACTGAATAGCTAATAAATTATGTTTAGGATACAATAGATTTAAATCCTCATCAACAGGTTCATGTCTGCTCGTCTGACTTTTATTTTTTGTTGGTTTCAATGTAAAACAAAGACCAAAATTATAAAAATGTAAAGGACAATAAGACTGTATGCACAACAGTAACTATGTCGAATTCAAGTTTTAATAAAACACCTGTTCTAGTTATGTAACGTGTTATGCCCCCATGTGGTCCTGTACATGTCATGTTTTGGTTCCATGTGCCCTTTCCTCGTGTTGTTTACCACGCCCTCGCCCCGCCTTACAGCTGTGTCTCTTCTCTCGCCTTCATCATCTTCCGTGTGTTTAGCAGTTGTGTGTTTTCATAGTTTAGTTCATGTTCGTAGTCTCGTTTATTTCATCATGTTTTGTTTCTCAGTTTATGTTCATAGTGTGTTTTGTTTCATTTAATAAAACCTTTTTTTGATTTACGCTCGCTGCACTTGCTTTCCAAACACCCCACGTTTGTGACAAGTTACAAATGCAACAGCAGTAGTTTACTGATTCAACCTATGGAATCCTGGAAATTAATAATAAAATTGTACCTAATGACTATATTTCATTCTTCTTTTACTGTCATTTAGACCTTTAAGTACTTAAAAATATCATCAGGTCATTAGATCTCTCTCTCTCTCTTTCTCTCTCTCTCTCTATTTCTTTCTTTTTCTCTCTCTCTTCTGCACATTTAATTAATTTCTGCTAATTCATGTCATTATATCACTGTAAAATGAAACTGGCTATGATTAAGCTCATTCATCTTTGTGTAAGGGTTGGTACTAGCCATTAGTGACCATCTTACACACGTACTGTAGGTTGGCGAAAAGACAAGGCTGATCTGCAAATCTGGCTTGTATTCAGGACAAAATTTAGAAATGCCATGACTTTTAATTCATAATAAAACAATTCATTTTTATTTTTTTATTCTTAAGTGTATAATGTTAATATTTTTAATAAAGTAAGACTTTTAACACTGTGTGGGTTACTGTAATATTGTGGGCAGGATGGTCAGTAATTTCTTTAAAGAATTCTCAGAATTATGATGATGAGACTTTAGTCATTACTTGTTTATTGGTAATTCTGTGTGCAGCTTTCAGTTTCACTACTGAACTTTTCTCAACTTCCTGTGTATGAAGAGGAAGTCAACAAGGGACTCCTCAGACAAAATATCTGTAAGTGTATGTGCATTTGCATGTGTGTGTGTATGCATGTCTGTGTATCTGAAATGTGTGAAGTGTGTGAGAAGGAAGCCCTCAGGGACGCCCTGCATGAGCGTGTACAAATGAGTGTGTGAAGACACTGAGAATGTATGTTTCACAGGAAACATGTGGCTCAGTTGTTGGCTGTGAAGGGCCTCTCTGTTCATGAGCTTTAGCCCCACCCACTGCCTTGACAGGAAGCAAATCGAGAGCCCAAACAGGTGTTTAGCAGGCTGAAGCAGCCTGCCACACATAAACTTGCACACAGACTAACACAAACACATACACCAGTCTGACTCATCGAGCACTCTTCAGTGGTGCCTGAAAGTTTGTGAACCCTTTCTAATTTTTTTTATATATTTCTGCATAAATATATCCTAAAAGTAGATAAAGAAAAAAAATCAAACAAATGAGACATGAGATTATTGATAAAAATGATCCAATATGCGATCCCCTAGGATTAGCATGTAATTTGAAAGAGAAATTAAAGTCAAATGTTTTCAGTAAATGGGATGGCAATCAGACATGACTGGGCACCCTGTTTTTTTGGTTTTTTTTTTAATAGGATTTATGTGTTTGTGGAAATGTATGATAGTACAAATAATTTTTGAAGACCTCATAAAAAGAGTTTTTGATGCTCATCAGTCATGAAAAGGTTACAAAACCATCTCTAATCCATATCTAGACTCCTTCAATCCACAGTCAGACAAATTGTGTACAAATGGGGAAATTATTGACTATTGTTACCCTTGGTAGGAGCGCTTGACCAACAAAGATCACTCCAAAGCATTTATATGTCTGCAGGGCCAGCATAACTTCTAAGCTATTAAAAGCCCCTCATGTTGGATATGGTTAATATTCATGACCCCACCATAAGAAAAATTTGAACAGCAATCGTGTGCTTGATGGAGTTGCAAGGAGAAAGCTTCTGCTTCCAAAAAAAAAGCATTTCTGCGCATTTACAGTTTGTTGAAGATCACATGGACAAGCAAAATAGCTACTGGAAAAATGTTTTATGATTGGATGAGAACAAAATAGAACTTTTTAAATTTAAATTAGAGATGGGCAGTGGTGACCTAGTGGTTAGGACGCTGCCTACAGGTTCGAGTCCTGGCCCGGGCACTACTAAGGCACCCTTGAGCAAAGTACCGTCCCACTACACTGCTCCCCGGGCGCTGTTGGTTGCTGCCCACTGCTCCATGTGTGCATGTGTGATGGGTTAAATGCAGAGGTCACATTTCGTTGTGGCGCTTGAGTGTGTTCACAATGACAAAGAGTCACTTTCACTTTACTCAGATGAAGTGTTTGGAGAAAGGAAAGCACTGCATTCCACCATAAACCTATGCCATATATAAAAATATGGTGGTCACAGAATTGAAGTTTGTGCCTGATTTGCTGCATTTTAGTACTGATAACAGTGAATTTATTAAAATTCCTCCAAGCTGATGTGCAGGATTAATCAACATGTTCTGGAAACATTTATTCGCAGTTACTGCTGCACAAGGGGGTGTCACGCCAGAATCTAAAAGCAAAGGTTCACATATTTTTCAGTAACATGTATGTAATACTGGCTAACCAGTTTTTAGTTTGTGTTCTCCTCCAAGCATGTTGCTTTAGTAATGCTGCATAACTGGTGTTTCAGAAAGCCTTAGTGGCATGTCATGTGACTCAGAGGAAGCTCATCCTATCCCTCACGCTCCTAGCTAGTAAACATTGTATGATCTTTTTTCAGCAAAAATCAGTTCATGATTACACTTGCTCTGTTTATGATCTGTATTCAGATTTATCTAATCTCAGTTTTCCTGCTTGGGGATGACGCAAGAGCATTTTCTCTGAAGGAACATAGCACACTTTTCTCATTTATATAGTTTGTAAAAGCCCTTTGAAATGACTATGACCCAACCTACGTATATGCAAATTCCCACTGTCCCAAGTGTAATAATGGAACAGTTTGTACAAGTCTATATATTATGGAAGCCCCCTATTAGCAATATACTAATGCCATAGGCATTTATCTGATTTATCTAGACTTTCACCTTACTCTTGATTTTTTTTCTGCACTTCTCTCTTGG
>JBBPDA010000001.1:45782324-45793652 GCA_037974385.1 Arnoldichthys spilopterus
CTAATGCCATAGGCATTTATCTGATTTATCTAGACTTTCACCTTACTCTTGATTTTTTTTCTGCACTTCTCTCTTGGTGCCATGTAATGAATACTGTGTATTACTTAAGGGATCACCTGCTAGCTTTCAGGTTGCCATTAACCATTTGACACTTAATTCTTTGTCACTGTTTTAAAAAATATAAACTAATAAAATATTCATGCAGGTACATGTATAAAATGATGGCAATTAATACTATAATTTTATATATAATATATATATTGTATATATTATTTATAATATATATTATTGTATTATTATTATTATTATTATTATTGTTGTTGTTGTTGTTATTACATTGGTTTCAAACAATTTGTGGAAAATTTGAATCATTTACAGGTTCCGAGCTACTGATGATCCAATACTAACTATAAAAACTGCACAGCATCAAGAAAAAACTTCTTAATAATTAAAACATCCAAAATGCAGCACATTTTTAAACCAGTGACCAAATCCCACTGGCAAAATAGCCAATCATAGTGATGTCAAGGAATATCTGTACTTTATAATGTATTACTTAATGACAATTATTGACAGTGAAACAGTACTGTGCATATCATTAAGTGTTAATTGTAGTTGCTCAACAATAAAGTCTTAATAACTGAAGGATAAGCCTGGGCATCAAGGAGATAAAGTGATGGCACAGCTAAAACCTATAAAGCCTAAACACACTCCTAACTTAACCAACTGAATCTGATCAAGTTAGTTTTATTTATTATTTAATCAAAAAACCCTAAATTGAACAAAACCATAAAATATCTCCAAATGCATTCAAACTCTACCTCACTCCCATCTTGCAATCCATGACATTTGGCCCACTGAAGTTGACCAGCAGGTCGCTCATCTGCAGAAAGAGCTCTCCATCTCTCTCCACCACACCACGGTAGGCTGGTACGAAGCGCTGGAGCACGTCATCTTTTAAGTGCTCAAAACACAGCTTCTCATTCTCTGAGTACTTTTTCAGGATGGTGCCCTCTTCTGCTGCTTTGAAGCTGCCTATAGCAAATCACCAAAAAAAAGTGTGCTGAAATGCCATGAAAGCAATAAAACATAGAAAGAGGCACAGATTCTGTAAAAGACCTAAATATTAAGAACATCTCAGCTTTCAAAACTGTATACGACTTCAGTGATACACCTGAAACCTTGTCGTTGTTGGAAATAACTTCTCTGGGTTCTGGGAATTTTGAAAATAGATTAGACAGAGAGTTTTTTAATTTTTGAATGTAGTTTTTGGAAATAGCTTCACACATAAGCATCATTCTTACTCTTTATATTTGCCTTATAAACAATTTTCATTTGCATTTCAGGTCTTTAAATCAAAATGTGCCTAAAATTAAATATGCATTTTTGAATATGTGTCCAACTTTTTTACTGGTAGGATAAAACTCAAATAAAACATGGAACACACTTAACGGAACCCTTAGCTTGTCTAATGTCCTAATTTCATAATGAAATAAACGTACCTTTATGACCCGCTAACTGGACCCAAGACAGCCGCTTTCTGTGTGAGACTAACGGCCAATGGACAACAGTCTTCAGCTTCCACCAGGGCTTAGCCTGCAGAGACACATAAAGTGCTACTTTCCAATCATCCTTAAAATTATGGTTTAGCCAAAAACAAATGTACACTAATTACTGTTACTCCTTACTCTCTTAAAAGAATGCATGAAACAACCACTGGGACAATTGTCTTTTGTCACGGCAGTGGTTCTCTCAAGGGTACTTCAGTACTGTTACTTAGGGAACATAACTAGATTTTATATTAGTTTTAATTTTACAGTTTTACTGATTCTATACACACTCTCTTCAGCATCTAGACTTTTTATTTTTATATTTTAGAACTACAAAAAGGTGCAAAGGTGCCTCATTTCTCTGGGCGAAATGTATGATCCTGAGGACCATACTATCTTTGAGGAAACTTTTACACTGTTTCTACTTTGATGAATAAAAAATGTACCTGTACACTACCTTTTTTCTTCTGAAGTGTGGTTTGAAGCAAGTGTGTGATCATTTACACAGTTTGCACAGTGTCAACTGTTGGTTATAAATATTAGCACTGTAGTGCAAAACTAAATAAGCAAACTTTGGACACCGAACATGTCTTGGCTGATTGACTATATTTAGGGTAAGTCAGTAAGCATGCCACTTTGTAACAATCAACATGCCAGCTGTGCACCCATCCCTGCTCCTTAATCTGTTTTCTAGAGATGATTTAATATACTTGGAAATACTTTTCAGATATTCTTGAAGACCTTGTTTACCTGGATCAGGTGCATTAATTAAGCATGAAATTCACCTGCAATTGCCTCACCTCTCCAGCACCAAGATGACCACTCCTGCTATGAACATTCCAGTAGCATAAATGCAATAAAATCATGGTAATATTTGCAGTGATTTGTTTCTCATAATCAATTGGTAGAAATTCACAACAAAACCTTGGAAATTGTCTCCTGTGAAATGCACCATGTTCAGCACTGACACTGTCTTCTAAAGATGACTCTGTGTTCCCTGTGTGACTATCTGACTGCAACAGTTTGACACCGAACAGCAGTTATGAGCCACAGAAATACTTGGCACATTTGCTAATCGCACACGGTGGTTAGTTTTCCTTCTCATACCCAGGGCCAGGACAGCAATCATTTTGCACTGAAAAAATTTCATTAGCATTTTCACAGTCTGGCTGTCACTTATAAAATGCAGTTCATGCATAGAAGGACAGTAACAGCTCTTTGTTCTTTTGCCTCAGGTATACTGGATTACAAGGTCATAGGTCAGAAATATCAAATTTAAAGGCATTAATCTTAGAGCTGGGCAATATGATGATATTAATCGCTATCGTGATAAACTGTGATTACAATATGCTTTTCTGAGCATATCTTGATAAAAAATACTGCAAAAGATTTTTTTTTCTCGAAACTTATAGATAGTCTTGGCTCTTTTCCTTTGTTCCATCTTAATACAAATTGTGACATAGCGCATATCAGGGAAATTTCTCAAAATACCATGATATTTTTGTCATATCGCCCACCCCTAATTTATAAGATATGATAAGGTCTATATCCTATATCTATAGTCAATATCTATAGTCGTATGTGAAAGTTTGAGCACCATTTGGTAACTGGTCACAGGTATGTAAAAAATAGGTTAATGCATCATTTGCATGATACAAATTTAAATAAAATGTGGTGTGGCCAAATGTTTGGGTGTATTGACTTTTCTGTGACACCTCAGAGCTTATTTGACTTTCTAGGCATTACTCCAAGCCAAGTATAGACAATTACAGAGCGAATGAAAGTTGTGAAAAACTACTGATGTCAAGACTAGATCTGAAAGGTTAAGAACAATCTCTGAAAACACTGCTCGTATGTTAAGCAAAAGCCCCATCACTACCAAAGGCTGCAAGAGAAATATGGCTAGCACTAGAACAGTGATAAATTTATCCATTGTGCACTGTTGATGGACAAACATCATCTACATGGAAAGGTCAACAGAACATAGGTGTAAATGTGAAGTCTACACAAAACTGCAAAATAAAAACAAAATAACATTTAGATAAACCAAAGGCATTTAGAATCAAGACCTGTGGTCTGGTAAAACAAAACACTATTTGGCTACAATCACCAAATGTATGTTTGGAAGAAAAAGAGCTTTTCTATAAAATAACCCCTAGCCAAATGTTAGGCTTTGGGGTTGTGTGACAGCCAGTAGACGTAATATAAAGCATAGCATATGTATTGGGGTTAGAGAGAAAAAATAATATCAACAAATTCTGGAAGCTAATGTCCCAAACTGAAAAAGAAAAAAGGTTGGATATTACAAGACAATAATCAAAAAAACATCAAAATTAACCTCAAACATTCTAAAGAAAGAAAAATGTAGAAATAGTCTTCTTATTGAAAATCTGTGATTAGATATTTATGTGCATTCCACATCAACATTATAACTAGATGTGCTTTGTAAGGAAAAGTGGGAAAATCTACATCAGGAGGAGACAGACTGTTAGCTGGCTACAAGAAACATTTGAAAAAGTGACTCTTTGTCATTGTGAACACACTCAAGCACCACAACGAAATGTGACCTCTGCATTTAACCCATCACAGGTGCACACATGGAGCAGCAGGCAGCTACCAACAGCGCCCAGGGAGCAGTGTAGTGGGACGGTACCTTGCTCAAGGGTACCTCAAAAGTGCCCGGGCTGGGACTCGAACATCACTAGGCCACCACTACCCACTGCACATATGCAGGCTGTGATTTCAGTCAAGGGGATCTTACTAGGTACTATCTGAAAAGGTGCCTGAGCATATACACATGCTGCAACTTACACACACACACAAATATAAAAAAAATACATACATACATACATACATATATAATTTGGTTTATATAAATAAATTCAGTAAATAAACCATAACAGTGCATTCAAAATATCACTATATTTGTTCCATATGTGGTGTTTACATGTGGTTTTAACTTCTTTTCACTTAAATTAGCAAGATCAACAATAACAGGCATGCTTGTAGTTCTCAGAAATAGCAAACAACCTGGCAATACTTAGAAGACCACAGCAGTGAATCATGAAGAGAAACTGTTAACACCTTTAAAACACCATCAATGACACTGGCATAAATGTGCCAAGAAAGTCTGTAGAATTCTGGGACAAAGTGTCACTTGAAGATGAGATAAAGATTAATGTTTAAAAACATTTTTTTGTTTTTAGAGCCTTTTAGAAGACTAACCATGCCCTCCAATTCTTAAAGCTTATTATGCCTGCATGTTTTGGTAAACTCCTGATTTAATGGTGTTCTTCTTTTTAATGGTAGTTGTTGGCACACTTATGTCTACATTATGATTGGTGTTTTAATCTGTTTACAGTTTATCTTCTTGATTCAATGCTGTGGTCTTCTACACCCTGCCATGTTATTTGCTACTGCCGATTCCTACTTGGATATGCTTGCTAACGATGTTTATATTCTTAGCTCTGTTGTCAATAAACCCATGAAGTAATGACACAAGGCCTGGCAGTCACCCCAATTGAAAAGGCTAAGTACATTGTGATTCTTGTTTACACAGTGTAGATCTTAAAATCCCCAAATTAACTTTAACTTACTTTCTAATGTTCATGTAAATGATTCATGATTAGTTTGTACACACACTCTCAGCAACAGTCTGATGGCACCAAATTAAAACTTATATGATTTGAACCCCTTAGATGCACTTCAAAGACCCATAGTCTTTGGAGATTGGATTTGGGGATTTTTTTTCCAAAAACCCTTGAAGAACCCAATTGAACCCCTAAAACTGTGAGGGTACAAATCTCAGGTCCTCACTGTACATATTTGCAGCTTATATTAGTTTCAAAGTAGACTTGTAAAATTCTAAATAAGTCTTTACAACTAATAGCTGAAAAATAATTTTGTGGTTTAAGGGATTAATCACTTATTATTCTCATTACTATTAAGCCTGTTATGATTATAGAATTTTAGCAAATGATTAATTGCCATTTAAATAATTGCTATTAAGAATTGTATTCCTTTTCTGTAAATTATTTTTCCTTCAGCAGACAGAATGTTTCACTGGTTACTTTCCACTGAAGTGTAGAGTCACACCCATTTGAGGAATGTTAAACAATGAACATTCTACCTGATGTAACAATTTTGGTTACTTGAGATTTTAGACGATTACATGCCATCATCTTTACACTTTGAGCTTTTAAATTTACACTTTTTATCATCTCAGAGTCCATCTATACTACACACCAAATACATATTGAACACTGTGCAGTGAACAGTACACTCCAGAGCAAAACACATAACAAATCGTGTCAGTTTGGTCAACTATCAGACATACCTGACATGCCTCAAAGCAATAGGGTCAAATGACAGTTAAAGGCATAAACAATCCAGTTTCATAACAGCAGTTTCAGGCCAGTGGCATTCAGCAGGCTCTGACACTTCCAGTCGTTCTAGGGTGGTTTCCAATAAAATAGTGATGTAAAACTGAAATCAAATGGGGCTGGTGTCATACACACTTCTAAACATTTCATGGTTAGGTTTATGATCACTGTCTATATTGCATCTCGCCTGCTAAAGAAACTGCTGAAGAATAATTGCTGTACTGAACCATTCTAGAATGTGAGTGCAGAATGCTGGTGCACAAGCAAGAAAAACTCAGGCAGCAGAAACAGCTCAAATTCATGACTGCATGACCGGGCAATACGACTAGGGGTGTCAACGATGAGAGACTGGTCAATCCCGGCCATCCCGGCCTTCCAAGTGTTAAAGGTGGTACAGCACCAAGTCAGAATTTCAAAATTTCAAATGCATTTTAATTTTGTAATGTCTTTTATTTGCCTTTGCAAACTGAATAACACACCAGGGCACATTGTGAAGCATGATTGTGAAAGAGCTGTGGAAAATCAACCACCATGAAATATTTGTAAAGAGTGTGTTAAAGTACATGATACCTGTCTTTCAGTCAATCACAAGTGTAGTTTCATGACGTAGTCTATACGGCTGGTTACATTAGAGAAAACAGCTGATGTTCTACAGGACAATAATTAAGTTCAACAGGAAACTTTAGTGCTGTTCAGATGTTGCAAAAAGCGAGTGTGTGGTCAGGAGTAGATATATAGGTAAAGGGAAGCTAAACAGTGGGGTCCAAATATCTGAGACCTCCAGTGAAAAAGCCTCTATTTTGCATTCTTTTCTAGTTGAAACCACAAGTTATTGTCAACAATTTAAGTGAAAAGTAGAGTTTGGTATATCCCCTTTCGCCTGAAAGTGTGCACTCAAGCCACAAGTTTGTGCAAAAGGCTTTGATGAGTAGGTCAAATCCACCTGAGAGTGGTCTGAACCACACTTGAACGGAAGAGCTAGGACTCAAAGTAGTCTGACCTTTTTGAACAAAGACCTTAATATGGTGTCCCAAAATTTGCTTACATTTAAATAGTGAGCCACATTGCAGAACAATAATTGAGAAAATTCAGAAAGTAATATGAAACACTTAAGATTTCTGAACTGCCTCAGTTTTAACTGAGATTCATTTGTCCAACCAAATATAGATGTTAGATTTGGTCATTCATCCAGTGTCAGGCTGCAAATAAAATATTTTCTTTTGGATAAGATTATGTGCCAGATGCCACACATCCTCTACACTGATCATATCAGTAAAACCACCTGCTTAATATTGTGTAGGTCCCCCTCATGGCACCAATTAAGCTCTGATTGTGGTGCACTTTGTGTTCTGACACATTTCTATTAAAAGCATTTACTTTTTGTGTTACAGTTGCTCTTCTGTGTGATCAGACCACACGGGTTAACCTTAGCTTCGCTGTTCATGTGCTGCTTAATGCACCCTAAACCTTGACAGATTTTACTGAAAGAAGATAATCTTTATTTGTCAGAGGTGTTAATGTTGTGGCTGGTCAGTGTAGGCCCTGTTCCCAACCTTTTGTACATTAATGTTTCATTGGCATCATAATGTTGGATGAATGAACAAATCTAAATAAATTTAACAAGTGAACCTCATTAAGGATGAATAGAAAAAGTCTTGATATACTGTGCTCTTTACTCATTCTGTCTAACTGTGTAGAAACAGTGCAGACATGTCATAATCTTTCTCTTTAACATTTTTTTAAATCCACAAATTTTTGTTGTTTATATGCAGGTTTTTTTTTCATTAAATCACAAATTTGTCAATGTGCTCTCAGGATTTTGGACCCCAATGCATGAGCTCATTAACCAGTCTTCATCTTTGCTCAGGAGCAAATCAAACAATCCACTGAAGCTCTAAAATGTCAAGTGATGATATCTTGAGGGTATGTGCTGCCACAGCACCTCTCTGTGGGCCAAAGGACTGCTGATTCAAGCGTATACAAACGAGCTTCTGTTGAAAAAGGACGACATGCTTGTTTCTGAGCCCCGCATGTTAATGGGACTTGTTTATTTTGTAGAAACAAAGCACTGCAGGTATTACAACAGAAGACATGAGAATATTAACCTCGCCTTAATTTGAATGCCATTTCGACTCCACACATGCACGCCCTCCTACACACCCTCCCACCCATACACGCTCAACACACATACCGACACGCAACACTGTTTATAGTAAAAGGCCACAGCTAAAGTGCTGAGTGCACTGTTAATCTTTTCTTACGACAGACCTGTAAACAGTAACTGCTCATGTCCCTTCACAGTGGCTGCTAGGAGAAGCAGGAAAACTCTTTTTGCCCTGGTCAATTACAACAGCTAATGATTTTGACATTATTAGATTAGATTTTGCTTTGAAAAAAGAAAACACAAAACATGTTCAGTCGAAACACACTTATAATGTCTTGAACTTGTAAAGTGTCTTTTGAGACAATGCATTCTTTTTTTGTGAAAATAGGAAAATTACTGTCCATGGTAATTGACAGTTTGCTGATGTTGCAGATAGAGGTATTCCTTTGAGTATTAGGTCCCTTTAAAAAAAGATCTTTGTTTAAGTTTAGAAGGATAAAAATGGCCACAAAGAAAAAGCATAGTTTCGTTAACTTCATGTAATTACAACACCTTTAATGTGGCACATGCAGACGTCACCTCAGCATGAAATGCAGTTCATTTAATCTCAATACATTTTCAGTACATAAGTCAAACAACCATTTAGGTTCATCTGTTATTAGTGGCGGCGAGCCACCTTTCCCTCTAATCACATATATTTCCCTTGAAAAAAACAGCTGTAGGAGGATTTGGATAGGATCCACTGAGTACTCTCATATTTAACAACATGAAAAAAGTATCTTACGCAACTTTAAGCCTGAACCTTGTACAACGGCAAATGCACAGAAGTGTAACACCCATAATCAAATATTGAACTGCACAGTCATATCTGACATTTAAAGTAAACATTGGCAGCTCTGGAACTGCTATAAATTTTGTGTGGGAGGGAAGAAAACTTGGCCATACTTGTAATAAAACAACCAAAAACGTTTGTCTGCAGCAAATACTCCATAATGCACTTAGGAGGAAATACTGCACTTGTTGTTTCAGTAAAGCAAACAGTGTTCGAAAGCAAGCGTATATGTGCAGAGCAGATGCATGGGCTAAATTTAACACAGGCCATACCGCTTTCATAAGCTGAATGACCAAAGTGACACCTTGTTGAGCTTAATCACACCCATTGTTGATGTGTGAACTCACTGTAGAGGCCAGCACCAGCCACCTCCCTGCTGAAAATCCACTACTGTAGCATGTCTGTAAGTTTAGCTTGATTTACATGCTGAACTTATATACAGGATATCATGCTAAAACTCACTGGTAATGGCTGAACGGTTCATTGCAGTTTTCAAATCACAATGTTCTTGGGTTTTGGGGTGTGTATTTGCATGGGTTTCTCATCCATTTTAGTCATGGCCAGTCCCCCACCCTGTCCTCCAACTCCCCCACTTGTTAGGCCTCTCCCCATCACATGGTGTTACCAAGCTGGGAGGGTGAAAGCTAGAATGTGCTCATATGAAGCGCCACCACATCTTTTCAAACTGTCCCCAAAACAATGTCATTGGACTGCTTGTCACACTTTAACTGCTCAAAATGAGCTGTGAGGGGGTGAGGGCCATCCTACCCATCCAGAGAAAGCAAGGTCTCTCTGGGCCTCTCTTGGACTCCCAATGGATGGCTGTGGCATCAGTCAAAACTGCAGTCTCTCAATGACAGGGAGTCCCCAAGAGCTGGAATTTTAATCATATTTTACATTATTCACAGTTTGAACAATTAATTTTGGGGATTTAATAGTAATAAAATCTAATAATGCAGATGGATGTGCTGGTCTTCTTTGTGCAAAAAACACCCAAACTTTAAGTTACACAAAAACGTAAAATCGCAATTGCAATTCTGGTCAGAAAAACCACAATCAAATATTTTTTCCAAAGCTTTAGTGGGCATAAACCCCGCTCTTCTGAGCATTTTTGGCCAATTAAGACAAGCTCATCTCAGGCACACATTCATTTATCTTTGAGTTAAAAAATCTGAACATTTACACACTATGTGGTGTTTTTCATGTTATGAGAATGTGGATAGTTACTGAATAATAAATTTTATTCATATCATTAATAACTAAATAATAAGCCTGCATTTAAGGGGTCAAGTGTGGAATCAAGGGTAATGTTCTAATCACTGCAATTATCAGCAGAGCGACATTTCAACAGGCTTCAAGTTGTTCCCCTTTTAAGAGGTAGTGAAAACGTTGTTTGCTGCACGATGTGGCTTTGGCTTAAATGTCACAAGGCTAAAGGCTTGTTTGCTGTAAATATGCCACGACACAAACAAGAGTTCCTGGCATATTGCGTAGAAACTTTTGAGATGATTACCTATTGTGTTAGAGAGAAGACGACTCAAGTGCTTTTTAAAAGAAACACTCCCATGGGTGGAATGCTTCAGTATGACTAAGAGATCACCAAACAACTCCATTCAGTAGGTGTGGAACTTGTCCGAAGGCTCAGCGTGGACAGTGTGCAGATGTGCGTTTCAGACTCTAAGAAGTAGTGTGTGTTTAAAGTACCCCGACAGCTAAGGCCTTCTATGGATGTGACTGAGCAACAGGGTTCACAGCGCAGCACATTTATCCAGAATGACTGTGGATGTTTGGCAGATTAAGGACTGCTGGGCTGCTACAAATAAAATATTGTTTTATGATTTGCAATTTGACATATTAAATGTCTCTGAATGGAGTCTGTTGACCACCTGTATTTTGTACTAGTGAGAAATTTTGGGCTTTTTACCAGGGGTGTAAGGTATACACCGATCAGCCATTACATTATAACCACCTGTCTAATATTGTGAAGGCTCCCTTCATGTAACCAGCTTAGAACTCTGTGCTCTGATATCTCTCTATCATATACAGCATTAACATTTTGTGCAACAGGAGAGAGAGAGAGAGAGAAAGAGAGAGAGAGAGAGAGACTGAAGATTCTGCCTCATTCACCAAGTTAAACTGCTTAAGTTAAAACCCAGTTTTCATGAAGGTTCTGACATTCAATAATATTTTCTTATTTGGCATTTGTATGTAGGTAAGAACAGAATCTGTGTACAGCCAAGAGCACACTTGCACACATTTGAGTGCAGACATGTTTGTGCAAAATAATTGGTTATTGTGTTTTCTTCAGGTCTGTAGTTTATATATAATATTTATTCATCATTTTATTTATTTTACAAGCATTTTGGACTTCAAAAAATTGAAGAAGATAGATAGATAGATAGATAGATAGATAGATAGATAGATAGATAGATAGATAGATAGATAGATAGACAGACAGAC
>JBBPDA010000001.1:45798588-45811594 GCA_037974385.1 Arnoldichthys spilopterus
TTCATTGAGAACATGGTTGTTGTTCAATAATAAAATTATTCCTCAAAAATACAACTTGCCTAATAATTCTGCACTCCTTGTAGTTACATTATTTAGTGTTGCTCTGAGAGTGGGGGACAAGACAATGGTCAGGTTTTGTCTATCATTGTGCTCATTATTCCTATTAATTAATGCAGATGTAAATGTTATACAGATTTGTCTTGTTTTCTTTGACAACACTGCTTAAGCCAGACAGAAGGAAAAAAATAAAGTAGCTGTCTGTCTCATGAGTTCTTCACTGGGTCTGGGCCACATTCACTTTAGCCTTTGAGCTGAAATGGACAAATCACCTGTGAGATGATGTTGGCATTTGGCCTTAATCTGCTGCAAAGAGATGGATTTTCACCCTGAGCAATCTAAAAAGCCTTGTTTGAAAGTTTAAAACTTATACATTGGGCTTTTAATGAGAATACACATCACGTTTTCCACTTGAAACAGAAGATTTTTGTGAATCTACAGTATGTCATGATGTTTGTATGAACCCCCTCATCCATCGTTTCTTTCAAAATAATGGGCTTTACTATGGTGATTGTCCTTTACTCCAGAAACAACCTGTGCTCTTCTAGGAAGGTAATGTTAGAACATTTCTCTGAGGATTTGTGGGCTCAGGTACTATTGCTAAATAATACTGGATCACAAAAAACACTGTTGCTGCTTGCTTTGGGTGCTTAATTCCCTTTATCTGATGAATGGCATTGGCCATGGTAACCTTAGGCTCACCTATGTTCGCGTCATTGACTCAGAAGCTCCACCCTTCTCTTTACAAAGACTTTTTATGAAGATTATAGATGTCTGGAATGGGTGCACCTTAAAGTAACAGAATTCACTCATTTTAAGGACTGTATGGATAGATTTAGACATACAGTATGAATCGGCCACATGCTTCTTTTTCTGCTGCATCAATGCAATGAAGGCTGCTTTTTATTCTGAATCTGTAACCAAGTGGGTCAACTATTTCTTCTTACTTATATCAAGATATTGATATAAGTACCAACTGTACCGACTGTAATGGTCATAGAGCTTCTTTTGCTCTATGAGAGTGAAGGCTATACAATAAGTCAGCATTAAGTCTAAGACTATAAAGAACTGTTGGAACAACACTCACTGATGCTTTCTTTTTCACCAGCTCAGACATACAGTTCAGCGGTTCTGTCAGGAAAAGCTTGCTCCTTATGCCGATGATATTGACAAGGCAAATGACTTCCCACGCATGAGGGTGAGCCCCGGCACTAGTGCCTTAATTAAACACTAGACACAACATTGCTGTTCTTGCCAAACTGTGAAAATGTATTTTGAAATACTATTAAATATTCTATGTGTTACTTATTAGATATGCACCAGTAAAATGTATTAGATTGTATTGCAGCTTATCATACTGTATGGTATCATCTTGAGTTGAATGTTTGATTGTGGCTAGTGTATTAATGCAGAGTTAGTCTATTAGCTTTAGATGCATTAATCAGTATGGACTTTTTAAAAACTCTTTACACAGTTCTCTTTACTACCAAGCAGCTCAGCAAAGTAGTTCATCCCACATCCAAAATGCAACAAAACTTCAATTTATGCACAGAATCAGCTTATTCTCCCAGAACAGCATCAACAATTTCATCAAGAATACATCATCATTCAGAACACAGTGGCCTGAAAAGCACTAATATAATTCCATTATAAAGCAAGAAATATAATTAATTATATATAAAAAAGATTTCTCTTCTCTGTACAGAATGTTCTACAGCATATTACAGAAATGCTGCAGTCTGCTTTTCATGTTGAATTATTCTTATACACAAAACCATACAGACTGATAAATATATACTGCAGATATAAAGCAGTGCACCACAGGTTTTCACCTACACCACACTCTGTCTTCTCTATAACAATACACCTGAGAAAGAATTTCTTCTATTCCCATAGACGTAATCAAACCCATAGACTCTAATCCATCCTTGATCATCTTCTGCAGACATGTCCAGGCATCAGGCATGATGGGAGGAAAAGTGTTTTTTCCCCTCTTTTTAAGAATGACTTATAAATGGCTCTGTAACAGAGATGAAATGCTACATCACAATTACAGATGTTTGGATATTTTACCTCCCTAATTTAATCAAATACTACCTCTTGTCTTCAAAAAGATTGGCTGGATTGGCTGCAGTGGTAGCGATGTAAAGGGTTTTGAAAAGTAAAAGTACTGAGATATGTTTGTGTGTACATGACATCTTCGCTGTATTGAATAAGGACAAGACTATATATAGACTATATTATGGCAAGCTATGACATAGTCATTACACCCCTAGGAAGCAGTGCATATTACAAGTAGATCATTTTTGTTTTCACTTCAGGAGTTTTGGAAAGAGGCAGGTGAACTTGGACTGCTTGGGATCACAGCTCCAGGTAAGAACTTTTCTGTAGCATCTTGTTCAATCATGGAATCTGAGAGATTGTCAGAGTGAGACTCAGAGGTTAACATGTATTTGTTTGCTAAGAACTGAAAATATGATGCATGATTATCTCTAAATCAAAATCGAAAGCTAAATAAAATAAAAGGTCTTAAGGAGCAATGTCATAGAAGTACCACTTTTGCATAAAGATTCTTTAAATCATTGGTTCTAGAAAGGAATTGTTCTGTAAAGAACATTTGTTTTTAAATTTTACAAAGTGTGAGGAACATCCTTGATAATGTGAAGGTTCTACATAAGTTAAAGGTTTCCCTTAGAATCCCATGTCCATGCCAAGCACCACTTAGTAGTGATGTGCAGGTCACGTTTTTTAATACCAGCACCTGCCCCGACCCATTAGAAGAAGCAACCCAAACCACTCAACCTGCAAAAAATTTGGTTGACATCCCCTGACACACTGTGTTATTTTGAGATTTGGGGCATCTTCACCCAACCCGTTCAAACCCACAATATTTTTTGGTAGGTTGACCCAAACCCAGTTTGACCTGTGCATCACTCTTGCTTAGGAGCCTTTATTTCTACCTGAATGCCAACTTCAACCTGAGTTGTCAAGGAAAGGGGGGGGTGTCCTCTTCATCCATGTTTTCTGACTACAGTGGAATATGGAGGCACAGGACTGGGCTACCTTGACCATGTGATTGTGATGGAGGAGATGTCTCGGGCATCGGGAGCTATTGCACTCAGCTATGGTGCACATTCTAACCTTTGTGTCAATCAGCTGGTGCGCCATGGTAACCAGAGGCAGAAAGAGAAGTACTTGCCGAAGGTAGGAGTTTAGATAATGCATGTAGTCTAAAGATGAGCAAATTCATGTATAAGATTAAATAACCTGTCTCTGCCTCTCATCCTTTCAGCATGGATTCTTGTTTAGGCCAGATTATTAATGTTAACAGTTATTGCTCTGTCCCTTGTAAACATAATCAGCTATTTAAAAGCACAATCTCTCTTTGGTTTTCATTAAAATAATAAAAAAACAGCAAAAACTGACAGAAAAACTATAAGTATAATGTGTGTTTTGTGGAATGCTCTGCATGTTAAAGCAGAAAGGACTTAGTGATTTGCTGTGTGTTTGTTTTACAGTTGATTACAGGAGAGCATGTAGGTGCCTTGGCCATGAGTGAGCCCAATTCTGGCTCTGATGTGGTGTCCATGAAATTGACCGCAAGAAAAGAGGGTGAGCTGCGCCCTTTTTTTTCCACTACTCTATATGTACATGTATCTTAATATGAATGTGTATATAAATCTACATGGATAGATCTGTTATAATACATAGAAGATTTAGATCCTAACGTCCTATTCTTATTTGTTTTATGGTGATTTTGGCACAATATCTTGATATGTAAGGGGTTAAGCTTCCCGTGACCGTTTAGTGGAGATTAAGGCAGTGGTGACCTAGTGGTAAGGACATTGCCCTAGGGACCAGAAGGTCACAGGTTCAAGTCCTGGCCTGGGCACTACTGAGGTACCCTCGAGCAAGGTACCCTGTTGATAGCTGCCCAATGCTCCACGTGTGCACATGTGATGGGTAAAATGCAGAGGTCACATTTTGTTGTGCTGGTTGAGTGTGTTCACAATGACAAATAGTCACTTTCAAATATATGGACTTTCCCACTACCCTGACACGTCTGAAAGACACACGAAAACTTGTGGCCTAACATCCAGACACCAAGACATGGCATGTTCACACTTGTCTTTTTTAGCTATAGCTCCTGCATCCTGATATTCACATTTGCCAGATGCTCTGATCCAGGGCTACATACTATTTTAGTACTACAAATGAAGAGATATGGAGCATTTATAGACTCTTATTGCTGTAGCATGGTGCTTTCCCAAGGGAATCCTATCTCTGTGTGCTCTGTAGAAGAATAGTGCAATCTTCTACACTAAACCACGATCAGTATTCGTTTTTCTGTGCAATATTTAAATGTAATTCAGGCTGGTGTGACGCTGTGGCAGAGTAGGTATAGTCTGTACATCCTGTAGCCTGTAATGCTTTACACAGGGCTTTGCAGTCATGAAGCAGACCGTTTGTGGTCAATAAAAGTGAATAGTTTATGCACGTTTATCTCCACAGCTGCAACTGCCGAAAAAAAAAAAATCTGGTTTAAAAATGCAGTGGCACAACTGTCTAGGTATTGGTCCTATAATAAGGAGATTGCAAATTTGATCTCTGAATAGCCTATGGCTTCTTTGGCCAACCATCCAAGAGAGCACCACTGGCTTTGGTCTATCTGAGTGATTAGGATGGTCCTCATTCTCCCACATACCGCGTATATTTGCTGACATGGGGATTAGTGTATAAATATGTTAGTGGTGGAAAAACTGTGTCATGGCCTTTATTGATGGGAAATTGCTTACATTTGTATGCTTTATGCACTTTGCGTTACGTTTACACACACACACACACACACACACACACACACACATCTGGTCACAGTGCATAACTATCAGACAGCAAGACCTAAACATATATTTCGCTCACAAATACAGGCACCCTTGTCTTTTAAATATGTATATGGACAATATCCAGACAGGGAAAGGTTTTACTGTTAAGTGAGTTTCCTTAACAACTATACACATTATGAAGCAAATTATTTATAGCAGTTTGCACAATGCTAAGGCTCTTTCCACATAGATGTCTGAATAAAGTGTTTTTCCAACGTCTGTGGCATCAGGTGAGCACAGATTGAATGGCGACGGTTTCCTGCTCATTGGAGCAAATCAGACCGACCCCTTAGGCATTCATTACTTATGTTCCATTATATGTATGTTGGGATGGCATTAAATATGTCGCCTACAGCTTTTTCTTGGCATCAGTTTCTGCCGGAATCTAGATGAGCGCAAAGAAAACGTCTGTTGCATTTACATGCCATTCATTTAACTTTCTGAAGGATCAGATGCATCTTATGATTGTGCCAGAGAGTGTAATTTTTAACACTAGGAGGTCAAGGTTCTGATAAAGCCAACTAATGCATATTTCACCAATCCCGTCAATAATGAACCTTAAACCCCAAAGGTTAAAAAACACTCTGGACTGCCTGATTACTGCCCCCATAAGTAAGCACTCAAAATTCCAGTCTGACCTACTGGTTGGCATGGAACAGAGGCAAATGAATGCAAATATAGTGTCATATTGAAGTCAGTTAAGCACCACAAAACACAACTTAAATGCTTGGAGTATTTATTTATCTATAACTTGAACGCCCATGTGGACAGGGCCATAGATAAGGTATATGTTAGCTACATACTCTTTGATGTGAAACTAAATAAACTTCAGACCCCAAAAATGTAGTCCATACTGATGAGCTAAATTTAGGGTAAAGCAGAAATCATTCTCTTTGCTTTTCTGCACTATGATGTTAATAACAGTTTCCCTTTAGATATGATTGGCTGTGAGACTGAGGACTGTGTCTCATCAATGTAGCTCTTAAATGAACCTTTTTCTGCTACTGTGCACATGATGGACTGCTTCAGACATCCCCTTTTAGCTTTGATCTGCTGTGCCCTTTAAGGTGACCACTATGTGTTGAATGGTAATAAGTTCTGGATTACGAACGGACCAGATGCGGATGTGCTCATTGTGTATGCAAAGACGACCCCAGAGGCAGCTGCCCGCGGCATTTCTGCTTTCATTGTAGAAAAGGTTAGTAATACATACAGCTTTTAACTCTACACCTTACACCCTACACCCCTGTGTTTCTTTGTTGGGCTTTGTATAATACTTAGCATATATGAGCAATAACATCTTTTGGAGTATTTATTGAAGACTTTAATTTCTCTAAGGGAATGCCTGGTTTCAGCACTGCACAGAAACTGGATAAGCTGGGAATGAGAGGCTCAAACACTTGTGAGCTAGTCTTTGAGGACTGCAAGGTTCCAGGTATGTGTGTGTGTGCTCATGCAGATGATGGCAGTGAAGTGCTTTTGACAAAGTGGAATAGCTCCTCTGATCTTTATTCAGGTGGCTCTGCTGCATTTTTTTCATAAAGTTCATTGCTGATTTCAGAGGAGAACGCGTTGGGCCCATTGAACAAGGGAGTGTATGTACTGATGAGTGGACTAGACCTAGAGAGACTGGTGCTTTCAGCTGGACCTTTAGGGTAATGAATGAACTGTTGAATTCCATTAGTGCAGACATTCTTTTCTGTTAAACAGATTACAGGTTTTTTGTGTTGGATTTTCTTTTTACCAGCATTATGCAAGCTGTGCTTGACCATGCTATTCCCTACCTACATGTTCGAGAGGCATTTGGACAAAAAATCGGTCACTTTCAGGTGGGCAATTTATATTCCATATGGGTTAAAATATTTAAATAGGTATGTTTTTTTATGTAGGTCATGAGATTATATTTTGCTATTTGAATAATAAAATATGTTGTTACATTTTTTTATATGTTAATTTACTTTTTATATAGGCTGGAGTGAAACAAAAAGGAATTTTTGTAACATCATAGTCATTCAGACAAATTTGCCTTTTTTTGCACTCTGCAAAAAATCTGGTCAAAAATGAATTTTTAGACAAATTTGTCATCAGACAGACTTCACAGTATGCTATAGTTGTATGCCAATCTTTAAGCTCAGCAAGTTTAATTACATGTTTTGTTCATTTTCTAAGTGAAAATAACAGGAAATTAAACATATTAAGGTAAAACTGCACTTATTTCCCCTTAAAAAATCAACAAAATGTGTCATTTCAACCAGGCAACGATTTCCATATCACTGCACATTTGGAGTTTTACAACTGAATGAAAATAGACTTAATGGGTACAAATCGTCTAACTGTGGTAGACATTGGTCTCTTGCTTGCTTTCTAAATATATTTCAGTAAACAAGCATAATTATAGATGATCTTTGACATTGCCAGCAGCACAGTTTAATACAATCCAAAAATATATGATAAGTTCATAAAGAACTTCTAAAGCACTGAAGAACATTTTTTTACTTTTGACATCCATAATTGACCCCATCTCTCTTAATTACAGCTAAACTAAAGACCGTTGCAATAGCAAAGTTATTGCACATATGCTATTTTCTGTAACCGCATAGTCCTGTGAATTGAGAAAGACAAAGAATGTTGTGTCCTTTTGTTACAAGGTGCAGTATGAGTGCAAAAGGAAAAAAAAACGCTTTTATAAAACAAAGATGTAGGCACAGAAAGTGCTTGGAGACTTTATTCAGAGGTTCTCCGTTCCAGGCCTGTGGGACCATTTAGCTGCACAGTGTTGCCCTGGCTCTAACACACCAGATTGAACTCATGTAGGACTGCATTAAGAGCTGAAGAGTTTAATCAGGTACGTGAGAGCAGGCAAAACACTGTGCAGTGTTAGGATCCCTCAGGACTGAGATTGAGAATTTTTTGTGTAGTTCTATTGTAAAGCATGTCTACTTTGCATAAATTCCACAGCTGATGCAAGGAAAAATGGCAGACATGTTCACTCGACTTAGTTCATGTCGTCAGTATGTGTACAACGTTGCCCGGGCTTGCGACAAAGGCCACTTCAGTTCCATGGTGAGTGTCTTTGGCTACTTTGTTTGCAGATCATTCAATTTACTTCTGGAATTGAAGCACACAGCAGTTCCAGGTGCCGTAGTAGCAGTATTGATTTGTGGTGTTATTGTAGGACTGTGCTGGGGTAATCCTTTATTGTGCTGAGAACGCGACTCAAGTTGCCTTGGATGGAATTCAGTGCCTGGGTGAGTGTCTGGCAGTGTGCACTGCAGGAAGTGTAAAGCATACCTCTCTGTGTCCCTTCCAGAGCAGTGTTTTTTTCTGCAAGGAGCAGCTGTTCTTTCAAGCTTTAGGGTCCACCAGGGAATACTGCAACAAATACAGCCTTGGTTGTAGAAATGTGAATGATTATATAATGAACTGTAGGAGTGGTTACTCAAAGCAAACTGCTTGGACCTGTATCTAGACCCTCTTCTGGTAGCAATAGACATTACTCTTTGAAAGTGTTTCCTGTTTGTCTGTTCCTGAGTCTGTAGCCTTTGCTGAGCTTGGTTAGGAGTGTTCTGTAGCTCTGCCATTTAAGTCCTAGCAAATGATTCATTGAACACACAGAGATATTTTAGTACTTGGGCAGATTTATTAACTTTACTGTCTACTTATGATGCGTCTACATCTGTAAGAATGTGTCCTGGACCATTTCGCTTCATTAGGCATTCTTCTTGGCACCAAAATTTGAGCCAGTGATGAGCTGTAAATTTCTCATAACTGAAAGCACTAAAAACAGAAGGAACTGACATGTTAATGCTGATTGGCTGATAACTTGTTGATCATGATACTGTGTTGCTCCACACTGGTGCACAAGCCATGATCCAAAAGCCAAAACTAAGAGATTTTTAATGCTTTAAGCCTCAAATGGTCCATAGAACCAAACAGCACTACAACAGGATTTATGCCATTTGGCCTTTACAGCTGGCCAGACACACTCTGTGAGCCAAGCCCTTATCCTTCCTGGTCGAACAGTGCCAGATTGTGCTTGCCTATTTCTTTCTGACTCTGACTCCATATTTGTATCCACAGGTGGAAACGGTTACATTAATGACTATCCAATGGGCCGTTTCCTCAGGGACGCTAAGCTGTATGAGATTGGAGCAGGCACCAGCGAAGTCCGAAGGATGGTTATTGGCAGGGCTTTCAACGCCAAGTTCAAATAAGACTAGAACAAAAAGCTGTTATGCCTTATGAGTCCTTCTGTGCTAAAAAGGTAGAAATGCCTTGCAGAGGTCCAACATGGGGAGCATTTGTCAGATAAATGTTTTGCTGGTTATTATAGAACAAAAATGATATTAAAGGTGTACTGCAGCGTTTTTCAACATGAACTGAATCTGCTGCATCTGTATCATACTGTCACTTACAACAGACACCAAAATAAACTCTTTAAAAAAGAAATAAAATCACATTGCCTGAAAACACACTTTAAATGGAAGCCATTGACAATGAATGAGAGGAACTCTTTTAGAGATATGTGAGGTTCTAACAAAAAATTTAAACTAACACTGTTAAGAAGCCATCCCAGTTACATTAGTTACATTTCTATACTGTTTTCATTCTTGTCTTTTTCTTGTTTTTTTTTTTTTTACTTCATAATGACTGGACCTGGAGGTTATTAATGTTCTCCTTCTCCTGTGAAATTACCATTTTAGAGATATGAGGTTTTGTTTAGACAGCAGTTTTCTTCCCATGATGTTCTCTGCTGTCAGTCAGATTGAGGCCTGTGAAATCACTGCCTGTATTGCTCATCCCTACCAAAAACTAGTCTCACCTCTATAATAACAAGTTATATGGATTTACAGCTCAACATATGTATAACTCATGAAAGGATTAAGTCAAAAAACGCTGTAGTATTTCTTTAATTTCACCACCTTTTAGGCTGATATGCACAGACACCTTCTTCTAAGAGGAACATTTAATGAGCAGTTTCACAGTCTGTTGCATATCCAAATTATATACCAAGCAAGGCTGAATGACATGCTTGTGACCTGAGTAGTAGTATTGTAAGGAATAAGCTGTGTTCTGTTAAAAACACTGATCACACTCACACTAGAATCTTTTTTTCTTCTTTGTGTCCTCCCTGTATGTTTTTGTAGTTCCTTAGGAAGTTGTATAGGTTGAGAGGGGACTCAAGTGGTGTCTTTCATGTGATTGTCAATTATATAATTATATAAATCTTTCTGATGTGTGCCCTAGATTCATTTTGTTTGGTATTTTAGATTTGGAGACATACCGTTTGCTTATTGCTTTGTGTAGAATAAAAAAAGTGATCTATTTAAGTGCATTTCTTTTATGAGCTTTACAGACATATTTTGTTCTTTTTTCTTCTTTCAGAAAATCAATGTATGTTAGATTATTTTAGATTTGGGTTGTGCATTTAGCACTTATTGACATATTAGTGTACAGTATATATTGTATATTTAACACAAAATCTGCATTCTTAAAAAATACTGGGTGTACAGTCTAATGCCAGTGCCTCAACCAGATTTTCCTTTTTTTTTGGACTTTCCTCTTCAGCTCACTATAAAGATTTAGGTCAGATGACTGAAATAGAAAAGATTCTGTGGTTACTAAAACATTTCTGTTTGAATTTGGTGATATGTATTGACTCACTGTTGTACTGGAAGATCTAACCATAACTCAGTTTTAGTGTTTTGGCAAAGGCAGCTAAAGAAATCTTCTGCTACATTTAGTTCATTTGGCTAACACTTTTATCCAAAGAGACTTCCATGACATAGAGCAGTGTAGTGGGCCTGGGCCAGGACTTGAACCGGAAACCTTTAGGTCCAAAGGGCAATGTCCTAACCACTAGGCTTCCACTGCTACGTCATGATTTCTTGGACCTTAGGACGGAACAGCCTCAAAATATCACAGATCCTTCACTATATATATATATATATATTAAAAAAAAGTTAAAAAAAAAAAAAAAAAAAAAAAGGGCAGTGGTGGCCGGGTGGCTAGGACGCTGCCTTTGGGACCTGAGAGTTGCAGGTTTGAGTCCCAGCCTGGGCACTACTGAGGTACCCTTGAGCAAGGTGCTGCTAAATGTTGATAGCTGCCTGCTGCTCCATGTGTGCACATGTGATGGATTAAATGCAGAGGTCACATTTCATTGTGGTGCTTGAGTTTGTTCACAATGACAAATAGTCACTTCACTTCAGATTTTTAACATTGAGGGGTCCTGTCTGTATAGCCATGCTCTCTTTTATGCCAAACTCACCTTGAGTTTTGTTAACAAAAAACGCTCTGTTTCTCTGATCTCTCAAAGTTCCTGTATTTTCTAGTGAGCTCCAGGTGCTTATGTTTACCAAAGGTGCTTATGTTTTTACCAAAGAGGTGGCAATACTTTTATGATAAATCTTTGACCCTCAAATTCTGCCATCTTTTACAAATCTCAAATCGTGATCTTAAAATAGAAATATGTGTCTCTCTAACCATGTGTAGCAGTAAAATAAACATAATTCCTCATTCAAGTACAGTACTGCTTGAAAGTTTGTGAACCTTTTAGAATTTTATTTGTTCTGCATAATAATAACTTTAAACATCATCAGATTGTCAAAGTCCTAAAAGTGGATAAAGCGGTCCCAAATAAATAAATTGGATAAAAATATTATACTTGGTTATCAGAAAAACACTGAACAACAATTGTGTGTATGGCAGGACTGCAAGGAAAAACTCACTACTCTCCAAAAAGAACATGTCTGCCTATCTCCAGTTTGCTAAATATTACATGAACAAGCCAGAAGGCTATTATAAAATGTGTTGTAAATGGGTGGTATGACAATAACAAATATACTGCATGGAGTAAGCATTGTACAACACTTTATTCACACCTTATTCCATTTGTGAAAATGGTGGTGATAGTATCATGGATTAGGCCTGTTTTGCAGCATCCGGGCCAGGACAGTGTGCCATAATTACTGGAATGACTACGTGAATTCTGAATTTTACCAGTGAAATCTAAAGGAAAATTCCAGGACATCTGTGAAGAGAAAGAGAAAGTAGGACATGTAGCAAGACAACAACTCCAAGCATACAAATTGTTCTACAAAAAAAGAATCAAGTTAATGTTTTGGAAAGGCCAGGTCAAAGTCCTGACTTTAACCCAGCAGAAAGTATGTGAAATGACCTGAAGTGAGCAGTTATATAAGGAAATTCACCAACATCCCAAAGCTAATGTGCAATACTGATTAACATTGACCAAAAACATCTAAATGCACACAAGGGTGTTACAACAGAAACTGAAAGCCAAGATTCAAATATTTTGCCACTCAGAGATATGTAATACTAGATTATTTCTTTAATAAATAAATGAGAAGTGTAGTGTTTTATTTCATTTGTTTAATTTGGTTATTTTAATCTACTTTTAGGACCGGTACTTTGAAAAGCTGATGATGTTTTGAGTCATATTTGTGCACAAATATAGAAAATTCTAAAGGGTTTATAAACTTTCAAGTCTCACTGTAGGTTAACTACAGTCCTGGTTTTTTTGAAACCTCATTATTGCCCTAAAATGGGCATTTCTAGGGATCTTATAGGTGCATAAATGTAATCTGTTTTCTCTTGATGCCAAATGTTATGCATGCTTGATGTTCACTCAAGCAGCTTAATGTTGAGCAATTTACTTTTCCAACAGGCTTGAAGAAGATGCTCATATGCAGAGACCTTGCAGATTACTTATTGGGGGCATTCTGGGGAAAAAATCATATTTCCATTGTCATAAATTCCATGTCTAGGTTAAATAAAGCACAAAAATATAACTCCATGAATGATTTGCTGTATTGTGCTGCATCTGTCACATTCTCTGGAGCTAGTTCTGATATGCAGATTGCCTTTATCCTAGACAATTTTTTATGTATTTTGGTATCTTACATTTTAAAGCTGAGAAGTCCTCTGACAGCCGCAGACCTACACTTGTTCCCCATCTTTTCACTTGTTGTGTTTGGCCTAAATTCGGACACTCAGCTTTAAAACTCTAAGACTATTTGACCAAACTTTAGGTCATCTTGACCGCC
>JBBPDA010000001.1:45815406-45880576 GCA_037974385.1 Arnoldichthys spilopterus
AGAGGTTCAGACTTGCTCTGAGGCCTGTGAATCTGCCTGCTTCCCTTCCCTTTTTTTTCTCTCGCTCTCTCTCTCTCTCGCTCACTAGCTCTCTCTCTCGCTCACTCTATCTCTGTTACTTTGCTTTTCTCTGAGTCTTTGGGATCCCAAATCTTCGGGGGACACTTTGTTTCCAGATAGACACCTCTCTCTCTCTGTTAAATAAAACTTTTAAAATTACTTTACAGTGTATTTCTGACCTCTCCTTGAAGACACATCGACACTCGCCAACATCACACTTTTCTCCAATACCTCTGCCTTGCAGTCATTTTCTCTACTTCTCTGGCTGATCTTTTTATCCTGGTTCTACAGACATGTTTTCTGGGGTTTGGCTCTTGCGAGACCCCATCTCATGTTACTGATGCTCGGCTATCGCTGCTGCCTATATGTACCTCTCAGCAGGCGCAGCCTTAGAAGAGAACAGCCCAACAATTCAACTGCTGGTTAACATACTTAGTGACTCCACACCAGCACCTTCCCAGCCAAGAATTCCAGAGACAGCTTACTTGATGTGCTGGTTTTGCCTTTTATTGCAGTCTCCTTAGCAAGCTTTTAGAAAGTCTCTCTAAAAGAATTAGTGCTCTAAAGCCTAAACTGTAGCACAGATATTGACAGAATTTTGAATGGTTGAATTGTTCACGCCTAAGCCCATCACACTCTCCCCTCCCCCAAGATTTACATATGATGTTATGTGTGGTTTTGTTCTTCCTTTTACATGAACATTTTACAATTTCTCTTTTTCTAATTTGCATTTAACACTAATACATGTAAATTATCTCTGTTCTGATTGGCTGCCCTGTGCTGTAACTTTAGAACTGTGGGGTGAAACACTCATTATTTCAACATGAGTAGGAGGAGCTAAATTCCTGTTGGCTGAATAGGCGGCAGTATGTAAATAGGTTGAAACAAAGCGTTGCCACCTCCATGTTGGGCAGTGTTCAAGTAAGACTTTCATGTGAACTAACATTAACGTTTATAAAGGCTTATTCCAACAAGGGTCATAATCTTGACACTTTCTGGGGTGCAACTGACTAAAGCACTCTTAGTGCTTGATGGAATAAGCCTTTATAAATGTTAATAATTTAAAAATGGTCTGGTTTTACTTTCCATATATGGATTTTATGGGCTGGGGATTGAATTATATTTTTGAAAATCTAACACTGTTTACAGGGCTTTATTCCACTATGAGCACTCTTGGCCTAAATTCTATTAGGGTAAAAGGAATTTCCACCATTTGTCTGTTTTTAGCGAATTTTGTGATAAACTGGATGGGATATTGACATATTATAGACAGCACCCAGGAAGCATTGCTTGGGGATGGTACCTATCTCATGGATACCTCAGTGGTACTTTCAGGTCACAGGGGCAACCTCCTAATCATTACACCACCACTGCCCCAAAATATTAATATTTACCATGATTTTTCTTCCATAACTGTATGTGATAATGTACAACTCCATATCAGACCTGGGCTCTGTTGTAACTGTCTGTTTCAGTAGAAATGACCTGTTAATGGTAATGTAATAATGTTAACAATTAAATAAATTTTTTAAATCTTGATTCAGGTACATTACCAGTGTTTGTAGATCACTCATTAGATCATATTTTACACTTTATATTCATGGTAAAATTGTAGAAGTTTGGGTGTGGGACCCTAAGGGCAAACAGTGATTCTGAAGCCTTTAAGCATGTGCAGAAGTAAGAAAAATCCTAACGTACAGCTTGTATGTGGAAGCCGTGCCCTAAAGGAAAGAGAAGCCGGTTTGTGACAGAAATGTCACTGATTCGAACCAGCAGGAACACCTAATACTGAAGTGCCCTCGAGCAAACCACCTAATCTGTTGATAGCTGCCCACTGCTCTGGGTTAAAGGCAGATGTCACATTTCACTGTGGTGCACTTTGTGTTATGGGGTGTGTTCATAATAATGAATAGTCACTTTCCCTTCCACTAATCCCCAACTACTCCCCGGGCACTGTGACTGTGACCTCCCTCTGCTCTAGGTGTGTGTGCTCATTGATTCGGATGGGTAAAAAGCAGGGAATGTTTTTCCCCTTGGGGATTAATAAAGGATAATTAAATTATATAATATTAATAATCTTTATTTACATAACACCTTTCATACATAAAATGCAGCCCAAAGCACTTTGCAATGAGAATTAAATCAGACAATAGAGACAAGCAACTAAGAAAATTACGCAGAGTGTAAATAGTATAAGAAAATGGTGTAAAAGAGCAAAATATACAAATTAAATAAAAAATTGACTTAAAAAATTATGAAAATAAAATATAAAGAACAGATTACAAATTATAAAAAGCTAAAAAATGTAAAATAATTTAGAAAGAAAAGGATGCAGTAGATTAAAAAAGTTTTAAAAGCCATGGAAAAAACAGTTTGTATGGTTTTACTCTTAACAGAGAGGGAATAGTCCAAAGTTAGGTGGAAGACCAACCGTAAACAAAGTGCAATGAACAGTACATCAAACATTAACAAACAAAAAGAGAAATCCATTATATTATATATTACATTAAATCCATAGGTTATGCTCGTAATAACATTTTAAATTTCCATTATTCTGCGTCTAAATAACACTTATATCAGATAATTATAGTTCAGTGAGCTGATAGTATGTGAGTTGAGGATTTGACAAACCAAATAAATTGTTTGGTGGAAAACAGCGATCGGTTCTGACGTCAGCAAAACTTCAATTAGAAGCTGCCAAACAAGCGCAGGTCCTGAAAAACCCTCCGAGCACTGAGGAAAGTGTACTTCTCAGCATTACAAACACGTTTTATTTTTATTTTTATACCTTAAAACGTTTACAACACCTTAGTCACTGAAAGCTGATGAAGAAAACGCTCCCGATTGTTATTTTTTTCTTCTGAGACGCGTTTTTCTGTTTATGGATGCTCATGTTTTTAGTCGCCATGGCCCTTTAAGAAACTCCATATTGTCCTGACATGTGATGCGTCAACACTGAGGGAACGGACCGTGCTGTTATGTAAAAAAATAAAAGAAAACATTGGAAAGTGTCCGTCAGTTGTGTTCGGGTATGAGATGAGAGTGTTGGAAGTGTGCTAACTGCGCATCCGGATGGCACGGAGTGCAGAACGAGAGTCGCCGAGGATTCGGAGTCAGCGGAGGAGGAAACTGTGGATAAAACGAAACATTACATTCCCCCGTCAACAGCAGTCCATGCGCCTGCACACACACACGGTGAAGTCTCTTCTCTGCTAGCACCTACACAGGAAGGTAAGGCAGCTGACAAGTATGGGTATTTTCAGAGACTGTGGTCCGTGGGTGTGTTTTCGTCCAGTTTGTTTAGCTGTGTTTCAGCTTGACGCGGAGGGACTGGGGGCACAGAAGTGCTGCAGTGTGATGAAATGACATGTTTTGCGCATGTATTTGCTTTTTTTTTTGCAAATATCGTCGAGTCTGAGGTCTATGGCGAAAGCACATCTCATGTGTACCACTTTTCTTTGACACTCAAAGAAAAGCGAATATCTGACGTGACGGGAAGTTTTTCCCCCAGAAAAACAGTCACCTAAACTGTCAAGGAAACCTCTGCTAGAAGCCCCTTACACGGTAGGATCTGACTGTCGTTTACCATCACGGCTTCTCGATGTTCTTTCGTCATATTTCTCTCGAAAGACCGAGATCTCAATGAAGCCGAACTTCGTGTGTAATTGTGACGTTCACTGCCAACTGATGTAACCAGCTGCCTGGAATGAACGCGGACCGCCCCTGACTCTTCGCAAAGACAAGCATACAGCAGGGGCGGGCGGATCGATACTAAAATATCAGTACTTCCGATCCTGAGAGATCTTATTGAGAATCGACCCTCGTACAAAAATATCGATCTTCGTTTTTTTACATTTACTTAGTAAGCTGAACATCCATCCCCATGTTACACATAATGGGTCGCTAATACTGAAAAGGTGAGCCTAATGTGTTGTTAATGCTGAAAAATGTAGCAATTGAACGTGTAGGATAGGAACTACTTTTCCCTCCGCCGCCTGTCTCTGGCACACGTGAGGTGTGAACGGACTGTAATTGCAGGTGATACAGTTCCTTCACTCCACTAAAGCCTGTTTATGTGGTGACTTAGGGAATAGTAATGTAAAGGAAGTGGACTTTTTGCTGGTTTTCATTGTGTGTAAAAATCAAAGTTGTTTTATATGCGAGAAGACTTTTCAAAGTAATGGTATTGATCTCATTATTGGAGCATTATCCTTGGTATTACTTAGTATCAGATAGAAAAGAAAATAAGTGGTTTCACCCATCTCTAACCAACAGGAATCAAAAGAATGAAGCCCTCTATTTTTACCTTCTCCTGAAGTTATCTACCCAGAATATAACACCCCCTTGATCTTAGCCAGTATTTCCCATCCCTGCTCCTTAAGATCCACTGCCTACCATGTTTTAGAGTCTCAGCACATCTGATCCAACTGATCAGCTCATTAACAAACCGTAGCTGAGCTGAATTTGGGGTTTTAAGAATTGGGTGCAAGGTAGCGAGCTCCCAGGTCCAGGGTTGGGAAATGCTGATCTTATCCACTGACAGTATACAGTGATTTTGTGGTTGTGCCACATGTCCTGACATATTTAATAAATGTAAAATAAATAAAGAGATCACCAGAAAAAATCACATATTGCATGTTAAAAACTTGCACAGGGCCACCTGTGGTGTGTGGCGTCCTAGTCAAACATTCACTAACTGTATCTGTCCCAAAGTTTGTAGGCACTTGCCCATCTGTTTCTCCTGAAAGGGTATTAACAGGAAGTTTTGCTTTGCTGGCACAGCTTCTTTCAACTTATCTGGGACTTTACACAAGATGTTTGATGACTGCTGTGAGATTGCATCCAGTTGCAAGAGTATTTGTGAGGTGAGGTACTGGAGATGGATGATGTTTCAAATCACAGACGCTACTTGAACTCATCTCAGAGGTATTGGATGGAGCTCCGTCATTCCAGAGAACACAGTCCCATTGTGGTGGAGGTGGGGGTTTATACCCCTCTAGCCGAGGCACTGGCACTGGGCATGGTGACCTAAAGCTCATGTGTGGCTGTTCCAGAGAATCCAATTTTTTGGTAACCCTTTTCTATGAAGGTTATATAAGCTGTGTTAGAAAGCCTTAATTTCTTGTCTATGAGTTTAGCAAGTTCTCTAATTGGACACTTGGTTTGATTCACGCACTGTTCAGGAAAATGGGTCAGTTTATCAATTTATTATGCTGTTGACAGAATTCTGTGCAAACCTGTTGAATAAATGTACCCGTGAGCAAGAGAATGGAAAACCATCTGCTTTATCCATCTGACCATGTAATGCCAACGGGAAATCTGCTGTTGTTTTGATTGAACTTTTTGAATTGCATTGCAAAGTGGTTTACTAGTGGAAGGATCTCTGTAGACCAGCTGCCTGTGGAGTGCTAGATGGATCCATTGTGTTTTTTAGTCTGTTTTCTTTGCCCTAGAACAATGGTTCCGGTACTAGAGTAGCCCTGTCCTGCATGTTGTAGTGTTTTCCCTGCTCAGAGGCACCTGGTTCACCCCAGGAAGAGCTTGTTTGTTAGTTCATTAGTTGCATCAGGTTTGTTGAAGCAGGGATACTCCAGAACCAAGACTGAGAACCAATGTCATAGAAAATTCTGCTGTTCAAATTTGAAAGGTGCCACATCAGTTAAGAAAGTGATAATAATCACAGTAGTTTCTGGAGAGTTGGACTGATATTAGTGTTTTAAGCTGGTTTTGCAGGAATTTTCTTTTGTACTGTGTAAACCCAGACAGTTATTGTTATAATATGTTCATGAATTAGCAATAACAGATGGAGGAATGGGGCAGCATGGTAGTGCAGTGGTTAGCGCTGTCACCTCACAGCAAAAAGGTCCTGAGTCCGATCCCTGGGTCAGCCGTGGGTGCCTTTCTGTGTGGAGTTTGCAGGGTTTTCTCCAGGTGCCATGTCTAAAGCTTATGTTGATTGGATACTCTAAACTGCCCATGGAAATGAGTGTGTGTCTGAATGGTTGTCTGTCTCTGTGTTGCCCTGCCATAGGTTGGCCTTCTATCCTGGGTACCCTGCCTTGGGCCATCATCGGCTGGGATCAGCTCCAGCTTCCCCGTGATCCAAAATGCATAAGCAGTGTGAATAAGATAATGAATAAATGATGGAGAATGATGTTTTTAAAGGGGTATTATTCACTTTTCTACCAAGAGGAAAGTGATTCATTGTGGTTCTCACACCGAATTTTGAACCATTCCGAGCATTTCAATCAAAAATAAATTGGTTCAGAACCAAAGAAGTTGTTTCTTAGCTGGAACCAAAAGATAGACCATTTTTCCAGTGAAAACTTTGATGACATCAGTGGCCATGTTCTGCAGTTTAGAGAGGAAGCAGAATGCAACCTTGGAAAAGGATAAATCTTCAAGAAAAAAATTACATCCAGTGGTCTCTGAGAAAGTGTTTGGTAGCAATTTGGTCATCTTGCTACTGCTTTTTACTTCTACTATGCGTTGTGCAGCTCCCTCCCTTAATGACACATCCTTGATTACAATGGTTTCACTCAAAATTGGTGGAAATGTGGGCTGCTTCCATAGATTCCTTAGGTTCAAAGAATCAATTTCTTGTTGGTTGAAAATGGGTATTATGGAGCACCAACCCTTCAATTGCAGAAGTGATCCAAGCACATATGAAGATTTCAAAGATTTCATATGCAGGACCAACAAAAAAAGAGTAAAATAAGACTTAAAAAAGAATTAAATTACTAAATTTTAAGAGAGTTAGTGTGGCTGGTTAATGAATGAATGAATGAATGAATGAATGAATGAATGAATTAATTAATTAATTAATTAACCAGCCACACTAACTCTCTTAAAATTTAGTAATTTAATTCTTTTTTTACATTTTTTAAGTTTTTTAAATTAATTCATGAAGATATGCATTGCATCTGGCTGTTTCCAAAGTATTATGGAAACAAGCCATGCATCTTCTGGAGAATATTCATTCCAAAAAACATCTCTGCTCTCTAGTTTCACCAATTTTTGGTCTATGCCACCTATATTTTGCATCAGAGCTAAAACCGTGTAGCAGGCTGGTAAACATGTGGGTGGAATGTGTCTGCCCATGTCGAACATTCATTTAAAGGGATGTGTTTGAATCTCTTACATTACAACAGTTTCTTCTCAAGCAAACCTTTTTTAGTTTCTGCTTTTAATGAGTAAATTTTGTATTTTTTGACACTGTAGTGGCCAAAAACAAAAAACAAGGAGTTACTCTAAATATCTCACTGACTTGATTGGATAAAAAATACTTTGTTGGATTACCCTGGATAGATTTGTTCAAAACCTTTACTTAGTCCTTATAACCATATGCATGACTTTCTATCTGTGGTTTTGCAGATTCTCAGATGTAGATTACTCTTGCATTACCCATGACTACTTAATGACTACTTTTGGATGTCATCTGTGGACATGATCAGAATCAGAATCAGTTTATTTGGCCAAGTATGTTTACACACACAACGAGTTTGTTTCCAGCTGATGGTGTTTCTCTAGTATTTAAACAGTCAAACAAACTGTACAATAAGAAACATGGTAGACAATATACAAATTTAAGGTACACTTGACACAATGTACGATATACTCTATTGTACACAAGATGCTGTATACACAATATACATTATTCTTGTGTAGTCCAGTACATGTGGTACGATGTGCCATGTGGGTGCAGTTGATGTTGCTAAACTGGCATTTAAGCTGCACTTTAAGCCTATTTTAAACTTGTGCTAGATGTAGTGTCTGTAGAAGCCCATGACCTGAGTTTCTGTTCTGTTTTTAACAGACTACTAGGATCTTGAAGAACTTTGCGTGGCAATGTGGTGATATATATTGTTATCCTGATAAATTACGTGAAAATGGATACCAGGTATATTGTCTATATTTTCAGTACCGTCCAATTGAACGTTTCATTACAGAGAGCATAATTATCTATGTTAAACTGGATGTTGTCCAGTGCAGTGTGTGAAAAAATTACTGTATTCATAATTTTTTTTTATTGTATAAACCAATCAAAAACAGTATATATTTAATATATCTTTGATATTTTACAATTTTATAAAAATGCCACAGTTTCAAAATCTTTAAATCTCTCTTTTAGAAAGTGGCATAGATTTTTAATCGAGGGCCTGTGTAAAAGGCAACAAGCGACAATAACAATATAAAATTGTTTTTCTTTATGAATTTGAATGTCTATTCAGTGGTTATGGTCATTATATTTAATTTCTGATGGTTCTTTTTTAACCCTTTAGACCCCTCATAATTCTAATTATGTAATATTCTTGCTGACATGGTTCAGGCTTAATTATCACCGTTTTAAGTCATTACAAAAGCAGGAGAAAGCCGCATGTACTCAAAAGTTATGTTCATGAAAGATATTAAACATATAAACTGTCAGCAAAGGCAAATGGCCAAATTCCGATTATTGATTTGAATTTTTTGACTGTTTAGAGGTTAGTTATTGTTTTAGACACTGCAGAGCCAAGAGATGGTAATTAACAACACAGCTAATCCCTAAAACTATTCAAAATTAATGTGAAACATTGGGATAACTTGCCATGTCACTCACCTACTGAAATTACATGGAATTTTTGTAGCTGAAGTTGGCGTTTTATTGTTTGTTTAAACCGACAAACCCCATTTCTAGGAAACTATTTTCGTAAATGCATTGAAAACTGTGATTTGTTGATTCATGTGAACCTTTATTTAACTGACAAAAAACTAAGAAAAGTTATATTTTAGTTTTATAGTTTTACTGATCAATTGCATTTTGTAAATATACACAATGGCTGCAACACCCTCAACAAAAGTTGGGACAAAGTTACAATAAACTTAAAAATTGCACAGAATATTCAAGTAATGGTTTAAAAAGAAGGGGCTAGTAGCAGGTGAAGTATCATCCATCAAAAGTTCTATCTTTGCAAGTAAGGGTCGTGGTCGTGTGTGATCTTCGAGCCCACAGGCGATACTGAATAAGAAACCATCATGCTGCTGTGACAAATACAGCCACCTAGGCTTGGGAGTACTTTAAAAAAACATCTAATGCAGTCGGTTGCCACATCAAAAAATGCACCTTGAAACTCTATTACGCAAGGAGGAAGCCACACATCATCTCTGTACAGAAACAGCAGCAGACCTGAAGCCTAGACCTGAGCTCATCTCAGATGGGCCAAAAGATAGGAACTGTGTGCTTTGGTCAGATTGTTATCAGCAAAAGGTGCAAAAACTATCATTTCTGATGGCACGGGGGTGCCCACAGCTTGGGGGAGTTGCATGTATGTGAATGAGGTGTATATTAAAATTTTATAGAGACATATGTTGCCATCAAGGTGACCTCTTCCAGGACCTCAATGCTTATTTCATTAGGACAATACCATAGAACATGCCAGTGGTTTTATAGACACAATGAGCATGTGCTTGACTGGCCTGCTCTCAGTCCAGAACTGTGGCCTTTAGAAAAATGTCTTTTCTTTTGTCAGTTACATAAAGATTTGAGTGAAGTAACAAAATCACAGATTTTTGTTTTTATTGCATTTTGGAAAATATCCCAATTGTTCTGGAAATGGGGTTTGTAAATGGATTCTTATTTGTTGTTCTGCCTTAAATTCTCACTGCTGCACCATTTAAGGTGGAAAAGCAAAAGCAAAGCAATTGAAACGAACCTGGAGTGGCAACTGAGCGATTGAATGGGAGCTTGACTCTTCATTTAGCAAACTAACAAAAATGACTTTAAAACTATGTCACTAAAGAGATTTATATCTTTAACTTGCTTCTAAATGATACCTTTTATCAAGGCAAGCAAAAATCCAGTCATACTCCTCTGTCTGGTTAACTTATCTGACTGAATGTCAACCGACAGCATAGCACAATATATGTCTCAGTGTCTGTAAAAACAGATGCATGCATGTGTAAAAACTGGAATATTTTAAGAATATTCTATGAATATACTATATGAATTATAGTTAAATACGAAATGCAAATATTTATGAATTTGCAAGCTCTCCCCGTGTTCGTGTGGGTTTTCTCCGGGTGCTCTGGTTTCCTCCCACAGTCCAAAGGCTGCAGGTTGATTGGATACTCTAAACTTGCCCGTAGGTGTAAATGTGTGTGTGAATGGTTGTCTGTCTATGTGTTGCCCTGCGATGGGTTGGCCTCCTGTCCTGGGTGAACCCCGCCTTAGGCCCACAGTCAGTAGGGTTTGGCTTCCCCGCGACCCGGAAACGGAAGAAGCGGTTTAGAAAATGGATGGATGCGAGCGTAACATTGATAATGAGTATTTGAAGCAGCCCTAATTATTGTACATAGAATTGCATGGATGTAATTAGTTTACCTCAAGGGGGGTAATAAAATACAAATACGAATGTAGACAAAGCAAATGTAGGACACTAGCTCTTAAAAAATTTGAATTTCACACTTTTAGTATCCACTTATTCAGATTAAAGCATACGATGGAAGTCAGTAAAAATGAAACAGAATCTTAAACTGTACAGTGATATATTGTTCACCAGGGCCACGTACTGAAAACGGATACACTGAACATGCAGCTACAGTAATTATAGGATGAAGTAGATGGCAGCCTTGAAGCTGAGGCCAGGAGGGAATGAAACAAGTAGCTTGAACAAAGATTCGAAAAGGTTTTGTTCCCTGTACATATTGGTTTCATAGGCTACAATATAAAGAGCTGCCAATATTTTGGGTACTCAAGAGTATTTCTTTCCCAGTAAATATTTAGACTGGCAAAACTGAAGGTGATTATTGTGGGTCCTCATTATGCTTGTTGTACGTTCAAATAAAAAGCAGTAGTTTGACTGCTGAGCAATATGCACTTTCTGCTTTGTGCACTGTCAGGGATTATATATGAGAGTCTTTTGAGAAGGTACTCACTGGAGCGTAAAGGCCATTTTCTGGAATACGTTTGGCTTTACAATTACATGGAAGAAGTCTTTAAAAAGGTTGTATTCTGTTTGTCTGATTTAACTGGAAGTCTTTGAGCACAGAGGGTCGGTTTTGGTGTTCTAGATGTCTGTGGACGATGTCTGTTCACCGTGTTCGTTGGCAAAACAGTTTTGTGGCTTTTTGTGTAATCAATCACTTTGATTTTGTAATGATAGTGTTTTTTACCATGTGACACATTTTGAAATTACATTTTTTTCACATTATTGAATAGCTTATAGCATCAAAAGTATTTTCAAGGTCTTTAGGGTTGTCTTTTGTATTGTGTCTGGGTTATTAATATGGCTGTTGTGTTTTTTGTTTTTTTTTTAATAGCGCTTGTCATGCAGATTAAAGAGCTTTAATATTGGGGAGAGGCTCAAGGATTTGGGATGAAAGACTGGGTGTAGGAAAATTAGTGAAACAGGATTGAAATAGGAATGAGTTTGCAAGTAAATATCCTTGAATGTTAGGAGACGTACAGGCACAAAAAATGACCTTTTTCGACAGTTGATGGAACATATTACAGATATTTTGAAGATTTATAGTGAGACTGAAATTTTAAAGTCATCATGAATTGGAAATCATGACATCCCTCATGCTGAGACATATCATATAGTGCAACATAAAAGGATACAGAGTCTCTGAGCTAGCTAAGTATTTTGGCTTGATGATCAGTGTGGGATGATGGAAATAGGAAGTGAAACATGATCTCGTTTGATATTTTTCTTTACTTGCTGGTGCACAATTTAGGCAGGCAACCAATAATGACTACTAGCTAAAGACAACAAATTATATATAACATATAATTTACAAAAGATATAACTCTCCCTTTGGCTGTTTAAAAAAATCATAAAGAAAACGATATTTCTGTGCATAACATGGACACCAGAGACAGGTTTGTCACGCTTACAGCTAGAGATAAAAGAGAACTGGGGTAGGGCATCTAGATAGCAGGCTAACTAACATTTCACCCTCTTTAATACAGTGCCTACAGATAAAGTTGATTATGCTCCAATAAATTACACTAAATTAAACTAAAAAAATGTCAATATCATATTAAAAGTAAGTACAGCCTTACATTTAATCCCACCTTCAAGTCCAGCAATTTTTTATCAGATGTTCCATATTAGGTGCCATTGATTATCATGCCAAGAGCAAAAGGACTCTCTAAAGCCTTCAGGATAAATCATTGTAAAAATCATTTATAAGCGCCGTAAATTTCAAACGACCATTTTGTTCAGGACTGGCTGCCCTGAAAAGAAATCTTCAGAAACCTGAAAACTCATCATAGGATCTGCAGGTAGCTCCTGCAGCTGTTTGTGAAAATGCATACATCTACAATCAGAAAGAGACTGAACATATGTGACCTGCATGGGTCAAAAAGAACATTAGAGCAAAACTACTGCCTAATAAAATACAGACAAAACCAGACTATGGTAGAATGTGCTTTGGACAGACAAATAAAAAGTGTTTGGTCACAGTAACCCTCAAATGTATTGGAAGTGAAAGACATTTGCATGGAACAGTGGTCAAAGATTTCAGCGAGCTGGTATCAAAGCCTGGTGGACAGTTACGCAAAATGCCTGCAAGAAGTTAATTATGCTGAAGAGGGTAATATTAGCTTCTGATGCCAAGGGTGTACTTACTTTCTCCACTAAAGGATATTACTGTTGAGAACTTTGTTGAATAAATGGTTTAAAAATTTACTTTTTCTTTTGTTCAAGTATATGATCTTATCTGCTGGCACTGTATCAAACGTTTTTGCTTGTTCAGATGTGCTGAAAAAATGAACAAGTTGGGATGTACTTATTTTTTCCACGTCAGTACCTGTGTTCTTTTATTGTATGTATATGTTATTTTGTGGTCTTTCTCATCTGGTAAGTCATATCCGGTATTTGATGGAATGTAAAAATCATTTATGGGTAAAGTCATATCCCCTGTATTTCTACATATGCTGGTTTGACCCTTATCGTCCATATATGTTTGAAACCCTGGTCATGTTCAGCACTTGGTAGCATGTACTTTGCATATTCTGCCATTCTGGTCTCTAGTTCTCTTGTTTCCTGGCCTTTCAGGCTGCCCAGCTTTGTTGAATTTAGATCGACTTGGTCTTTCAGGAATTTTCTGCCTCTGAAAACCTCAGGACATTGTGTTTTGGGTCATTGTTCTGCCGAACAATCTAGCACCAGCCAATGTTTTTCCAGTCTTTTGGTTTCCTGGAGACGTTGGATTTCATTCCGCTGTTACGATCTTCATTAATGAAGATCAGTGAGCCAGTTCCAGTAGCAGTCGTACATGCTTAATTCAATTCTCTGTGTTTGACAGATGAAGTTGCGTGCCTTGAGTTGTGGAAGGTTCCTTATTTGATCACTCCAGTCCGGTTCTGTTCAGGATGTTCTTCGGATCAGTGTGGAACACTTAAACTGGACATTTATATTATGCCACAGTCATTGCCAGTGCTGATAGGACAGGCTGTCATTCAGAGGCCTTCTTTGCAGATGACTAGCTGTAATAGTCTTCTTTGTGGTTTCTTTCTTTATTTCTTTTATTTATGAGCTAGTATTGCATGAGCACCCTCTCTTAAAGAAGCATGTAGTTTCTGTATGATTTATGAGCTGCGAAGCAGATCACTCTTTAACATTTTACGTGAAAATGTGGTGAATTCAGCGTTTTTTGCCATCTTTAGCACCTAGAATGAACCTAATTTGGCATTTTTTAAAACATACTTGTGAATTCAGTATCAAGGCAACATATAGAAAACAGAACACAGGAACTATTTGCAACTTAAAAAAATTATCTCATCCAATCATGGCTAAAATATTTGTGTAAACTGCACAGAAACGCTGTTTTAATATAAAGTGTGATCTCCATACTGCATGTAAAGATTGCTGTGTGAGTAGCTTGATAGTAGCATAGGACATGAAGTTAGGTGAACCAGTGCAAACTTGCCAATGCAAATGCAGAACCCTAATCAACCTCGTATCAGTAACGACCGAGAGGATAAACACCGGCCGTTGTGCTGTTTCAATAACAATCACCAAGGGGCATTTTGCTGAGCAACCTTTCACAACCCTGACTTGACATGACACAAGTACGGTTTACCGTGGATTACGACCCTGTGAGCAAAGACTCAATCAAGCACATATAGACAGCCAGATAAAGAGCTGAGCAAATAATCAGTGATCTCTTATAACCGGCAGCTTATGTGCAACAAATTGACTTTCGGATTAATGATCCACAAGTGCCTGAAATTTACACAGTGTGGAATGTAACGGGGCACTACTTCTCTCTTTGGCTCATGTAAGCTGTGATACTAAGCTACTAAAATACTTAAGCATTCATGTGCATTTCAGTAACAGAATCAATACAAATATACACATTAGAGTATATAGGCTACTTCTGTCTGTTTCTGGCTTTTGATCGGAGTATGTACGGTTGCATTCATTCCACAGTAGAATGATTTTCTATGATTTACAGTGTGTGATCAAGCTTTTCCCAGCTTCTGTTAACAATTAGCTTAAAGACATCAATTTAGCATTCGGTATAGACCTTTAATTGGTTTCTCAGTGTACAGTTCAGTTGAACTGCTGTGATGCTCCATTTCAAATTAATAATGAGTATATGTAGGGCAGAAATTCATAACTGTGTTTGGTGCTGGTGGAGTCGGCCTTAGACAATACAGTATGCACATGAATACAGGTTTATAATACAATACAATACAAAAATGATAGATTCCTGCTAGATGTGTGAACATTTGTAAAATGTAAGGACTGAAAATTGGGTTTGTGTCTAGGTGGATAAGCATTACAGAGAAACAGCATTTTTTGCTTATTACTTATTATGTATGTGTATGTTTGGGGAGCCATGGTTACATGTTTTATTGATTAGCATGTGAAAAGACTTTAATGCAATATCTGCATGGAGCAAACTTAAATACAACACCTTTCTACAAATTGAAAGGCAGTGGTTAGCGCTGTCGCCTCACAGCGAGAAGGTCCTGGGTTCGATCCCCGGGTTGGCCACTGGTGCCTTTCTGTGTGGAGTTTGCAAGCTCTTGCAAGGGTTTCCTCCGGGTGCTCCGGTTTCCTCCCACCATCCAAAGGCTGCAGTAGGTTGATTGGATCCTCTAAAATTGCCCGTAGGTGTGAATGTGTGTGAATGTTTGTCTGTCTGTGTGCTGCCTTGCTATAGGTTGGTCTCCTGTGCTGGGTGTACTCCGCCTTAGGCCCGCAGTCAGCTGGGATTGGCTCCAGCTTCCCCGTGACCCCCAAAACGGAAGAAGCGGTTTAGATGAATGGAAGACATTTGGGCACCCTTTCAACCTAACAACTAATGTAGCTTTTTGGAAGGTCTTATTTGATTCGTTAATCAAAGGCAGTTGTAAATAATTCCACAGAATAAGAAATGATGTGATCCTTTGTTGCACTTGCACTCAACCGTCAGGGACATATCTAAGCAGCTGACGGAGGCCCTGAAACTGAAGATACGTTCCTCTTATAAAGGGAGAAGAACATTCTGGAAACCAGTGTCCCACAGTAAAGAAAAAAAACTGAAGATGTTGGATATTATGACCCCTTTCAAAATGTGGAAAAGCTGAGTAACATGTAAATAAAACCTACAATAGAATGAACCCAAATCATGTCAATTCACATTTTAACCCCTTCCTGCCTGAGAGAATGATTCCATTTTTTGACACTAATGTGTGCTGACACAACCAGACATCATATGAATATAATGCATAGCAAATACAGCATGCAGACACCTTTTTCCTTAGGAAAATTAGTTAGTAAAATGATGTAAAAATGATTGTGGCTATTTAAGCCGAATATTAACCATTATAAAAAAAAAACAACAACTGAAAACCCTTCATTTTCATTTTTTATTCCCAAAAAACATCAAGCTTCTACTTGATTCTCAGTCTGCATGTAGACCTACCTTCAATCTTCAACAGCCCTCAGCTTCTTCAATGGCAACTCAAAGTACTCCACAGAGGCAGAAACATCCTGTATCACCTAAGAAGCCCTGGTCTCTTTAGGATGTTTTTTTTTTCCATATTGCCCAGCCCTGGGTGATATCTGTCCCCACTGTGCCTTGCTTGCATAATCTCTCTAGTTTTTATCCCCGCTGATATGCTCCAGGGCAAGAAAGTCCTCCGGCTGCATCAGAAGCAGTTCCATTACACCGCGCCGGTGTTTTAGCGAGGTTATTTCCACTGCAAAATGCTTCTCATTACGTCAAACACTACTGTTTTCTTCAAGGTTTCCAGCTCGCACACATGTTTGAAGAGCGATAATTTGTTTCATACGCCTAATCTTAAAGCCCATCAGGTTGGAGCTGGTCCTGCTCCAAAGCCACAGCTGTGAAATTTACTAGTGGGTTAGGAGAAAGAAAAGTGAGTAGCGGTGGTGTGGGGTTGGGGGGGGATGGTCATTGAAACCAGACTCAGCTGTTTGCGGGCTTGCAGCTGAGGTAGATGTGAAGGATGGCGAGGAAATCTCCAGTCTGTTATCGCTCCTCAAGTGTTTACACTGAGAGGACAGTCAATCCTGTTTATGAGGCGCACGAAATGCTTTCCAAGCCACAGATATACCCCAGGCTAATACTGCAAACCTCCGAGCACATGGCCTTCAAAGCCTCACATGCCAGAAACACCTCCTTTTCAATGAAAGACAGTCCTAGCTTCTGTTTTTTATCCGGCGGCCCTCTGCGAGTGGCTAGAGAATTAGAGTTTTGCTCTACTTTTACATAAGTATGAGCGTCAAAACCTGTTAAAGAATGTTTTCTTCTTCTTTACTGTAATCTTCTCGAGATCTGTTAATACTCTCCGAAAGAGTCGTCCTTGTCATTTTTCCCAGGCACGCTGCCTCACATCTACCGACTCTTTGAAGACAGGCTGCTTAACAGCTAACAAGGCTTCCTGTGTCATGTCCTGTCAGATCAGAGGTGGCAAACTGTCATCTGTGAGTCTGGGCCAACACAGACAAAACAGTGAAAGTACACATGCACTTCTTCAATCTTCCATAGCAAATTACTTGTCAATCTTTAACATCATTTAATTAGTCCACTTGATTATCAATAGTCTCATTTTAAATGCATTTGTGAAAAATAGAAATATTTTAAAAAATATGTATTTATAAACAGTTTATTATTTCTATTGTCTAATTGGTTAGACATGTAGCCATTCACAGTGCTGGATTTGAAATTTGATTTTCAGGTAGCCATCCGTCCATTTTCTAAACCGCTTCTTCCGTTTCTGGGTCGCAAGGAAGCTGGAGCCAATCCCAGCTGACTGCGGGCCTAAGGCGGGGTACACCCAGGACAGGAGGCCAACCCATCACAGGGCAACACATAGACTGACAACCATTCACACACACACTTACACCTACAGGCAATTTTAGAGTATCCAATCAACCTACTGCAGCCTTTGGACTGTGGGAGGAAACTGGAGCACCCTGAGGAAACCCACGCGAACACAGGGAAACTTTGCACAGAAAGGCACCATTGGCTGACCCAGGGCTCGAACCCAGGACCTTCTCGCTGTAGTGAAAGTGACTATTTGTCATTGTGGACACACTTAAGCACCACAACGAAATGTGACCTCTGCATTTAACCCATCACACAGCTACCAACAGTGCCCGGGGAGCAGTGTAGTGGGACTGTACCTTGCTCAAGGGTACCTCAGTAGTGCCCGGGCTGGGATTCGAACCTGCGACCTTCAGGTCAAAGGCAGCATCCTAACCACTGGCCACCACTGGCGACAACTCTAACCACTGCGTGCAACTTAGTTGCAAGTGCTGCAAGGAATGAGTTGTTGTTTGGGCTTGAACTTTACAGTTTGAACAATACTTTTACATATGATTGCAGAATTAACAGAATGTCCATTCTCCACAATGCAATCTCAAGCCCTTCTCAATTATTGGCCCTGTAAAGAGAAAGGGGTCATTTACCAGAATCTACATAAAGTTTTTAAAATAATCTTCTTAAGAAACGTTCCTCAAGAAAAACGTTCCTCAGAGTCGTAACTAGTTATTCACACAAACATGTCAGCACTAAAATGTGTGCAAATTCTTCTTTTACCTAAGAACACCCTGTGAAAGACAGAATCTTCCTGAAAACTGCACAAGGTGTTTTTTAAAGAATGAATGGTGAATGAGGCCCATTTATTTCTGCTTCTTTGTTTTGTATTCTCCAACCTTCTAAAATGTAGCAGACGTTTGTCTTGTGTTAATGGCAGGAGGAGGTTGTACAATAATTGCAGCACACTGTTTTTGTTCAAAATATGTATTTCTTGATGTGGGACTAGGTTTCCTCTGAATAAATGTATTTCACCAGATGGTGGATGTTTTTTTTGTTGTTGTTTTTTTTTTACTTTTATCCTTATCTGGGGTACCAATAATTGTGGCAGGCACTGGATGCATTAGAAAGTCCACATTGTGTGAGTAGATGGCTGTTTCTAGGCTTCATAACTTAGTAAGTCAGCATGTAATCTCAAAAAGTGACCCAAACCCACTTATCCTTTTCTTATCTCTTTCCTGATTCTCCACAAATATCACATATTGCTTGTGTTTTCGACTGAAATGTTGTCGTGTTGAGAGTGATCCAAATATGATTCATCTTCTGTTTACACATTGTCCTCTCGTCACTACTGTAGTTTATCTTTATTTTCTTCTTATTTACTTCTGTTTTCTAAGGTATAGCTTGTCTGATTATTAGCTGTTGGTAATCCATAGCGGAAACAGACACAGATTTTAGCATGGGTGGATTGAGTGTGTGATTTGTGCACGTGCATTTTTATGTGTCTGGTGGGGGGGTGGCAGCAGACCAGATCAGCATTGCTTCAAGCAAAAGTGGGTTCTGTTTCAGTTCAGCTTTTTTACTTGAAGTGAAACTGATTAACTGACTGAATTAAGTGAAATTTTGGTTTTGTGCCATATGGTGTTCTGCAAATATCACTCGTCATTTTTCTCATTTAAATTCTGTAGTTGCACTTGTGATTTGACCAAAATTTGAAAAAAAAAGTATGCACAATTAGGCTAGGATTCTAAGGATTAACAGACCTCTAGTTTTGGTTTTGAAACCAGACAATCAACCAAATAAATAAATAGGATGTACCACAGTTATGTTCAGTGCTCATATAGGTAAAATGGCCAAAGTTTTAAAGCATTTTTTGATAGTATTTTGATGATAACCAAGTGCGTGCGTGTGCTACATTTGCTAAGAAATGTTAATGCTTTACTAACAAAGCTGACATGAATGTAAATTAAGGGAATGGTAGCAAACATTTAACTAACAGTGGTGACTGTTCATGACAATTGAATATATATTGTTAAAAGAATCACATGCTTTTTCAACACCATTGACTGAGGCGCAATATGAAAGAACCCAGCTGCAATGGCAAAAAGAACAAACAACTCTTCTAAAAACGAATTATTACTCATGCAATTGAATGAAGTGTGTTGAAACAAATGAACAAAAAGAAACAGATACTAAACAGAAACAAATACATGAGCTATAATGTTATGTGGCATATGCAGTGAAAATTGAATATGCTGGTTTTGAATTCCCTAATGCTAGCTAACAGATTTAGAGGAGACAGACAGGTGGCTAGATGAGCACTTAAAGCAGCGATATCTTTTTTAGTTTAAGTTATGAATTAGCAGTTCCAACATTATTCACTTTAGACTAATGTCGTAAAAAAGAACACGTCAACAACACTGATAAAACCACTGATAACTGAATCATCGACTAAAATAAATGAGTTTTCAGCTTAGTGCTTTAGACTTGCTTAAGGTGCTCTCTGGGTATCTTATGTCACTACTGCCTCAGCAATGCTCTACCATAAATGTAGCTACAGTTTTGATGGATGAATGGATGGATAAATGGTTGGATAAATGGTTGGATGAATGGTTGGATGGATATTATTATTATTATTATTATTATTATTATTATTATTATTATTATTATTATTATTATTGTACTTTTTAAGATATCCAGAGACATCATGACAAAAACATTCAAAAGAAAATAACAAAAGAAAACCAAACATGATTAGAGAGTGAAAGCTTTCTTTTCTCAGTTGTCCTAGTGTCTTCATATTCACACACATGGTTTTCAGGTGGTGAAAAAAGTCTGCTGGTGTTTTCAGCTTTAGCTGCACAGTGTGATGATATAACCAGCACAGTATGATTTGGTGGTTAAGGTCAGGTACTTTGTTCCAAATGGCTGAGATCGCTCTCTTTTTCTAGCACGACTTCTTCATTGTTCGTTCCTTTTGCTTGGGTTACCTCCGTGCTCAGCCTTGGTTCTCTTTTTGCACCTCACAGCTGAGCTCTAAAATAATTTTTCACAGTTTTTCTTTTGCCACCAAAAGGATCATAATATTCCACATGTGCTAAGTGTATTGCTCGCCATGTGTGTAACATTACTCAGGGTTTTTGTGTTTAGAGAAAAAGAGGCATAATGACAGTGTTTCCTAGCTGTGTGAATGTTTGTTCGCTCATATTGTTGAGTTTATAAGGATTTTTTTAAAGTTCCTGTTTAATTTATTTAGGGGGAGGGGCTTTCTATCTCTACTCCTTGTTTTCAACTAGGTCTACTGTCTACTGATTATGTTACATAATAGTGTAAATCAGCTTGGACAGCCAATACATTTATATTATCTCTATATAAAAAGTCATACAAGAGCCCCAAACAAATCGTTTTGATCTCAAAACAGTCCTTCAGTAAATTAGGTGTGTGCAATATGGCAAAACAAATCATGACACATTAATGCTAGGCTGTATATTGAATATAGTGTATGCTTCATGGCTTGTTCTACATTTCATGCCGTATATGACTTTATGGTAAACATCAAGTACAAATTTTCAAATCAAGCAGAGCTAAATGCTTATAAGTGAAAGTGACTATTTGTCATTGTGAACACACTCAAGCACCATGTGTGCAGTTATCTGGTTTGAACTAATACTATTTTGTGTTTTTTGTCCAAAATGCTGCTGCAAGAACTCTTACTAAAAACCAATAAAAGAGAGCACATTACTCCAGTCCTCAAGACCTTACACTGGCTTCCAATCAGTTCCAGAATTGAGTTCAAAGTCTTACTCTTTGTCTATAAGTCACTCAATGGTTTGGGCCCCAAATATCTATTGGAAATGTTTGATAAATACCAGCCTGGAAGAGCTCTTAGATCAGCAGGAGATGCTCAGCTAGTGGTGTGAAGGGGTTGCAGGCAAACAGGGTGAAACTGTGGCCAGCTTCAAAAAGAGACTAAAATTGGCCTTATTTACCACATCCTTTAATTAGAATTCTATTTTATCTATTTATCTTTAATTCATTTTATATTTTACTTTTATCATGCACTTTCTTCATTTTTATGCTTCTTTATTTTTATTTGTTCTTATATTTAACTTTTTTCATGCACTTCATTGCATTTATTGTTTTTAAATTTTACTTTTAAAATTTTTACTTTTTTACTTTTACTTTGTATTTTTCATGCTAAAGACTAATTTTAATGCCCATCACTGTAAAGCACATTAAATGGCCTCTGTGTATGATGTGCTATATAAATAAACTTGCCTAAAATTATAGCCTAAAAATATTGCAATGTTACTCACAAACCGTATTGTCTAGCCCTGCCATACATAATACATATTGCATTCTGAGGTCTGATGAATGATAACCAGATTAAAAAGCAGCAGAAGTGCCACACTGAAAAAGAATAATCATAAAAATTATAGAGTAGGTGTACACAAATTATGTTTTTTCCTTCACATGCTGTGCTGCACTGTTTCCAAGTAAACAGGACTAACTATTAGAGGTGGGAGAAAAAAATATACTGGTGCAGTGGTGCCAACAATTAGTATTTACTTACATTATATTATTTTTTATTTATCTAATATACTTTTATTTTGGTACATATGTCTACTCTGATAACATTGCTCCTGAGGTCTGTAAGATTGCTTAAGACCTCATCCTTCTCTTGCATCACATTGGAAACGGAAATAGAAGTCATAGTGGCCAAGATGGCTGCAGAGACTCCTATGTGTAACGCACACTCTACATTAATATTATATTGTGGGTCAAATATCGGGAAAGCATCATATCATCATATATAAAATGTGGCAGTTCCCTCCTTTACTAATTGTGCAGTCTTTTTAAACTTGCATTTCTTTAGTGTTCTTTAAGCACTGACAGTATTCAGAGCAAAACATGTGGCTAAAAACCGTCTTACTTCCAAGTGAACAGCTAAATAAGTTAATGCATATCATCACTGTTGGAACAAAACCAGGTATCTCCAGGTTAGTCATCATTATTACCTTCACCTACATTAAAAGTGAAAGACATTTTTCTTGTCTTGTAAGGCTACTTTTAAGGCAGCAATGCAGTTGTTGTCTGTACCCTGAGCTACGTTCTCTTTAGGCCTATTTGCACTCATACTTTCATGCATCTCATATCTAGATAATGTCCTATTCCATTTACACCTGGCTACTTAAGTGCAAGTCTGAACCAATAGAAGTCAGCTTTACATCACTGCTGCTTTTCTAAGTTACTTCCAAAGAAGTGGACACTGAGCTGACATTTGTTTTTCCATTTGTCCTGCCGGAGTTTAAAGGAACTAAAGGAAGAAACCGGTTCCCATTTCTATAGTGTTTGTAAAGCAAAGGGTGACGAGCCATTTGTTTTCCTTCTGGTTTATTTTCACTAATGGCTTAGTTCTGTTTGAGCGAGGATCGTCTATGTGGCATGAAGGAACCAATCCATTTGCAGTTTAGCCCAGCTGCATATCCGATTCATCTCAAAACACTACATGAAATAGTCTAAATGTTCGTTCGCCTGTACGTCTTGGTTTAATTTACGTTTGTTTTTTTCATGATCTGACAGCCGCCAAGTGTAACCTGAGTGTAAACCGGCTCTTTTATACAACCTTTTCCCCACTGTCTGTTCAGCCTCTTATCATGGTACTGCGCAATGCAGCAGGCTTCCCTAATTATCCTGAATAGCTGAAACGGTAGCTTTTATTGGGCCGCTGTATTTTGACTGTTTTAGTTTTAGTGTATACCTGCATATGTGGCATATGGATGGAGTAATAACACAGCATTTGTAGTAGAAGCCATTGCCTCTGTTAGTTAACACAATATAATGCAACTGTGAAGCCAAGTTGACCTGCCATTTCCCCTCTCAGAGGAAGATGCTACTGTTTGATTCCTTTTGTTAACAGAGAGGGTAGAGAGGAAAGAAATGGAGTAAGGATTTGTCCTTCCACATATCTAGGAAACAATGAGGCATTGAGGTTTGGGGTGTAATGATGCACAAAATTCACAGTGCATTATGGTTTTTGCTCTTTGATGCAATGCAACAATCAATTTGCTTCATTTTTGTTTAATCCAGTTGTTGTAGCAGGGACACAGCTCTGGTGAAACCATAATTAACTGCTGGTGTAAATGGCCTATTAGGGTTACGTCCTCAGTCTCTTTCAAAGAGAAAAGGCATCAACATATGGTTTAATCTGTGTTATCCATATCATTTTACTGTTAACACAACACTGATTTTATTTGGAGTCTAGTGCCACCGGTAGATCATACGAGAAATAAGAATTGGGGCTGATTTACATCTTGCCCAGGCTGTAGATTCATTCAGCCTGTCTCTCACTCTGTGTCAAATGTACTGTAATGCATTACATATAATGGAGTCGTGGTTAGGACATTACCCCTGGGACCTGAAGGTCACAGGTTCAAGTCCCAGCCCGGGCACTACTGAGATACCCTTGAGCAAGGTACCATTCCGCTACACTGCTCCCTGTGCGCTGTTGATAGCTGCCCGCTGCTCCACGTGTGCACATGTGATTGGTTAAATGCAGAGGTCACCTTTGGTTGTGGTGCTTAAGTCACAATGACAAATAGTCACTTTCACTTCACTTCATTTAGTTTTTTTCAAGCCTGCAACATTTAGCTCTGCAGTCTGTGGTCAGTACTTGTAGGGCCAGGTCTAATTGGCTGCTTGAGGCCTTGGAAAATATTGGAAATACACAAATCTTCTTTTTAATTGTCAACCAGATTATGAATAAAGTTCAAATGTTCAATGGAAAAACATTTTCATTTGGTTCATAAGAAGCCATGTTTAATGTTACCTGTATTAACAAGTGCCAAGCAAACAGTAACAGCTGTCTGTGAATGTTTGGAGCTGATAACCGCTTGTAATAGACATTCAGGTAAGATATTTTACTTTGCATATTGCTGTTTTACACACTTCTTTAATAATGATTTGTCATGCTCTATTGTAGTTGATAGCAAGTGCAGTGGCTGCTGTGAAGTAATGTTTGTTAGCTTGCAATAGCTGCTAGAAAGCTCACATCAATCTTTTATCGCTGTAGTTGGGAAAGGGCTCTCAAATGTGGTGCTGGGTGTGTGAGCTATCGATAGGGGTTATTAGCTGGTTAATAATAGGTTAGTCCTGTCCAAAATCACCACTGAGTATTAGACTATGTAATCTTTCAGTACAGGAACCCTTACAATTTAAAACTGCACCATAACACACTCTCTCATTTGCCATGTGGAAACCACTGTCAGTGATCGAAACCAGGCATCTTACCAGAGTAAAGTGGAACAGGAAGGGGAGGGGCTTATGTTGTACACACACCCACACTTTAATGATTGTGTCTTTTTTTTCTGACACTGTAGATTTGAGAGGTTGTGATATTTGTGGCTTGTTTAGGTAAAAGGCTGCCATTATTAATATCCGTCAGTTTGATTTTAGAATCAAAAATCATAACCAAGGTGAAAGTATGTTTAGCATTATGTCCCTAGAAGATACACAATTTGAAATTCCCATAAGTTTAAATGGGTTTTGTTATACAAACACCCATATTGAAAAGAACACACACATATTCGTGATGCACCCATGTGGGATTTGTTGGTTGATGCTAATATATGCATCAGAAAGTAGAAACTGGAACGTACGGGTGGGCGATATGGCAAAAATATCTTATCACGATATTTTGAGAAATGTCCCTGATATGCGAAATGTCACAACATGTATTAAGATGGAACAAAGGTAAAAGTGCCAACAGTGCCATTTTTGGGAAAAAAAATAAGTCAATATAATTTTTATTCATGTACCGCAGTACAATACATTCACTTGAACAACACTAATGATGCTCTTTAAAATTAAATATGAAGTTTGACAGTGTTTTTAAGTACTAACGATATCAAGATGCACACAGAAAGGCATATTGTGACAACAGTTTATCACAATAATGATAAATATCATTATATTAACCAGCTCTACTGGAACGCATATATATATTTAAAGTAGGGGTGTAAGTATTAATTTCATTATGATTTGATCCAATACAATTATTTTTAGGCAGCGATTGTTTTCGATACCTTAAAATTTTCAGTAATGTGACTGCATTTGATCCGGTCTGCAGTCAGTATGACATATGATGGAATTTTACACAATCTGCTACATTTCCATTAACTCAGACATGCAGACAAATTCTTATGTGAAAACTGTATTATTAAAGGTCAAACACATTAGTGTAGTCATTAGCAGAAGCAGCTTCTCACTACAAACACTGCACAGTAAAATGACACACACAACTACTTTTGTGTCACATCAATGAATCAGATCGTGTGCTATTTTGGTAATACAGGTTGATACATTGTCACAGCCCAAATATTAACCCATATAAGTGAAGTGAAAGTGACTGTCATTGTGAACACACTCAAGCACCACAATGAAATGTGAACTCTGCATTTAACCCATCAAACAGGCACACGTGAAGCAGCGGGCAGCTATCAACAGCACCCGGGGAGCAGTGTAGTGGGACGGTACCTTGCTCAGGGGTACCTCAGTAGTGCCCGGGCTGGAGACTGTGTGTGTATGTGTGTGTATGTGTGTGTATGTGTGTGTATGTGTGTGTATGTGTGTGTATGTGTGTGTGTGTGTGTGTGTGTGTGTGTGTGTGTGTGTGTGTGTGTGTGTGTGTGTGTGTGTGTGTGTGTGTGTAATATTTTTATGACTATATCATGATACTGATAGGCTGTGATGTGATTTTTTTAATTTGAGCTATATTTGATGCATGTATTACTGCAGTGTGCAATGTTTTGCCAACTTGCTGTTTTGTGCACTTAACTGATGGTATTCAACAAGACAGTCAACTGCAATGTATTCCATTTCATGGCTGCTTCAGTGTGTTTTGAAAGACCATTTTAGAACCATTGTGTCTAGTTAATCCTCCAGTCCTCTGTATGGTTCACTTTGGAGTAATTCTAAGAGAAGGACCGAGTACAGTCCAGTCAAAACATGCAGTGTAAGATATTGGTGTATCAGTCCCAGTATCCTGAAAGCATCCAATCATTAACTTCACGACTGTAAACGTAAATACACAACTGTGATAAATCAGAAGAAAATCAGGGCATTTAATTTTATCAGCATCACCCAGAACTAATAACACCCCATTATACTGAAGGGGAACTGATCACTTCAGCTGGATAATTGCTGATAATGAGGCTCTTCTGGAGACAGATGCTGGGGTCCGCTTGAACCTTTGCCTGGTGAGTTAATGTCAGTCAAGGTAGGGCAGCAGCACTCTGGGTGATGACTCACGGCTGTTAACCTTAGCACCTTTTCCGCGGCGCGCTAGTGGCGGCTCCACTCTTCAAATGTCAGCATGCAGATGGACAGGACGTTGCACTCGCTGCATCACACGCTGACAAAGCTAATGAATCCTAATTGCACAAACAGATCGTCGAAGGATGGGATATTATTTGGGCGATGTGTTTGAATAAGGCTTGTGATGTCTGGCTGTCAATTCTGCACAAGTAGTGATGCACGTCCGTGTGCTTTCCCTCATTTCACTCTCACGTACAATATCCTCAGAGCCAGTGCACCTGCACCGCTGCTGTTATCACAGATCACCTGAGTGACTGGAATCACCTTGTTCTTTTAAAAGCACACAACCATTCCAAACAGGTGGAAGTAATGCAAGGGTAAGCATAGGCCTAGTAATAGCTTTCCTGAATGTGATGTTTTCACTGTTTTGTTTGCTTTTTGGCAAGGAAGTGGAGTAATGACACGGCATTAGTTTTGCATGTCATATGCAAGGAGCTGCTTCATGCTCACCATGCTGCTCCAGCAAAATATATCTCGGCCGAACATCGCATGCTCATTCGTTGTCATTCATTCGTTCATTTTTGCAGTGATTCACCCGTCATCAAGTAGATGCAAGAAGCCGACATGCAGCCCTTTCCCCTCTCGGCGCTAATGGGCTTTGATAGGTGCTTAATATGACTGCAGAAATGTTATGGTAAAGCAGATGACTAATGCCGCCCACTCTCTTTCGAAGGTCAGTCTGGTGGAGGCCATGAGTGTCCCAAACCACACCCATCAGTTCCTGCATTAAAGGATACTCAGGCTTCTTTCAAAAACAGTTCATACTCCATCATAATACACTCAGAGTCAGAATCTTTTGCTGTGTTAAAGTGGATCGGTCGGCCGCTCCCTGTTGTCTTGGTTTGGTAAGAAGCAGCCTTAGGGCACCTACATTTTACCAGTTTATTGCAAGACACAGTGTGCGATATGGATCTAATAAACCTAGGTAGGACAATTTTGATGTATGTAGACTGTACAGTGAGAACACCTACTGAATAACAGGCTTGGACGCACATAATATACAAGAATTAAACGTCACCAGTGTGAATCCTTCATCTGTGCTGCTGTAGTGGCAACCAGTGAAGCTAGTCATGCATTGATCAGTGCATCATTCCCTGTTTGTTAGTAGACCTATGTCGTAGCAGCAGACACACTGTGAGATGGTCATCCTACATTTTTGACACTTTCCGAATTTTGTTCCAAGCTATCTTTGGTTGCATTGTTGTGGCTACGGCCATCTTTGAACCACTTCCACAGGCCAATGTAGGACCATCATTTTGGGACCACATCCAACATCACCATGTTTCTTGCATGTTGGTCATTTTGTGTCTGGGACAAAATTGCACAGTGTGTATATAATTCATTAGACATTTGTGTTCCATATCACAGATATTTTTGAGATGTATATCCAGGTCTGGGCACCATTCAACTTGACTTTGTGACCAGTTCTTACCTACATAAATTAGAGCTGGCAAACACCACTTTTTCCTCTTATGTAAATACTGAAGTCTTAAGTATGGGCTGATCTGATTTCCTTTTAAAACTACATTAAAAATAATGCTTTTTAATCTAAGTACTTCACCTAAGAGCAACATCTAAAAGTAGATACTCAAGTAGGTGCTCAGACTGCTCAAACACTCTGCTCCCCCTCAGGAAAAAATACACACATTGTAAAAAAAAAAAAAGTGGTCTGTAGCAAGTTAAAACTGACTGCATGATTTAATTGTAATCTCTCAATTTAACATTATTGCAAATCAAATGATAAATACAGTCATGATAAAGCCATATTTTGTGGTCTTAACATTCTTTACATGGGGAAGCAATAATTACTCAACAAAAAATAACATTTTAAATGGGAAAACCAGCACCAGCAGGAGCAAATGTCATGCATCCATCCATCCATTTTCTAAACCACTTCCTCTGTTTCCGGGTCACAGGGAAGCTGGAGCCAATCCCAGCTGACTGCGGGCCTAAGGCAGGGTACACCCAGGACAGGAGGGTGAACACATAGACAGACAACCACTTATACACACACAATCACACCTACGAGCAATTTTTAGAGTATCCAATCAACCTACCGCAGCCTTTGGAAAGTGGGAGGAAACCCATGTGAACTGAGAGCTTGCAAACTCTGTACAGAAAGGCACCCAAGGCTGACCTGGGGATCGAACTCAGAGCCTAAAAGCAACCCGAACTCAGGACCTTCTCGCTGTGAGGCGACAGCGCTAACCACTGCACCACCATGCCACCCAAATGTCATGTATATAAAGTAAAATTGCCTTTCTGTGACTAATTTGCAAGCTCTCCTCGTGTTCACATGGGTTTCCCCCGGGCACCTCGGTTTCCTCCCACTGTCCAAAGGCTTGCAATAGGTTGACTGGATAATCTAAGTTGCCCGTAGGTGTGAGTGTGTGTTGCCCCATGATGGGTTGGCCTCCTGTCCTGGGTGTACCCTGTAGTCAGCTGGGATTGGCTCCAGCTTCTCCGCGAACCCGAAATGGAAGAAGTGGTTTAGGAAATAGATGGATGGATGGATTACTTGATTAATCATGAAGATAATCACTAGATTACTCAATTACTATAAATGATGTGAGAGCCTAAAATATTGTACCAATTAAGGGATCAAGGGTTGCTTTTAGGCCCTGTAAGTAATCCTGGTGCACTTTAAATTTGAATCTTTGTGTTTAGTGAACATCGAATGGTAAGTTAGCAGATGTATAACACAGATTATAGTGTATAGATTATTGCCCAGTAGTGGTGGCATGTGTCTAATGGATTTTCTTCCTTTTTTGATTGCAGTTGCAATAATATGAAATAAGGGATCAGCGTATAGTATTTTGATGCGCCGCTGTGACAGACTGAATGACTGAAATGCTGTGTAATATTAACGTACATTACTGGCATCAGTGTTCAGGGGCTATATTGTACACCAGTCTCACTTCTAAAAACACACTCACATTCATCCAGGCTGTTAGTGGGCTACTGCTCACCCCAGTTTACAGCTGCTGTTCAGGATCTTCATGAGCATTGTCAGAGGAACAGACAGGCTTTCAGTGGAGTGAACAGCAGTGATGCAGATGCACTGGGTTAATTGTACACGAGGGTGAAAAGAGTGGGGATAAAAAAAAGAAGACATTGACATGGCTGAATCATGATGAAGCATCTTGCAGGCTGTGAGTGTCTCCTTTTATTCCAGAAGACACTCAAACTGCATCTCGAGTAAGGCTGTGAAAAGGAAGGGGAGAACTTGGATTGGGGCGTGACTGCTTTCTTTCTTTTTCTTTCTTTCTCTCTCTTTCATTTATTTCTTATTTTCTTCCTCTCTGGGTGCATTAGACCTTAAGTTGACAAACCAAAACTTTTTCCCCCGTCATCTTCTCCCTGCTCTCCTGCCTCAGTCAGTGTGTCGGGAGATGTGGGAGAGGCTGAATTGACAGTCCATTACGTAACAGCGCGCGGCTCCGCGACCCTTCCGTTACGTACAAACTGTTAACAACTGACTGGCTTCGCTCGGCTGAGCTGCGTTTTTTTTTCGTTCGCTCCTTTTCGGCGAATATTCCACCCAAAGGAGGCTGCAATGAATCTCCCCCGGTTTTCAGCGCCACGGCAGGTTTCGTCAGCGTTACCCTGAGCGTGCTACTTCGGAAGTAGGTCACCGCTTCAACGCGTCTTGTCAGCTGCTTCCCCTCGCTCGGTTTCTCCGCCGCCCGAGCATCGATGCCGTTTTCGCAGCCCGACGAGAGCAACTTCGTCCGCTGTTTCGGAACGCGACGCGCCTTTGCTCGGAGCTCGGGCAAAAGAGTGAACGCTGAGGTAAAGCGAGGCTTGCTGGTCGCTTTTATTTCGGTTTATGCGCGTTTGCTTTGCTGCTTCGCCGCCGAGAAGGCGGAGGGGGGAGGGGGGGTTGGAGCGAGAGAGAGAGAGAGAGAGAGAGAGAGAGAGATAGAGAACCCGTCTGAAACATTACATAGCCCACATCCACTCGCCTGTGGCTGTTGTGGGATTAGTGAAGTCCTTGTGTAGGTCGTGGTTGGACACGGAAACCGCTCTTTTGTCGTGTCGTTTGCACGCGGCGGCTCTGCAAGCGCGCGAGGACCGACAGCTCGTTGGTCGGCTCTCGTGGTCGGCTGGTAGTAGTGGTAGTGGTGGTGGTGGTGGTGGTGGTGAACACAGACTGGATGGATGGGATTCGCTGCCGTTCGACTTGAAGGTACTGCTTGGTGACGGTGGGGCTTTGGCGGTGCCGGAGCCCAAACGTGATGTGCGGGAGCACATTTGGAGCCCAGTGCTACGCCCTGCGCGATCTGCGCCCAACACGCCAGCTCCTCGCCTTCTCACGTCTCTAACGTGGGCTCTCCACATCCCACGACCATTTGAGCAAAGCGAGGAGCACGCGCCTCTCGTCTCCCATCTCTTCTCTACCAGGTGCATTTGTTTTGCTCCCCCACACCAGCAGAGCTCGGGGGGTGGGGGGCGGTCAATTTTGTCAGTAGATCACTTGGTTCAAAGTTAATTCCAATTTGCACGGAGGTCAGAACAACTAGGCTACTTTGTCCCTGGAGACACACCACACACACACACACAACACTCAATCAGATCCATGCAAACGTCCACTTTTGGTAAGGCTTTAATACACACCTCCAGAAACGCCTACAGACCACTGGGCCACATGTTGGCAGCAGTTTTTAATGCCATATAACAAAAGGCTGGTCAGAGACCAGGAAGAGTCCACAGTGTGTTGCGTGAATTGGCCACTTTCGACATGGAGATGAGACCGTTTCGCATGCCTAAATTGAAACGAATCAGGCTTTTGAAAAGCCGAGCCTGAGTAATAGCCGTCTATTGTGATTTGGAACACCACCAAGGCAGCTGGAATGAGGGAATACCGTTTAATTGGATGAACATTCATTACTACATGTGTGCGTGATCGTATCGCAGTGTAGTTTCAGTGGTGGTGGTGGTGGGTCTCACATGAACTTTGCGTGATTAACCGTTATGCTTAGTTCCATTTATACTTTATGCATTTTGTGAAGCGCTAGACCTTTTCAAGCTAAAGGAATGTGGTCTGGGCTTTCTTTTAAGTCATTGATTGAAGTCCTGTCTTTTTTTCCGTAAACGCAATCTCCGCCACTATCATAAGTAAACTGAGATTTTGTCTTGATTGTCTTGATCCGTTAATGACACCTATAGCCTGAATCACTTGTGTAATAAACTCTTGAAGTACAGGCATTTTCCCCCCGTTCTTCGTACCCGTGGATTCTTACTCCTCATTATTTGTCATTATGACTGAATGAACGCAAACGGCAGTATGCAACAAGACAACTGAAAAATAATGGCTATCTGGACAGGGAAATGCCACCATAATCATTTCTTTGAAAGCCGTTTCCTGGCCATGTTTACCTTTCGTGCTGTGGTGTTGTGTTTCAGACTTTATTTATTTATTTATTTATTTATTTGAGAATTTCTAACCACCAACTGAAATCCATATTGAACATCTCCAGCGGGACTTTATCCCCTGATGGTCAGAAGGACTTCATTACAGCGGAGTTTTGCGAAGTCGTTGAGGCTGGTTTCATTTGAAAGAATCAATCAGAGATCGCAGTGGAGCACAGTTGGACTGCAATAATTAAACACAAAGGACACACATCTATTCCAAAGCATGACAAATGAGACTAAAAGCCATTGCCTCTTGTGTCAGACTAGAAAGTTGCCCTGGGAAGCTCAAGGACGCTAATCTCCTTTATAGAGTGAAGGACTGATGTTAGGAACATGTCAATAGGTCAGAGGAGGTCGTTTTAAATTTCATATGGAGCCAAATTAGTCTGAAATGTCTCAGGTGTGTTTCTGACTCTTCATTTGTCCTTAAACCAATCAATAAATCCCAAGGTGCAAAAAGGCCACTTCTCCAGTTTAACTTTATTTAAAGCCAACACTGTGCAGTCTTTACATGAGCCTTTATGTAAAATTATTAGCATACTTATGATGGCAGATTTAGTCTTTAATGCTTTTTTTGTAGGTGCTGAATGCTGGAAAGTGCCACTTTCAAAACAGCATCTATTTATACAGTGTGTAGGCTTAAAAACGGCTCGTCTTGGTCTAAATCGCCCTTGCTTTGTTGAAGATTACTGCATATTTTATTGGGTTTATCCAGATAGCAAATATAGATGTGCACATTTTGTACATGTTGATGTGGGCAGTGGTGGCCTAGTAGTTAGGACGCTGCCTTTGGGACCTGAAAGTTGCAGGTTCGAGTCCCGGCCTAGACACTGCTGAGGTACCCTTGAGCAAGGTAACGTCCCACTACACTGCTCCCCGGGCGCTGTTGGTAGCTGCCCGCTGCTCCACGTGTGCATGTGTGATGGGTTAAATGCAGAGGTCACATTTCATTGTGGTGCTTGAGTGTGTTCACAAGAACCAATGTCAAGGAAAAATTCTATTTTTTTGATTTTGCTATAGTTTTTTTTTTTTTTGATGAAAATTAGAACAATTATTTTTTTGTAAAGCAGGTGTCATTTTGCACATGAAGTGAAACAGTGCTTAATATTTTTATACTGTTTATGTGCAGATGTATTATGAATTGTAGACAAGTGGCTGCCAGTAAAGTAGAGACTTGCAGTTTTGCTTCTGTGCTGCATTCCTTCTGTGTTTCTATTTTCTTTGTGGCATTAAACATTCATGTGATGCTGGTATGCCCCTAACAACACATGTTGGAGAATTATTACATGTCTGAAATCACTGTGGGCATTTTTTTTTCCTTTTGCACTTTTGACCAAGTAGTTAGCATGTGCTCGGGAAGGGGGGGGGGGTGGTGCTGACATTTTGTTTTATTTATGTTGTAAAATGTTTGTGAGCCTCAGAATAAGCATGGCAGTTGATGCAACATCTGTTATTAATAATTTTTACCTTATGACAGGTGTGACTTGAGCTGCATATTACAAATATTGGTTGCTTGGGGAAAACAAGTATTCCATAACTAGGTTCTAGGTTTAATGTCAGTCATATCTAATAACACTGGTGAAAACTGTGTGGTGAATGTGGTATTTTGAAGGCAGAAAGCCCTGTAATTATACAGAGTAATATCCTGTTAGAGAGGTCATATTGGTATTGATGGGTGTCTGTATTGGGCCAATATCTGCAGGAAATGCTGCAGTAGACATCAGAGGCAGGCAAAAAGTATGAACCCGACCTGATTCTGTAACAAATCTCACCTGCAGTATCAGACGATTACATTGTTGTTGTGTTCTTCCTGTTGGGCAGTAGGCCATTTTAATGATATTCTTTAATGATATGTTCATCTTAAAGAAAGTGCATCAATTTAAAACAGCTCATTTTAAAGTGATTTAGTATACAGAGAAGATTCAACCTCCAGAAACGACAGAAACATTTTGAAAGTGATAGTTATTCATAGCAAAATCAACACAAAGTACCAGTTTAAAATGTTTTTTTAAATGCTGAATGTGTGTTTAATGTGTAAGAGCTGATTAGAGCATGTAGAGGTTTTGAAATTTAAGACAAGATCTTGGAAATGGAAGCTCATAATGTACTTTTGACCTCCACCTTTACTTTGCATAGTTGGCCATATCAGTTGTAAAAGCCAGTATCCAAAGCCATACCAGGCACTGTCATTTGACTGAACAAACCAAGCCCTGCTGAGTTTAAGTATTTCATTTGTTTTTTCCTTGTAGGATCTGCATGGAGGACTGTAATGACCCATGCACGGCAGGGGAAATCTTGCACGTATCCGAGTGATTCCAGGGAGCGGGTGAGCTGCCAGACACATGCTGAAACCATGGGCAGAGCCTGGCCAGAGTGCCCAGTGCAAGAAAGGAAGAAGAAGAGACGTTCCTCCAAAAGAGGAGGAGATAAGGAAATAAAAGAGCAAGGTGCAGATAGTGACCGGAAACTTTATCCCCTCAGGGGAAGGCTGGGAATGAGTGAAGTGGGCACCTTAAATTGCTGTGTGTTACTGACCCGTCTTGAAGAAGGTGGGAATTGTAGGAGCAGCATGAAGGCTTTGTCTAAGAGGAGTGAAGGAAAACACAAGATGAAGGCAAAGAAGTGCAAGTGTCGCAAGAAGACCTGCAAAGCTTGCCTGCCAGCGCCTGGACCAAAAAGAAACGCGAAACCTGAAAAAACTGCCTTATATACGGAACTTGTGGAGCCTCGAAAGCGACGGTTGGCCTCTCTCAATGCAGAGGCAGTCAACAGTCTGCTGTTATTTAGAGAGGACCCTCAGCAGTCTTCAAAACTCTCAAAAAAGCAGCCAAATCCTCCAAAGGGGGATTCTGAACTTCCGAAAGGAGAAGCTGACAGTTCAAGAAAAGGACCAGAAGGCAGAAAACGTGCACATCCAGGAGAGACCGAGCAAAGTAAAAATCCCAAGAAAAACAGAAAGGCAAAGGCAGAGTCTGGACTTTTTGACCAGCTGAGTCTAAATAGTCCAGCTCCAAGACGTCTAGCAGGTTTGAATGCGGCTGCTCTGCTGAAACTGACCAGCACCTCATCCGGAGCAAAGCGGCGAGTTAAAACGGACTGCAAGCCAGGCAGTGGAGGGACGCGGATAAAACAAGTCCAGGTAAAGACAAAGAAACAGCAGCACAACCCACTGTGCCAGTCCACGAAGTTGCAAGTATCGCAACAGTGCTGTGATCTCTGCAAGAAAGAAGCCCTGCAGTCTGAAGCTCTATGGGATGGCGCTGCAGGGGGCCACGGCTTCATTAGGCCTGGTTACCAATGCAGGTCTATGCTGGGCTACTCCTTAAACCATGTGAAAGAGGAGAAAACTGAAACTGATGTGAATTCATGTTACTGCTGCTCTCAGGAGAGATCTGTGGAATATTGCCATCGACTCGCCCTGTTCCTCGGGCAGAAAGCCTACCCTGAATCTGAAAAACATTCTATGCCATCTGTAAAGGGGTTCCTTCCCTCCCCTCATGCACTGACACACCCAGCCTTGACCATTGGCACCCACCCATACTCATGCTACCCTGGTTACTATGTGCACATCGCCCACCATGGGACCTCCACACTTCCTGTGAGCACAAGCCCTGGATCCCATGCTCCCCCATCGGTACCTCCCATTACACTGTGCTCCAGTGGCGTCCAGAGGCCCAAACTACTGCCCTCACCGGTTTCCCACCCTTCAGGCATCCCTCATCCTGCATATTGCAACTCGGTGGGAACCTGTTATGGGGAACCCTGCCGGATCAGCAGCTACGCCTACAGACCCCCGCAGCCCATTGCTAGCAGGGGCTGCTCATTCAGCCCCGGATGCTCCAGCTGCAGCCACAAAATCAAGATGGGTAAGACAAGGCAAATGAGATGAAAATCTGTTTCCCTTTAGCATCTCAATAGAATGAGCCTCAGTGCTTCAGAGACTGTGTGATAACTATTTAGATAGAATGTGCCGTTAATTGGCAGCTGGATGTGGATGTATTTCCAAGGGAGCTTTAGGAGTAAGCTCACACAGACCTCAAACCGGCAAGTCCTAAGGCCGACCCTGGCACATTGTGTGACACAAAAGGCTAAAATAAGAAAATAAAAGCCATTGAGATGTTTTCAGAGACTTGTAAAGAAAGTAATGACTCAAGAGTGAATGATGAAATCCCTCGTTCCCTTTAAGCAGCCACTTCACCATGCTCGTCTGTTCACTGCTGTCTTTTCACTGCTGGTTTGAATGTGAATAATTGCCACAGGTGGACAGGGCGCTGGTTATTTTCGTTGGCAAGAGACTTGAACTGGCTGTTCATTGTAAGATGGCAGCTGTGGTCTCTCAATGGCTTACTGACCCCAGCACAGCTATGTAAGCCTTGCGGGACTAGTCCTTGTCGATTTTTAACCACTGGCCTAAGTTGTACAACCTGACATTTCACTCTCTGTTGATCTCTTTTAATCAGGTGGTAAGCGGACACCTGGAGGCTTTCTCCATAGTTACACTGCTTCCGTTACTTTCCTCCTCCACTTCACTTTACCAGAGCAGTTAGAGCGTAGCTGAACAAGTAGGAATCAGATCAACCAATATGCGTTTTTCAGAGGTGATACTGATGGCGATTAGCAATCAAGCAGGTTGACAAGCACGAAATGGGGCAGTTATGGTGCGAAATGTTACAGGAACTTAATTCCTAAACAAAACCAATGTCAGTGGAACATTATCTGTAATAAAACACTAACAATTTGTTGGATCAAAAATAAATTGCATACATAAATTGACAAACTATCCATCATCTGAAACTTTATGCTAGAACATTGTTAGAGGACCGTGCTGATCAACCTTAGCATATCCTCCCTGAGCCGCATCGTTTTTTCCCATTTTTATTGCTCAACTCATTGCTTCCAGAACAAACGATGGGGAAGAGCTTGACTGTTTGCACTTGATTCATGGTCCAGCCTTTGACCAGCTCAGTAACTATGTGGGTGGAGCAACGAGAGAGCTGGCATTTCGATTGGTTGTACATGACACATCATGCTTATTTTGACTAACCCTTTAGGGCTGCAGGCAGAGTACTGAGCCAGAAAAGCCAGTAGTGTCTTTCAGTCAGTACATAAAAGCCTTTTTATCGGGGAGAAAGCAAGTTAAAATAATAACTATCAGTTCCAATTATCGTCTGGGCCGATAATCAGTCATTAGTAGAGATACTTCCCCTAAGATGTAGCATATGTTTAATGGGTGTATGTGTAACTGTGTTGCAAATAGAGGTTGTTATTGCAGCGAATATGCACTGAATACATTCTGTAAATAGTCCACAGTGGCCAATATGTTCTGTGTTCAGCTTTTTGTTGCCTACACACTGTGGAAGCTTGTAGCTTTTACATTTAATCATTATAACAGCAGCTTTCTTCAGCGCCGTGGCAGAAGACTAATGTAGGTTCTATGCAGAAGCACTTCACAGTGGTAGAGACTACAGGTGCCTACACACTGGGGGCTGTTTTAGCAGCAGAACAGGAGCCAGCTCAATGTATTTGAACGATAACCGAGAAGAAACGTGGTCACTGTAGGAGAGAGAGAGAACCACATGAGTATGGACTGAAAAGATGGTTCAAGTGCTGCCTCCGAAAAGTTCGAATCATTTCAACTTTGCACAAACTATAATGAAGGCGTACATCAGCTAACGAGCGACATATCCCAGCCCAAGGAGATCCCGAATAAATAAATCATCCTTTCAGTGTTTTTAAGTGAGCGATCTTCAGAAAGTCTAAATGTTAGCATGCATTAAAATCACGACAAGGTTGACAGGATACTTGGAGGTAATTTACTGCAGTCTGGCTTTTATTCACTCATTATACCCATCCAGATCGTATAGTCGTTAGTGTACATTTCCGCCAGTGCTTTCCCTAGTCTGTAGGCATGCAAGTCCCCTTGTAAAAACACAGCGACTTCACGGCTGAGTGAATGTGCAGTAGCTGCACTTTCCCCTCTCGTGCCTGGCCAGTCTGCTCCCCAAGAGGCCAGGGCGAGCGAGCAGGGTCTTTTTAGTTCGGAAAGGATTGATCCACAGCTCATTTGTCGTTTGCTCTTATTTGTGTTGGCTCATGGCCCTCGCGACCTCATGAGGCGAGTGTGATTGCAGAGTGAAGTAGTGTCTCGTTGCTCCAGCTCTGTCCAAGTGGCTCTTTGAAAGGAGGTAAATAAGCGTTAGGCAGAATTCCATAGCCTCTGTCAGACCTCTTTGACTCTTACACCAGAGCGGGGTAGGAGTCGAATTCCGGATGGCCGGGATAGATGCTTGAGGTTGACATGCGTTGGCGAAATGCCAGAAGATAACGCGGGTAAGAAAGCACGATTTCATACGCCACGCACGTCCTGTCGTGAGCGTCGATGGGTCATCGCTGGGCACATGGTCACGTTTTAGAATTCCAAGAGGGGTGTATTAAGTCAGCCTTCCGCTGGGTTAATGCTGGCAGCTATTTAAAGAGCTACTAAAAGGAGGCTCCTTTTTCCCGGCTGATTACAGCACCGCACTGGCCGCTAACATGATGTAGGGGCTACTCACAGGAGTTTGTGATCACTCAAGTCCTCGCTCTTACTCACGTGTTGCCTTCAGAAGCTGATTCATCCAATCACCATCTGGGACTGTTCTTTTCCACCGACAAGTCATAGACACCAAGAGTCCAAATTTCCCAAAACAAAATAATAGCTGTTACATCCAGCAGTTAGTTATCTGTTGAATCTTGTTTATTTCATTCTCATTATATATTCCTGCATGTATTTTTGGCAGTTTAAATGTTATGTGTCATAAACAAATTTGATGATTCACAGTGTCCACCTGTTCCACAGCTCACAGTATTACAGCAAGTGTCTGAACTACTAATTAGGCCTATTTATTTGAAATTCTGTTCTTCTCTTTTAAAAATACTGGGATGATTTGGGGGTATGTTGCTATGGTTATGTCTGCTTAAGCATCAAAGCTGTCAGATAGAAAAAAAAACTGTATCTCTATAATAGAAGCTTTTCAAGAGAAGGAGAAATGTTACTTTTAGGTTGGGTTTATATTTGTAGTTCGGATTCCTTGGCCTGGACTGAAGCAGAAAATGGTACACAGTTGCATTTTAGTTCATGTTCACTTAGTGTTCACACCAACATACTTCATGTTAAACCAGAAGCTGTAAAAGTCATATGGTAAACCTGGGCAGATTTGACAACGATGACTGAATATCAGACAGTTGTTATAACATGCTTCTCTCTGGATTTGCCGTGATAAATAGATAAGATAGATAGATACATAGATACTTTATTGATCCCGAGGTGTTGATCCCAACAAGTGTTGCCGTGTTGTACCTGACTTGATATTCTAGAGCAATAAGCCACAAGAGATACTGTGTAGACGCAGAGGGTGGTGAAATGTAACAGTAATGCAGAATCAGTTGCCGTACTGTTTTACAAAGCAGAGTAAACTTGCTGCATTAACACTTGCATACAACAGATTGCACACTGACGTGTATACAGGTGTTCGCCAAAGTTTGAGCACCCCTGGTCAAAGGAAAGTTTTGTTTATTTTTCTTAACTTTTCTTGCCCTTTATAAAGAAAATACTTCTACACATGTTAATGCAGGTTTTCTGTTTATTTGCTGAATGTAACATACTGGGAAAAATACAAAAGCGAAATAAGAGATTTTTATTGTCATAGTATCAGGATACAACGAAATTTGTTTGGTAGCTCTCAGACACCAGCAGCAGAAGAAAGTATACTTAAAAAATAGAAAAATAGATATGAAAAGTGCAAATATAATAAATAGTACAATATAATAAATTAAATGATTCAGTGTTAAAAAATATAAAAAATTTTTTATTTATATATATATATATATATATACACACACACACACAGACGGTCATACATCCATGTGCATAAAATGTGGGCTCAAAAATGCCATCAATTTTTATGTTCACACATTTGCATGATTTTTGAGATTTTTATATATACTTAATATATGTATTCAATAATTTTCAAAGATTTCTTACATTTTCTAAAATTGGGCTTAGCCCCATTTTAAAACCGAAGAATTTATCTAAACCGCATCCTTTTCAGTGTCTTTTGCATTTACCAAAGCAGTTATACAGAGATGTAAGACTTTGTTTTGTCTTTGGTCTGTTTAGATATCTATAGTCTATATTGTGTTTATACTTCAAACAGACCACACTAGAGTCTATTTGGAAGCAAACCGAGACCAACCTGCTAAGGGGGTCTTGGCCCGCTTAGTTGCTTTGCACCAGGGTTTGCATGGCGGCATTCTCACTTTCTCTAACAAACCTCATTAACACAGCAGTCACACCAGGCTTTTCTTTTAATCAAACCAAACCTGCCATGTCTAAGCACACTTTTAATGTATGTTACATTCCACGCTTTTCATTTTGGACCATGGTATTAGTCCTTTTATCAGAAAACAGCAAAAAATATGTTTAGTTGTTATTATTACTACTTCATATTATTTGTGGAATTTTGAAGGATCTGATGTGAAAGATAGATGATATATATATATATATATATATATATATGGTTATGAGTAGACTAATCTAACCGCTTTCACTTTCCTGTTCCTGTAGAGGACTTCCCCTATCCTCTGGATGAGCACAGTCCCTCCATCCCCATGTCCCCTGCCCTGCCCTTGTCTGTCTGCCCCATCCCCAGTGTGCCCTCGGCTGCCCAGCCTGTGCCCCACCTGCAACCACCCTTGCCTGACACCGGGCGACCGCAAGTCCAGCTGCGCGTAGGCCGTGAGTGCCCTCAGAGTGCCAAGCCACCCAGCAGCTCGCGTTCTGGCATGCGTGACTCTGCCGTCTGCCCCCACATAAAGGATGGCCAGCTGGGAGCCGGCCACGGCAGCCCTGCCGCCAAGCAGCCCAAAATCAGCCGCCGGCGGGCCACCAACGGCTGGTTGCCTGTGGGTACCGCCATTGAAAAGGAGGTATTCATAGTGGTATGTACTCAACTTCTGTCTCTTATCAACCCCAACGCACGATAGAGAAGAATATTAGAGTAGCATTTAGCATAATGGTAGCCCTGTTATTTTTGGATAAAATATAGAAGAATATTCTCAAATGAGAGTTAGCTGTTGGCGTCCATTTGTCTTTTCCAAGTCAAAGTGTCTTTATTGTCATCTCAGAGATGAAACAACGAAGCTCAGGGTCCACAGTGCACATATTCACACAGTGCAAAATACAAAAAGACAACAGATGTACAGGACAGTGCAATGTCAGGACATACATACAGGACACTGCATTTTAAATCTGATTTACTGTCATTTTAGCTTGCTTCTCAAGTGTTCGGACACTTAAATTGAAAAATTAGTTATGTCTGAAATGATATATTGTAAAGCAACAAGGAATTTTTGACATAACAAATTTTTCAAACGTAAGTGTCCAAACCCTATATATAACATCTATAAATAAATTTATATTCATGTTATTCAACTTTATTTAACTGATAGATTTTCAGTAGATTTCCTGACCAGTTTTACCATTTTTTAATGATTTTGGAATTGAGGATAGTAATTGTAGTACTTTTGCAATTAGAAATTGTCTATTCTTGCTTTATGTAAGGTCTCAGCTGCTCAACAGTCCATAATCACCGTTGTCTAATTCTCCTCTTCATAATGCACCATGCATTTCCAATAGGAGATAAAATGACAGCAGGCCAGTCAAGCACATGCACGCTTTCTCTATGAAGCCATGCTGTTGTAGCCCATTGAGAATTTGGTCTGGCATTGTCCTGATAAAATAAGCATGGGCATCCCAGGAAGAGACGTCACCTTGATGGCAACATATGTCTCTCTAAAATCACAATATACGCCTCAGAGTCAAACGTACCATAACATACATGCAACTCACCCTAGCCATGGGTACTAATGAACCTCCATACCATCGCAGATGCTGGCTTTTGCACTTTTCACTCATAATCTGGATTTTCGTTTTCATCTTTGGTACAGAGAAATCGACACTTGTTTTTTTCGGAAAAAAATAAGCTGAAATGTGGACATATCTGACCACAGCACATGGTTCAACAGTCATTTGTCTCATCTGAGATAAGATCTTGAGAACTTGCCTGCATTTCAAGTTGCATTTCTTTATTCAGCGACGGACTTCATTAAGTTACAATGACTTTCTGAAGTCCTCTCAAGCCCAGATGGATGCTTTTGTAACAGGAGCATCATTGTTTCTTAGGAAGTGTTGCCTGAAGACTTACGACTTATTGAACAGTGGTTCCTGACCTTGCCCTTTAGACTCTGAGATGTTTCTAAATTCTCTGAATCTTTTCACAATATTATGTACTGTAGATGTTGAAAGACCTAATTTCTCTGCAGTCTTCCACTGAGAATTGTTCCCTTTGAACTGACTAACTTCGTTAGTTCTCTCATGAATTTTGGTGCAAAGGGGTGAGCCATGACCCATTCTTGCATGCTAATACTGAGCCTTTGATGGATGCTACTTTTATACCCAATCATGATCCCTTACCTGCTACCAATTAGCCTGCTTAATGTGGAGTCATCTAAACTAAGGTTGCTTGAATTTTCTTGAAACTTCTTTTTTTTAATCCGTCCAAACTTTCGAGTGTTCTCTAGTCATCAAATTCTACATTTGTGTACATTTACAAAATACAAAGGTGACTAGAACTATTGAAAATGTTTTCTTAGTTTTTTTGTCAGTTAAATACACACACACTTACTATAACGATCACTCACACTTAACTATAAATTGTGACTTGTGCATAAGTTATTACACTTTCTATATTTTATGCATTTTTTTTCCATTCATTAAACTTGTTAAATGCCATATATAACTTGTTTTGTTTACTTAAATAATAATAATAATAATAATAATAAATAATATTTTGTCTGGGACATCCAAACTTTTGCATACAGTTCTGAATAGAGGTATAATATTGTGTTTTCAAAGCATACTACTTTCAGACTCTTGCTGTAAGTGATTATTATTATCTATGGTGATTCACAGGGTGAGGAGTCATCAGCACTGCGCAGATGTTATGAAGCAGTGCAAAGAGATGGAGATGTGATTAGGGTGCGAGATACTGTGCTGCTGCGCTCTGGCCCCCGCAAGAAGTCCCTCCCCTATGTGGCTAAAGTCTCCGCCTTCTGGGAGAACCCAGAGTCAGGTATGTACAATATAAGGTCAAAGAACAAAACATTGTTTCCTGCAACATTTCTTCTCTAATATCTGGTTGCACATTCCCTTGCCTTAAAAATAGCATCAGTCCTGTCTGATAAAGATTACAGCAGTGCCTTGAGATTTCTGTCTGGTCTGTCCCACTGTTCTACAAACTGGGTGCACACAAAGTTGAGAAATGGGATTGAGGTCTGGTGAGTTTGCTGGTCAGCCAAAGAGTCCCAGAATTCTGTCATATATGTTAAATGGTCACACAGCCTACAGTTGTCATTCTGGAATGTGGGACCACCGATGTTGTGTTCTGTCAAACATGAAGCAGAAAGTTGGTGGAAGAGTGTGCTACCATGGACAGGAGCTGAGATGAAATTCTTGCCTGTCAGTACTGATGCTGTCTTTGAGTTAAGGGGACACGTAACCATGTATTAGAGTAGAGGAGTACGATTTAAGCTCCAGTATGACCCGTTTAATACTTAACGTGACTAACAGAAAAAGGTTACAAGGGTTTTTTTAGAATAACAATGATATGCAGATAATAAAATTTTTGTCTTCTTTATGTGTCTGCATACGAAGACCATTAATGTCTTGCTTTCATCTAACATGGTCAGACATGATTAACCATTAGCGTAGAGGCTTGGTTCTGATATTCCGAAACATTCTTTTGGTTATTTGCACAAGATAAAGTAATGGCTGGCTCCTGGTTTTAAAATAAACAAGTACGCCTCAGCACTTGATATACTCAAAAGTAATGATAGGACTGATAGAAAGCCACCCCTCTTGTACACTGCATGATTGCTTTTTCAACATTTTTCATATTTTATTTGTGACAATTTCCACTAATCAAATTTTTTCAAGTGCATTATTGTGGGATACACAAACGCAGCGTAAAACTGTCAAATTCAGCACAAACTGTGATATCACACTCTCCCATCACGCTATCCGAGAGGCACCTCTCCTCTTTCCAGTGGGATGATTACACCCCTTTGTCTCGAATCTTAACAGGTGAAGGAAGCATTCAAAATTAGGGGAGCCATTTCAGGTAATTACAGTGTAGCAAAGAGAGCAAAAACACCACTCTGACAAGGCATTGTGTGAGGCGATTGTGCATTGCTGAGATGTAGTTGAGTAGGAGGAGGATGGGGGGGGGGGGTATGCTGATGTTTCAGTATTGTTGGGCAGGTAAAGATGGCTGTCCATCATTAGATAAAACGTAGATTTTGTCAAAATGTTTCGTAAGATAGTTCAGTAGTTGTACTGATGGTAAATGCTTGGTGTGAAAAGTACTGTTCTTTTAAATAATTTGAATTTGGGGAGAGAAAAATAATTTATTGAGTTCTCTCATGATAGAATCTGCACTGATGCCCAAAACATCTAAATCAGACATCTCCTGAGACTTATGCATAAATGTTTCTTTTGTAAACAGTGTCAAACCTTTCTGATTAAAAAAACAACAACAAAAACAAACTACAGGTTATATTGCAGGTCATGTGACATGAGCTTAAAAACTGAACTTTTTTTTAAGCTGTTGGACAAAATTCGCCAATTGTGATGAATCATTATTGTATGTTTGTGATTGTAGTTAAATGTGTTTTCATCCTTAATGGTAAAGAGAGATTTATTCCATTGAAAATGGAATTTATAGCTGTGTTCCCGTCTTTATTAAACAACGTAGCGAGAAAAACATGAATCCGAATGCATTGTGTGAACGCAGGGTTCAGTTGAACCAGAACATGAACATTTTGCTAAAGAGTAAATGTAAGTTTTCATCAAGCTTTAGTGCTATTGATAATTTAGCAAATTAAAGTGTTATTAACATGTTAACTTTGACAGTTTCAACCTGTAGGATGGTGAAACATCTGTACTATCCACTAATTCAACTAAGCTAACTCTAGTTTTAAAGATGGATGAATTTAGGGTAAAATCACACTGTAAGCTATAGAAATTAAAAATCATGATGCATGAAGAATCCTTTTTTGTGTTTTAGCACCTTGACTCAAAATCCAATCAAACTGTGAGGTGCTTAAAGATTTCCACCTCTAGTTTGACCCAGTATGTTTTAACACCTCAAAGCAGAAACGGAGATTTAAATACAGAACATAAGGCATTTTTTTAAAGCAGTGCAGATGCTTAATGGGGAGCCCCTTTATTGATTGTGGGCTGGGTGATTTATACTGACTTCTACACTGGTTTAATACACTGTATGTGCTTTGGTTCTCCATAGGGGAGTTGATGATGAGTCTGTTTTGGTACTATCGTCCAGAGCACACTCAGGGGGGCCGCAATCCCAGCATGCACTGTGAGGTAAGTTGGCACTAACCAGCAGTGGTACACCCCAGTGTGGTTCACCATGGGAAAATCCGTGTAAACATTTGACTTCCTCTGATTATTGAGTTTTAAAGAGGAAGTAGGCAGTACAAGCTTTCTAGGAAAAATAATACAAACAGCCAAATCGCAGTACTCTGAGTGCTTTTTGAAATGGGACACTCTTGTGCCTATCACTGTTTGTCTACTCTGTTTGATATGGTGAATATTTAAGCATCTCTGCTTCATGTATGTGCTCTGGGATTTCAGAATGAGATTTTTGCATCCCGGCATCAGGACGAGAACAGCGTAGCATGCATTGAGGATAAGTGCTACGTCTTGACATTAGCACAATATTGTAGGTAAGTCCCATGCTTTCACAGTGATATAGTGATATTTTTATGTGTCATCTCTTCATCCACTGGTATCTGGTGGCTGAAATTACACACCCATATAATATCTAGTAATAACAAAAAAAAAAGTTAATTCCCAGGAAAATCTCTGTTAGAAGATTGGGTATGTGTTTGCTGCATGTCTCATTTAATTCTTTCTGGTAACATATATAAATAATATTTATAACTTCAAATGTTATATTTAAGGGTTAATATTCTCAGAAATGATTTCCACCCACATTAAATTTAGCAGAAATAAGCACACATTTTTACCTCAATTTCCAATGGTCAAACGTCACCAAAAGAAGCTAATGAGGAAAAGTGAAAGTGACTTTTTGTCACTGTGAACAAACAAGCACCACAATGAAATGTGACCTCTGCAGTTAACCCATCATATGTGCACACGTGGAGCAGCGAGCAGCTATCAACAGCACCAGCGGAGCAGTGTAGCGGGACGGTACCTTGCTCAAGGGTAACGTAGTAGTGCCCGGGCCGAGACTTGAACCTGCAACCTTCTGTTCATAAGGGCCATGTCCTAACCACAAGGCCACCACTGCCTAATGTTGTTCATATGGGATCCTTAACATGAGAAGAAGTGCCTCATTGGATATTGGATGTTTATTGACACCACTTTAAAGTCTGTGCTGATATAAAATTGTACTCTTCTGTCATCATATAAAAAAAACAAGGGTTAGCAGTGTTTAAAGTCTGGCCTAAAATTATTTGGCCAAAATTATTTACTATTGTGGTATTTATTCACCATTATTTACCATTCCACTACGGTGGAGTCTGGACCTTCCTTACCCCATACTAAAGAACGGTAGTTGACAAATAATGAGGTCAGAGTTGTACACCCCTTCTTATATGTAATCCTGGTGTTTCAGATTTTGTGCCTTGGTGAAACGTCGTGAGGAGGGTCTTCCCAAAAGTGCCCCCCTGGTCCCTCCCGCTCTCAACTACACCATTCCAGCTCATCGCCGCGTGCCAGCTGACGTCGATCCTGACCTGGTGTTTGTATGTCGTCACGTTTACGACTTCCGCTATGGCCGTCTGCTGAAGAACCTGCAGTAGCACTGGTGAGAGGACCGGTTTGACAACATGGAGCCATACACTGAAACCAGAGTCCAAAAGCTGAAGACACAATCAACACCCTAATCAAGGGGAATTTCGAGAGGCCACAGGACTGACAAAAGTTATGTTCTTTGCAGACAGCATTCTTGTACAAGCTGAAAGAGATTTAAGGTTAGTTCTTTGTGATTTAGCATAATGGCATTTTGAGCACAACTACTTTGCGTTCAATGATATGATGGCCAAGATATGATCTGTTGCTCAATGAAGTTGCTTACATATTTATTTGGTTTGTCGATAGTTATCTTTTATACTCACTGGACGTGTGTGTGGAAAAAAATGAAAGTTGGTACATTAGGGGTACCTAGAAATATAAATTAGAGGTCTAAATATTCTATTCTTTACTGTAAATGTGCCCTTATTGGCTGTAGATCTATTTATTTATAGAAATAAGGTGGAAAATATATTTATTTTTAGAGCAATTAAAAATGAGTTCCCTAGTTAAGTAGACAAGACCAAGAGTACTTCCTCTTTCCTGAATCAATTCTATACTTTTTCCCCACTTCATCTGTCATACCGGGCTGTGGAGAACCGTAGACATTCTGGTGGACCAATTATCCCAGGGTTCCTCAGCTAGCAGTTGGCTACCTTCACTATTGACTGACCAATGAAAAGGAGGTTTGTTTAATGGAACACTCATCTTACTGTAACTCATGAGGACTTGCCTTACACCCTTACAAAGAGCGTGTCCCATTTCCCTCACATCCTGCCTTTCCCAGCAAACCAAAGCTTTTCACGCAGCGCCGCCACATGTGAACCCTCTCCCTCTGGCCGTCATTAGTTTGCACTAATTTTATCGTTCAGCGAATCAGCAGCTTGATTCGGTCTGAAACTTTCACCTGCTACTGACTTTAAATGGAGGAAAAATACTGTGTATTTGTTGTATGTGTAAATACAGAAAAGAGAGAAATTAACATCTCTAATTTTACCAACCGAGGGAGGCACTCTTTTACATTCTGTTTTCCTAGCGTGTGAATGGAAAAAAGCAAACAAATGTTATCTCGCACACACGCTCCTGCTTTCAGTACGTGCCACTGGCTCTTCCCCCCCCCCCCCCCCTCGTGTTACCTTCACGTGGTTGCTTCATGTGCAAGATTGATATGAAAAAGCTGTTTCATATGGTCTTTTTGTGCCTTCAATAGTTGATAGTCTGTTATGAAAAGAATTAACAGTGTTAGAGGTTGAATTTTCTTTTCCCCCCCCTCATGGCTCTTTGCTTCCTTTGCTCAGCTCATTTTGTATCACGCAGCAGTTTGTGCTAAAAGGCATTCCTTATGACTCTCATTGCACTATAGTGACCCTCACTCTCCCCTCCTGAAATAGCAAAGTTAAAGGGAAAGTATGGCCTTGAGTTGAGCTCAAGGATAGAAAGGCCAGAAAAAATATCAGCTGCAACACTTAGTTGTCTCAGTAGCAGTGGCTATGTTTTCCAGGCAGCAGTATCACCTGGATGCGAACGACGTCTGAGCGGGAGCGAGAACTTCCACACTGGTGAAGTGGGGGAACATGTTTTTCACATACAGGACTGTCATTTTCTTCTAGTGAGTTTGATTACTACAGAAACATGAAAAAGCAGGTTTTCCTGCAGTCACGCTAAGCCTTTTCAAACCGATTCAATCCACTTAATTCCTCAGTGAATTTGTAACATATCCAGACATCGCTGTGGATCTCAACGCAGAAGGGACTGAGACTAGCAGATTTTTTATTTTATTTTTTTATTTTTAAAGGCATGCCTTTTTTCTTCCCCATGTAAGGCCTTCATGCAGTGCAGATGAACATTCTTGCATTGGTTTCTATTCAGTAACTACTTTCATGTCAAAATTAGCACCGTGTTTGTCATCAACTACTCATTCCACATATTATTCAGAGAACCAAGTATCTATCAGTCAAACTTGTATTGTTGTGATAGAGCTAGAAATGTGATTTCTGTATTAGTTTAGTAAACAGATGATTCCCTTCAGTGCGTATGATGCCCACATTTGCTGGTATAGGCAAAAATGTACACAAGCGCACACAAATTGCCATTTCCAGTCTTTCCATTGCCAGCTTCTCATCCATCATTGCATTTATTGATAGAAATATTTATTTTCTGTTCAAACACATGACTCTGGACAATGAGAAGTACTCTTTCTCATGACGGGTTAGTGTAACTAAGGATACTTTTTTTTCTTTTTTTGGACACTTTTTTTGTTTCTTTGGAAGATTTAAATGTTTATGTTGCTGTTCATGATGAAGGGATTATTAAATTAAGTCCTACAAGTCTGTCTCTGTATATTACAACCTTTATTTATGTAGCATTTTCAGAATGCAAGTGTTAACATAAAACAATTCTGGTCTGACCTGTATTTTGAACCATGTTATTGTGGAGTTTTACATGAACTGTGTGAATCTTGGGCAAGACTTTGCAAAACCTCTAACTCCACAATATGCAATCAGGATCTAAACATATCATGATAAACATTGGGCCCCATGTACGAAGCATTTTGCGCCAGTTTAACATGTGCACAAGCCTCCACAAGCCACATGCTTAGTGAAGCGCAAAATGTGTTCTCTTTATCATGCATATGCATCTGAGGGAGGGCCAATAGAGGATTTACATGTGACATCACAGTAGGGGGCAGTGACTGCAGTTAAACCCACAGAGTGGCAATAAGACTTGACTTTTAGTAAGTGGTGGTGTTAGCATTCAGCTAAACACATGTAATGGCAGAGAGCTGTTTTGTTTGCAATTAAATGCACAACAAGCTGTTAAACATGAGATAAAGTGCACAAATAAGCAAAAATCCTCAACAATCTTTATACTGACTGCTGAAAACTAGAGAAAATGGGCAGCAAATTTTCAGCATTAGCTAGTGTTTCATCACACTTTCTACAGACATAGCTGCAAACATCAATGCTGCTGCATGTGAACTAGTCTCTCCAAGTCCTGATATACATATTTACAGTGGGCTATAAAAGCTGTCCCTGTCTTCTAGAAGGCTTTCCAATGTTTTAGTGGAAAATACAGGAAAAATCTTTCTTTCTCTTTACTGTGTTTTACCTACACAAATACCATTAGTGAGTGGCAATGTTAGCTATAAACAAAGTACGCGTAGGTAGTTTAAAGTTTTCCAGATAGAAGTTCTGCTAACAGCTAAGCTTCACTCATTCCTCTCTCTTCCTGTCTCTGCCATACAGGAGTGTATTAAGCGCTCATCTTTTAAATACTTTAATTTCATTAGATCAGTCAAATATCCACCAGTTTTCTCTCCCTAAGGCCAAACATATGTAAACTAAGCTTCACACTACAAAGCCTGGCTTTACAGTGCGTTTACATCCAGCTGCCAGCTAGCAGCCAAGCTCAACTCCTCTCTCTGCACGAACACACACGCAAACACACAGACCTTTGATTAAGTGAAACCAATTAACTATCCACAACAGATTTTCTTCCTACATATGAACATACATACATTAAACATCACACTAGAAAGGGACTTTTACTGTGCACTTACGTTCTGCTACAAGCTGACTACAGCTAGTTCCAGTACAACCAAGGATCAAGGCTTTTCTATGCTATTGGCTTTGCTTTGTGCATTTCCTCGGGGTCCAAATCAGGTACATGTAAATATCAGGAAAGCCAAATCCTGGAATGTCCATTGACCCACTGGTTCTTTGGTAAGTTGTAAGGATCACAGTCTAGTCCAGCTGCCTTTAATATAAGCAGATATGTATTATATTTACTCCCAGTTTCTCTGTTTTCCCTCCTGAAGGCAATTATGTGACTGCATGTTTTGCCACTCGATCTGGCTTAGGGTTGTGGAAAGTGATGTCAATGCATAACCTATTTAGTGGCTAAAAAATTCACAGCTCTGCCTTTTAAAAAACAGGTGTGAATTTGCTTTAGTATCCCCAAAATATGTCTTGTTGAGACCTTTTAACAACAGCAGCTAAATGTTTACAGTCAGTATAATATAATCACTGTTAAAGCACTAAAGTAAAAAATATGCCAGGATGTGGCCACAGTATAGGTGCGCAATTCATGTACTCATTTCACAAACCAGTTTTCTTCACTGGAGTTAAAATTGCACATTTTGATTGGAAAGAACTTAATTTAGGAACACCTCTATCTCTTCATCACTGAACTTTTGTTTTTCGAATTTTGTCCCAAGCTGATTAACAGCTCAATTATTTCACTCTGCACCTCACAAGCACACAGGGGACAGGGTTACATATAGTTTGCAGGATAATTGCATTTGTGAATCCATTGTTAAATTCAGGCACCTTGTAAGCATATATTGCAGTTGCATCAAGGCCTATTTTTCTGCTGCTTTTACATTTTTAGTTTCTGAGACAAAGTGGTAATGAGTTAAACATGCAGTAAAAAAAGGGATATGAAATGAATAAAAAATTGTTTTAATGAATTCTTGAAACAGCATTTATTTGCTATGTTAAGGAAACATCCCCACACAATTTTTAACTTCTCATTATTAACAAGGAAACATTTAAGGTAACAATTTTATTCCATGTCATTTGAAATGCTGTTTTGAAATGGTGCAGAAAATGAAGAAAGTGTAGATGACCGCGACAGTGTTCTTATGTTTTGCTAAACCGCTGCTATTCTGTGCTATTCGTTGACCACCCAATGAGCACAAGGCTTAGTAACTGCTTCACACAGTTCATAAACTCTGATTAAAATAATAACATTCATCATCAAGGCCTTGACCAACTGAGGGGTAGGTTTCATCACAGCACTACAATATTTAAACTTTCTGAAGGGGTGTATGTTCATATACAGTAGATACAGAAACAGGCTTTCCTCATAATATGGTCCTTTTCATTATGGCATGGCAATATAAACATTGTTTAAAGGTCTTACAGAGTAATCAGAGTATTTTGAGCTGCCTTCAGCATTGTGAATTACCATTGCTTCAGTGGAAAGTAGATGAGAAGTGTACATTTGTATTCCAAATGGGCAATGAGGAGATGGGAGGTTCATTGCGAGGTGTACAAACATCACTAAATTCCAAGCGCTTTGCTCCTCCACTGATGTGAGTGTGTGCGCGTGGGTGTATGTGTGCGTATACAGACATATATATTTCAATGCAGCATGGAAGTACTGGGCATTCTTGGAAAACTTACTGTCCTAGCACAGCGCGTTTGTATTATTTAAGATAGAAATGTATACGAAAAAAATATTTAAATGGAATAAATAATATATGAGTTTCACATCCTTGTCCTTTTTCATTTATGTTCCTAATCACCAAAACCAGTGAGAGGTGAAATGAATAAAACTGATTATTTTGTTACAATGGCACTTATACAATGTCAAAGTGTGAGATGTATTGAACAGTCAGTTTGGGAGGCTGATGTGTTGAGAGCAAAAAAAATGGGCATGTGCCCATCAATCTGATCCACTTTGCAAGGGCCAAATTGTAATGGGTACTGTCTGCTAAATGGCAGGTGCTGTGGGGTGTTCCCAGAATGCAGTGGTTAGTTTAAGTTCAAATTTGAGTTATTATATATAGGCAAAAAGGAACATCATTACCAGCAATTCTTGAAATTCTTGGACTCAAAGCCTCCTGAGTAATTGCACTGCAAAACAAATAATATTAAATAATAAAAGTAGAATAAATTTGTAAAAAGGTTAAAATAATAAAAGGAAATTTAAAATAACTATTCTAATAGGAAGGAAGTTAAAGGCACTCTCATATACAAAAAAACAGTGACACTTTAAAGTGACTTGTTAAAGAGTTTAGTGTTCATCAGTTCAGTAGCCTGGTGGCTTGTGGGTAGAAACTGTCCCTGAATCTGCTGGTGTTGGTCTGGATGCTCCTGGACCTGAGGATCCTCTGTGTCTTCTTTCTGGAGTGCTCACTGTAGAGGTCCTACATGGCTGGTACTTCAGTCCTGGTGATTCGCTGTGCTGATCTGACCACCCTATGTAGGGCTTTGCGGTCTAGAGCATTACAGCTGCCATACCCGGCGGTGATACCACCAGACAGAATACTCTTGATGGTACATCGGTAGAAGCTGGTGAGTATTCTGGAGTCCATGCCAAACCTCCTAAGTCGCTGCAGAAAGAAGAGCTGCCGTTTTGCTGTTTTTGAGATCACATCTATGTGGTGTGACCAGCTGAGATCCTCGCTGACATTGATCCCCAGGAACTTGAAACACTTTCCTCTCTCCACTTGTGTTCTCTCAATGTATATTGGGGCATACCCACCACCTCGCAGCCTCCTGAAGTCCACAATGAACTCATTAGTCTTGCTGACGTTGACCAGCAGGTTGTTGTCCCAATACCCTGATATCAGGGCACTTAACTCTGCTCTGTAGTCAGACTCCTCACCATCAGATATGCAGCCGCTGATGGTTGTCATCTGCAAATTTGATGATGGTGCAGGAGCTTTGTGTGGCCGTGTAGTCATGTGTAAACAAAGAGTACAAGTGTACAAGTGTGTGTACAAGTACACAGTGTTGAGTGTCAGTGTGGAGGAGGTGATGTTGCTAATCCTCACCAGTTCACCACTGTGGTTTGCTAGTCAGAAAATCCAGGATCCAGTTGCAAAGGGATGCACTGATGTTCAGATCACAAATCTTCATGACCAGCCTGGAAGGGATTATGAAGTTGAAGACGGAGTTGTAGTCAGTGAACATCATCTGCGAATGTGTATTTCTGGTGTAGGTGGGAGAAGGCAGTATGTAGAGCTAGTGCTATGGCATCATCTGTCTACCTGTTAGTACATGCCAAAAGTGAAGTTAGGAAGGACAATTCGTCAACTAGTGACTGGGTCAATGGGACCCAAGGCTTACAGGTGCATGTAAAGTTTGTCATTGTGAATACAATCACACACAAAGTGTACCACAATGAAATGTGACCTCTGTATTTAACCCATCAACATGCACACATGTAGCAGGTATGAGAAACGTCCGGAGAGCAGTGTAGTGGGACTTACCTTGTCCAAGGGTGCCTCGGTATTACCCAGGTCAGGACTTGTACTTGTGACCTTCTGTTCACAGGGGAGGGATGTGGTCCGATTCTGCAAAAGAACTACTGGGGCACCAAAATGTTCGTTTTGATTGAAAGGCTTTATAAACACGGTGCACCAAAGTCAGAGTTTTTTTTTTTATGACATGAGGGCAATGGCTGATAGAGAATGAATATGAGAGTGACCCGTTACTGGAATTGTCCAGTAAGTTTGGTCAAGTACTGATAAAATTAGTGTGCACAGCTGGTTTAAAATGTAGCAGAATTCATAAAGTATTTAGCACAATTTTGCAGATTACATTGAACCCAGTACATTGTATTCAAAGGAGAATTCCACTTACTTTTGCCACTTCTGTATAATACAAGTGTAATGTTGTTTACAAGTATAGCCTTTTTATTTACTGTCCACCATGATCAGCCAGTCTACATCACCAGGGTCTTTTAGTTTTTATTTTAACTGAAAGTGGAAGTGACTAATTTGTCAATGTGGACACACAGAGTTAAACCACAAAGAAATGTGACCTCTGCATTTAACCTACCATACATGCACACATGGAGCAGCTGATGGCTACAAGAAGTTTCCAGGGAGCAGTATAGTGGGACTGTGCCTTGCTCAAAGGCACCTCAGTGGTACCCGGGCTGGGACTTGAACCTGCAACTTTCAGTTCATAAGAGCAAGGTCCTAACCACTAGGCACCACTGCCCATGTTGATGATGGTAAAATTGTGTTAAATCTAAAAAACTCTGACTCTGTATATTTGTCTAGTCTGGGACACTTAACCACTTAATTATGCAAGAATTTCGTGCAATTATTAGTGATTTGATCCGTTTGTCCACCCACCGGGTTGTCCTATGTCCTAGATTGCCTCATTGGCAGTCTTCTACAGGATAATTCATAGTGATATGAGACATAATGATTAAAGTCTTTCTCAGCTGGTTAACAGTTGTTCCTAAACACTCTTGTTACAGATGGTGCATTAAATATATATTAAAACCCCAATCAGGAACAGTCTGTGTAGGCTGGCATTTTTCCTAGATTTCTAATTAGGAAAATATTTAAGTAAAATTGTCACTAAAATAAATATTAACAATGACAGAAGGTACAGGTCATCCTGAAAATACACAGTATAACCAGACAGCCATAGCATTAAAACCTCTTGCCTTATATTGGGTCACCTTCATGCCGCTAAAACAGCTCTGACTGTGGTGCACTGGGTGTTGTGACACCGTTCTGTCAGCATTAACTTTTTTGTGCTATAGTAACATTACTCCTGTCGGACAGCAGACAGACTAGCCTTTGGTTCCCATGTGCAGTAGTGACCCTTCAGCGTCCAAGGCCCTGTCATTGGTTCATTGGTTGTCTTCATTTGACCCCTTTTGGTAGGTACTAACTACTGCATAGCTGGAACACCCTTCAAGGCCTGCACTTCTGGAGATGCTTTGTCAATCTTGCCATCACAATGTGGTCCTGGTAAAGTGGCTCAAATTCTTATAGTTGCTCATTTTCCTGCTTCAAACACATCAAGAACAGACTGTTCACTTGCTGTCTGTCATATCCCACCCCTTGACAGATGCCACTATAAAAATGTAATGAGATTATCAGTGTTATTCACCTTACCTGACCGGTTTTAACACTATGACTGCTCAGTGTATATTAATCAGTCTGAGTAATTACTTTTACTTTGCTTCATTAGTCATATGTAATTATATGTAATTATGCAATTTTACCAATAGTCACAATTAATTACATTTAAATTTGATCTACTTTCTATGTTGAAAAGTTGGAGTCTGCATTCAAGTTTTTTGGTCAAGAAATAACAAAAATTCAAATATTGCAAGTGCTATGAGTAAGAAGTATTAAAATCACATTAAAGCATTGTTTTTTTATTTAGCCACTAAAGGAACATTTTAGGTTGCCTATGGCCTGAATGATGCCATTTGTGTTTTGATATCAAGATCAGACACACACAGGGCTATCAATCAGGTCTGATTGCCATTGTTTTTCTGCTGTTTATATAGTGTAAAGTGTTCCCATCAATAAGAGTGGAACAAAGTGGTGGGAAACTGCCCAAGAGGAGAGCTGCACAATTATGTACTGATCATTAAAGTGTTTCTTTGAAAGCACATAGCAAACATCAACACTATGTGTCACTGCTTGGGTGCCCATATATAAGCTATGTTACATACCAACTTACACTACATCTGCACTGGAGCAGAGTTGCCACAGGGTGTCACACTGAACCACCACACCACATTGACCACTAACGATATGAGCATGTGGATTCTGGTGTGTGTTGCAATAGCATGTGCAATTTGCTTTTTGTCAATCACTGTTGCTCATAAATACTGTTAAAGGTATATTCATTTGGAGTCAAATATGTCTCTTTGTCAGCCTCTTATGAGTCATTCAATGCACAATGCTAGAAATCTCCATAAAACGAGACATGCTCTTTGTTTGTTCCTCTTGTATTCCTTTCTCTAGGCTCTGAAGGAAATCAAATAATAATAGATGAAGGTCTGATAATCCTGGCATGAAAAGAGAGGACTGATAACTGTCTTTTCCCCCCAGTGTTCTGCTAAAAGGGAATATTGTGCATGAGTATCTGATACACCAGAGGAGTATCAGAATGATCTCTGAATTTTTATAAAACTTTTTATGTAAATGGAATGTAAATGTCATTTTTAGCCATCATGAACCATTTTTAATGATCAATTTATCACAAAGTAGGGATGTAACAATGCAACCCATTACAATATCCCAGTGCCAAAATCATGCATGGGTATATAACAATGTACTGATAAGAATGAACATTTTACTAAAGAAACCATGCTACCAGTGAGTGGAAGTGAGTAGTCTAGCATAATACCATTTGAATAATGCTAATTGGTGACTATTGGTGTTTGTTCATTGTTATTCATGGCATTTGGCACAACACCTTACAAACGTGCCATGTTTTCCACTCGGGAAATGTATCCAAAGCTAGGACAAATAGGTTCAAGTCCGAAATATCCTTGAGCAAGAGTCAGAGCTGATACCCAGATAGAAAGGTGTTCAGAAGTATAATAAAACATAGCATAAAGGCAACACAACACATTTAAAATAATGCAAGATTAGTGCTCATTTAAATGAGGCATTTCAGTCGGCATTTGAAGACAGCAGGTGACTCTGCTGGTCAGACAGCCAGTGGGCGCAACATTAACATTATTGACTGAACGACTCCCTAACAACTACGTTGTTTGAAGAGCAAAGTTTGCAAACAAACTGCATCAATCAGCAATCCATTCCAGCGTTCCTCCTGCCCCACAGCTCTAGTGTTGTTAGTATGCCGTGCAACAACATGATTACTATAATTTCTATCACTTCATTCAAGTTTCAAAAGTCAAAATGTCAAAAGAATATTGAAATGTGAACCCAGTAATGTGCGCTGAATTATGGGTCTCGTGTATATTGACATTCCTATTGTTAAATGCTGGAATTCAAGTGGAATTTTTTTTTTAATCCAAAAGAAAAAAAGCATTTGTGATGGATGATACACCGACAAGCCATTTCATTGGATACACCTACCTTGCATCTAAACTATTTGTCCTTTTTGTCAGCTTTTTTCAGCTTGTTCAAAGCTTAATAAACACATCTAACCTGTTGCTTCACCTTGCAGATATAAGTTACCGATGATTGTTCATCATTCTGGATATAGTGGACTGTTGGCTGAAAATCTTTGGTTGGTGTACTGTTTGTCAGCCCAGCATTGATACTGAGATTAATCTAAACTCACACACACACAAATTCTACTACACTATCAATGTCAGTGCTGTGCTAGGTATCCACCACCCAAATAATACCTTCTCACTTATAATCCTGTGGGGATCCTAATCACTGATGAAAAGGGGGAAAAGTGGTTTAACGAATGATGCACAGAATCAGAAAGACCTTAACAGCCATCCAGATTATAATCAGCAAAAGGTGCAAAAGCCAGCATCTGTGATGGAATGGGGGTCCATTCTTGCCCAGGGCTTGGGTGTGTTGCATGTATGTGAAGGTACAATTGACTCTGAGGTGTATACTAAGATATTAGAGAGACATATGTTGCCATCAAGGCAATGACTCCTCCTGGAATGTCCATGCTTATTTCAGCAGGACAATGACAGACCACGTTCTGCACAGCAACACTAGCATGGCTTCATAGACACAGTGTGTGTACTTTACTGGCCTGCTGCCAGTCCAGATCTATCTCTTATTAAAATTAGTATAATTCAATTGGTCAATAAAAAGTTTTTTCTTGGTACTTTTGCCAGTTAAATAAAGGTTTGCATGAATTAACATCACAGATAATTGTTTTTATTGCAAATTGGAATATATGCCAACTGTTCTGAAAAGGGAATTTGTAGATGCAAGGTAGGTGCGCCTAATAAAGTGGCTTGTTTGTGTATTTTATCCATGTAATATTTCTGATTAAAACACATGCACCTTTTCAACACTAGGTTTTGTTTAATCTTTTGCATCCAGTGCTTTAGGGAAATGATTGTTTTACAAGTAGCAACATTAACTTATAACCTATAGGTGCCTGTATAAAGCATTTGAAATGAAACCAGTTTTATTTGCAAAGCAAAGATTAGAAATCTTTCAGTGCTTACTCTAGACCACTCTTATAGAGGCAAAAGAAGCCTTTGTAATCATAATGGTCTCCTGTTCTGGGTGTACCCTGCTTTAGGCCTGTAGTCAGGTGGGATTGGCTCTAGCTTCCCCATGACCAGAAATGGAAAAAGCAGTTTAGAAAATGAATGGATGGATATTACTGCAGTACTTGATACCAAAAGAACAGTTGACTATTCCTGGCCTGTTTGCAACTGCTACACTTATAGTTAATTCACAAAAGAGCTAAATAAATATCTTACGAATCTGGAGTTTGTTGCTGTTGTATTTCAATATGAAAATTTAAGGTTGTTAAGAAGATCATTATGAGAGTTAAAGATTAGAATAGATCATTTAGCACTATCACCAAACATTACGGGTTCCAGTCACTTTCAAGAAAAACACTAACAATTCCTCAGCATAATCTTTGTGGGTTTGCTCACAAGATCCAATCTTGGTAAGTCTTATGAACAGAAAGGCCACATTTTGCTAAAAAGTACAATTTATCTAAACACTGGTAGAGTTCTAAAACAAAGATTTGTTGGCAGAGGAGATGGCTACAAATCTCAACCGAATAGTCGAATGAGAAATTTGTGGAAACATAAGATCTCATTTGTGAAACATAGTAGCACAGACATATATGGCTAACTCTGACTGATGGGGTTGCTGATAGCAGCTGCAGAATGAATTCTAAAGTGTACAGAAGCATCTTATCTACTCAGATCCCAGCCAAATGTCTCAGAACTCATTGTATGGATTGCAGCAGAAAATTGATCCAAAACACTTAAGCAACAATGACGTTTTTCAGGCCTAAAGAGTGGAATGTTCTATACTGGTCAAGACAGTCAATCTGCCAGTGTGAGCCCCACTGAGCCCTTACTGAGGGCAAGACTGAAGGGTGTGATGGTTGCTTCATTCCTCTTTATTCGTCCGTTTTTTGTGGTTCGCTGAAATGGAGGAAATGTGTGATTATGTTTCACCCAAAACTGATGTAAATGCCTAAAGCAAGTATTATACATCAGTTTGTTTTTACCTCACATATGGCTGGCAACCAAATTTTCGTGAGTATAAAAGTAACAAGGCTGCTAAAAAGAACAATAAGGAACAAATCCTAACAGTAAGAGACGCACCGACAACACCAAACCAAAACTCTCATAAACAATAGAATTCTGTAATGAGCCAAGTCACCTACAGCAGACATAAATGGCAGAACTCTGTTTTTGCATTTGCAGTGCTTCTTTTACTGTTGCGTTGCATTTTATTGTGCTGATGTCCCACCTTAAATACTGTGGTTAAGCCAGGCACCTTTTGCCAAATACAGTTAAATAAGTGAAAAACATAGAACTAATCTACGGTGTGGAAACATGTGAGTAGTCTCTTTATCTATTATTAAGGACATTAACCAAAATGCGAAAGTTTATAGGGAAATTTCTAGACTGCTGGGTGTTTTTGTTAGTGTTTTAAATCTACTGTGAGCTACTAGTATTGCATTTAATGTGTAGCTAGTTTTCTCAAGCTATTAGTCCATAAAGTCTGTAATGTTAGTTTGTTTTTGTTTTAACTTGGGGAGCACATTGACATTTTTGTTATAGACATCCTTACATTTTTGCAATAGTAACATAAATATGCAGCTGTGCTTAATCAGAGCTATTTTTATTTGCAGAGTGTAAGTAAGTGCTTTCACAACCATTCAGTTGTTTAAACATTAATGTTTTCAGTATGTGCTTTTAGGAGTAGTTTAAAAAAACAAAACTGTCTAATCATTTGTAAGTTATTTAAGTTTAAACTATTCTTCATACCAACAAAGATCATGTTGGTCATATAGGAATTTTGCTAAGACGGAAAGATATGTCCCACATATTTTGTGTATTTTAAGTTCTCCATGCCAAGATGAAATGGCCCATCCAGACTGTTATCAGGAAAGGTGTAACATCTGTCATGGTGTGGGGGAGGACGACGTACTGCCCATGACATGGGTGTGAAGGCCCTATTGACACTGAACAATATTTTGGGATTTTAAAGTTCAGAACTGCAACGATTAGTCTCTTCAGTTCCCACAATTAAACAGTGTAATTAAAAGGAAAATTGATGTAAAACAGTGGTAAACACACCTCTATCCCAGATGTTTCTGAGTGTGTTACAGGTGTCATTCTAAACATGTCTATATTTTCAAAGTACATTTAAGTTGATCAGTGAATACATTGAAAATCAAATTTTGCTAAAGTTCAAGAGAGTTAACAAATCACATTCTTGTTTTTACTGCATTTTATGAACAATTCCAACTTTTCCAGGAATGTGGTTTAAATTATATGGCATACAAAGAAGCCACAATAATTAGTTAATTAATAGCTCACAATTCATTTGTGGTTAAATGGTATGGTGGCAGTTTTTAGCCTCCAAAGACTACCATTTCAAAAATACTGATTCAGGCACTTCCAATTTGCCATTATTGGCCTAAATAATTACAGACACATTTTTGATACTCTGGTCCAGTCATCAATTAATTTACTTAATAGAATGCCCCTTTTTTGTTGTCAGCACAAAGGGCTTCTCTGACGACTGTTTCAGACTTAACGGATGAAGTAATCGATAGAGCAGCAGAGTGCAGAATGAGTCATCCGGCGACATCTTTAGAATAGCTTGCTCAATTCTCATACTTGCCTTAGCCTTTAGATAAAAGGGGCATCATCATTCCATGCACAATGCCACAAACACACTAAAAACTGCAGTCATACCATACATTTTGCTCCACAAATGCTTGTAGACTTGTACAAAGCCACAGTATAAGACATATAGGATATAATATATATACATAAAGGATATGAAACTTGCTTTCAAAGGAGCTTTCACTGAATAGCATTGGTGTAAGAATTTCTTAAGTGATATAAATGACTACAGGTTATAAATGATCCAAAGTCTTGATAAATGTAATCAAAGCCAACATTACTTACTAGTTTTCCAACTGCCCATTTAACTGTTTATCACAACTTCATTAGTGCTTATTTGTACTGCTTGCAGTAGTTCCTTGTTTGGTTAATTGCAAGAACACTGAACACACTACCATTTTTTCAGTTTAGTAAGAAAAAGTAACCAACCTGGAATAAATTGCCCTTATTGATATAGCTAAATGATGTTACTGTTTTCCAAGTAAAAGCACATATTGGAAAAATCTGCAGGTGACTTAAACAACTGTAAGCCTTGAAGACATCACAGCAAAAGAATGAAATGTTTAGAGTATGACAGTATTAGCAATTAAGTAAGGCTGCAAATATTTACACATGAGCTTTGCTTTCTCCAAATGAACCTAATATGAATTTAAAGATACACTCAAGTTAGAATGAAAACAACACAGTTGTGAATATGCCCCGCCCTTTTTTTCTGTGTGTTCCTGGCATCAAATTCAAAATAAGCATATATTTTGGGGAAAAAACAAGGACATTTCTCAGATTAACAGTTGATATGTTGTCCTTGTTCTATTTTCAGTTAAATATAATTTACACAATTTGTAGATCACTTGTAGGGTCCTTTATGCATACATTTGACAGGCAGTGTATACTAGAACCATTAATGATGCCAACAAGATGGTACAGAGGTCATATTCTGATGTGATTTTGACTAGCACATGAATTCCACAGATCTTCTCTCAATCTTCTGCTTATCATTTTAAACAACCAGATGGGCCAGACACCAAAGCAGAACTCCCTTATGTCCCTTTATGGCTGGTGTAAACATAATGTTTGCTTTATTTGCTTTTAAAAATACGTTAAATGATGCCTCTTTTTTGGGATTGCTTTCGGTGTGCAAAAAGTAGGACCTCCTGAGTCAGATGATTGTGTGTGAATGGATTTCTGTGAACTGTGCAACCACTTCAGTGTGTAATTATCAGAAGGGTGTGTTATGAAATGTCCCTATTTCACTTATTCACTGAATCTAGCTTTCTGAAAGAAACTACTTTCACTAGACCTATTGAAAATGTCTCATCTGAATAAAAATCGCTAGCTGCAAATAATATTTTTGTGGCCTTCTTGGAGGCACCATCTAGGCTCCTAGAGTGTATTTTTTGACTGACATGTAAAAGTCAAGCCTGGCGTGCCCAGTGTTCCAGCGTAACGGAGAAGTGTATGAATTTGTATTACATTGGCTTATTGAGGACGTTCACCAGCTCAAAAGGGCAGAGTGAGTACCGGAGGAGAGTGGTCCATGATGACTTCATTTATTGTCCACCCCATTTCCAAACCTGAATGATGATGCCAGTTCACGTTTCTTCTCCCTTTTGCATCCATTTTTGAGTGATTCATCTCATTTTGGCGCTTTGACTGAGCCAAAGTTCCACTGTCAAGGACTCAACAGGCATCATGATTAATCAGCCAACTCATGAATATTTATGACACCCTTTCCGCTTAATCAGCTAACAGGGATTTAAATGCCATGGAAACAGTCTGAATGCATAGCTGTGTGCATGCGCTCGATAAGAAAATTATGAATGACATGCTTCTGTTTTTGTTTGTCTCATCCCATTTGTCTATTTGGTCTTTTATTTGATTATTGCTCAGCAAGTGTTCAACTGTAATGAGGAGTTGTTCACTCTATGACTCTCCTCCTGCAAATGATTGCCACCCTGCCACCTCAATAGTTTGGAGCCATAGACCTTGTTAAAGGCTCATCATCTGGCTTTAACAAAACAAAGCACGCTCAAATATTATCATAAAGTATGTCATAGTTGTCCCATTTACTCCCTAGTCCATACAGTCCATATGGAAACAAATCTGCAGAAATGGCCTATTTTGAATTAATTCTTGTTGTAATATCAGAAAATACAAAGCTTTAACATGTATCCTCCTATTTAGACTACATCAGTTTAGCCCCATCCATTTACTGTATGCAGCATTTCCGCTTGGACTGCTTTTTGAATGAGGCATAATGCAGGGTGGTCAATCAGAGCTGAGGCGAGTTACATAAAGGCACAGTAACAAAACAACCAGTTCATTTATAAGGAATAAAGAGGTATTAGAAAATAAGTCTGTAATTTTAGTTTTTTTTAATGTTATTTAATTAAGCGATGTTTTAATTAAATTATTGCATCATTACATTTTAGTTGAAACAATAATAAGATTCAATTCTTAAAACGGTTCCTAAAATCAGCCTTTTTTAAGCTTTCTAACTAGCAGATCTCCTTTAGTGGTTAGGCCTTCGGGTGCTGAACTAAAGTAATAACAGATCAGGAAGTGAATCAGCTAATCACATTTTAATCTTGATCGTGAAGATTTTGGTCTTCTAGAAGTCATAGATACATAGATACATCAATGACTGTGAACATAAACAGCAGCCTTATCAATGAGCTTCTGCCACATGTTAAGCAGCAGTTACTCTATGCCATAACCCTATACTGATGGAATGACCTCAGACATGCCCACTACTACAACATAAAATATGTATTAATGTATCTGTTACAAGCTTCAGATATCAGTGTTTAGTCTGGAACAGCTAACAAATGTTCATGTGCAATGCTGGTTGTCTAGCATTAACATAATCAATTAGCATTATCATAAAAAATTGCCTAAATATTTATGCTCTGAACATAAAGCTGCAGAAACCTGTATAAAAATAACTTTTTATCATATTTGATCAAATTGTCAATATGTCCTGACAGTTGTACATTACACAGATATGATGAAAAAAAATCTCTGGCTCCATCTAGTGCTTCTAATTCCATTTGCAAGAAATCACTGTGCCTGAAACTGAACAGCCAGTCAGAGTGTCTGGTGGCATGTCAATCACTGTTTGTGCAAATGCAACCCCATTCCCCCACTCACTCTCTCACTCACTCAAGCTCAGTATCGCATCACAGAAAATAGAATATTATAAAAAACATTAAAATAGAAAACTAAAAATATAATAGAAATAAAATAAGGAGGAAAAGCAAGTCAGAAAGAAAGAGATAAACTGAGGAGGGATAAAAACAAGGATAAACCTGTGACCATGTCCACGGAGAGGAGGGGCTTTGGAGACAGGCCTGGAGCACAGTGGAGAGGAAGGGGAGGGACCTGGAAGTCAGTTCATCACTGGAAAATAGTTATTCAAGAAGAAATGCTGGCTAATTTTAATGCACAAATCCATACAAATGCCACAAGTTCACCTTAGGGTAAAAATGAAAATACAAGAAAAAAGAAGAATGGGAGCTTTAGGAATGTCACCGTGTTAAAGACTGTAATAAGCTGCATTGTTTGTGTTCTGTATGGCAGAGACTGTTCCCTCGACTTGTTTACACTACTCACAATAAGTTAGGGATATTGTGAGAGACTTAGTGGATGTCATACATGCTGTGTTTGTTTCACTTCAGACATTTTTGGGATAGGGAGGCAATTGTATTGGGGTGATAGACACACCTAGTTTTGTGTTTTCCATGTAATGGTCTCATTGTGTACAGGTGTGCCTTATATTGGGGCCAATACCAAAAGACAACCTTT
>JBBPDA010000001.1:45887922-45908634 GCA_037974385.1 Arnoldichthys spilopterus
CATCCCCCAATTCCACCAGCACACCCCCAACTTTCTGTTCATGGATGATAATGCTCCACCACATCGTGGCAGAATTGCCACAGCTCAACTTCAGGAAGTTGGAGTGCCTTATATGGCATGGCCATCAATGTCCCCTGACCTGAACCCCATTAGAGCACGTCTGGGACCAGTTGAAGCAGAGACTGCATGATCGAACCCCACCCCCCCGTGACCTGGCAGAACTGCGTGTAGCACTTGTGGCAGAGTGGAACGCATTGCCTCAAAACAACATCATGAGGCTAGTGAGGAGCATGAGACGTCGCTGTCATACTGTCATTGCAGCAAATGGTGGTAACATCCGCTACTGACATTGTCAATTTTTGTTATTTGGGGCTATGCCTGCTATTGTCTAAATTGTTGGGGTAATAAATATTAAACTAATGAAAATGGTGTTTCTTCTCCTACATTATTAGTAATATCAAAGGGAACTTTTACTTATTTCATTAAAATTCTGAGCAAATAGGGAAAGCACTCATGCAAATAACAATATCCCTAACTTATTGTGAGTAGTGTATTTTAAATCAAAAAATATTATTTGAAGTCATGAAAAATGGAGACAGACAAGCAAAACCATGAATGTTTAATCTACTCTTTTTCTTGTAATAGCTGCCATTCCCTGTGGACACTGGCCCAATTCAACTAAAAATGCAATCAATCCTGGCAGCAGCTATGAAGCTAAAAGATGAAGAAATGAAGCGCTTATTGAAAAGATGACTGGCACAGCATTTTCTCCTTTCCTGTTTATTATATGAGCTTAAATAAAGGCTTAGATGCTAATATCATTCAGAATAGTTATTATTATTATTATTGTTTATGCAAATTCAACACTTTCACACATTAAAATGTATTTTAATGTCTTGGAATAAATTGGGTTTTAACTAAAAAACTAGTTTTTGGACAAATGTATTTTATATATACAGATTTTTTTTTTGGGGGGGGGTGTTGCCTCCTTCACTGATGTGCAGCTGTTGGCAGTGCCTGCAGTGTGGTGACACTCGAGGTTGAGTGTGAGCTTGAACTAATGGAGTGCTTTCTAACAGCACACCTGCAGAGTGTGATAGAATTTCCCTCAAAGCTTCTTTCTAAAGCCCAATTCAAGCCAAAGATTGGCGAAGAAATGAAGCTGCAGCAGAATGGTGCAGAGAGATGCTGCAGTGGTGGAAACCCAGCTGCTTTTCTCAAGCCCACACAACATTCAGGGGGGGGGGGGGCTGATTAGACCAGTGGGTTTCTCCAAAGCCATCTTTCCTGCGTAGCCCTCAGAATAACAGCCCAGTAGCTGACAGCTACTATCCATTTTGCAACAATCTGGGAGCTTTACACTAGAGATACTGCCAGGGTGAACTTAAACTATGATATAAACTTAAACAGTGGAAGAAGGCGCCAATGATGAATCTGGTCTAACAGTTTGTAGAGTTGTTGTGGGTGGCCTGGTGTTCGAGGGCTTGGTGTGGCATGTTTCATGTATTTGCAGCTTGATGCATCATTAAAATGTTGTATGAACTAAAGGTTTACATTTTTCCAGAAAAAGCCAGTTATCCCACAACGAATGTTCTACTGCTCCCTCAGCACAGTACATACAAAACTCGGTGGATGTGACTATAAAATGTCAGTGAATTAAAATGCATTTCATTTGCTCTCTTTTAACCACTTGAGCCAAAATGAGCATAACTTGAGACTGATCTCATTAAAATGGTATTTATCTACTTCGGTCTGTGAGCCAAATGCATTGAAAGATCGTGCATGTTGCTTGCACTCCTGGCACTACAATGAAACTCATCAGAGCTGTAGTTTTGAGAATGATTATGCTGAATGAGAGTTGTATTAATTCCCATTAAAATGCTGAGTGGAGCGTATTACACAAGCCCACTGAAATAATTGAAAGACCTTGTTTCTGTTGAATTATGATTAATCAGTTCACACTGCTTTTGTAGTAATGTGAGGCAGCGTTCGTGGTGGTGCTGATGAAGTGATGAATGAATCATTTTGCAGGGCTGTTGGGGCGGCAGTTTTCACACTCCTTGGCATTAAAATATCAAGGACTCCAACATAACAAGAATATGATTAATTATTTTTGGCCAAATGGACAAATCACAAGTACGCTGCTGAAACAAGTGAATGTCTCTTGTCTTGTTGCCCGCGATTATTAGGTGGGCTGTTAACCGATGCTCTGGCTGATATTTTCATAGCAGATATAAATTGTGGATGTAAAGAGAAGAGGCACCCTTGAAATGAACTTAACTTGTAATTATCACTTTTTCTGATTCTATGGTGAAATGTTTCCTTAAAATCAGGGCTGAGCAGCTCTGTCCTGGAGAGCCAGTGCCCAGCACAGATTGGTAGTTCCCCTTCCCAAACACATTATGGCAATTAACAGGTGATTTGAACCAGGTGTGTTTGAGCAGGAAAATCACCAAGCTAAAATCTACAAAAGGTACAATTGTGCTGAAGCATGTTTATTGCGACTCAAATGACTAGTAGTACTATTACTATTAGTATTTTTTTTTTACAAAGGTACTTTGGCATGGAGAGATACACCTCATTGTGTGCAGTTGACATTGCTAATTCATTTAATTTTTTAGTTCAGTGAAAAGCTGATTTTATGTTTTGATTATATAATACCATAAATGTGTCTGTTTTATATATAAGAATATGGAATGTTAAAATGTGCAGACCCTTACTAAAGCTTTGGATTTACAATCCGTACTTAGTTTATTACTTCTCAATGCTACTATGTTTTCTTTTATTTAACTTCTTACAAATACCATGTCTTATAAGAATGGGTACATTATTAATGTTGCTTTAAATGCTCATTAGAGCACATTATGGTTTATTGCAATGTTTATTATGCATTAGGCATTATTTTATTGTATTAAAAGCTTTGTTCATAAACTTTTATATTATCAGTGCCAAAGAAACATATATAGAATATATTATGAGAGTTTGGACTGTTGAGAGTGGTACACTAATAATAGTTTCCGCTAGCAGCTCTATGAGATTTGCAATGTTAATAATCCTCTCTGCACCTACTAAACACTACCCACTATGACAGGCATGTCGAATTACTTTCAAAATATGTACATTTTTACAAATATTTTCATAGTGAAATATTGATAGTTATAGCCATGTATATGATAGTTAAAATGCTATTTGAATGACATATAATGTTCATACACTATAATTGTCTATTCATTATAATAGCTTTATAATGTGCTTATAGATTCTCCTAGACATGGACATCATATAAAGTATAACCCATAAAGTGTTCCCCCTTTAGTTAATTGAATTTTCTAACCCTTACACATGCTTTAATATATGGTGGTTTTATTCTGAAGATGGTCCTACAATTGATTTAGCACTGTATTTAACATTTGCATTTGAGTAAACAGCCAATGATAAGGGAAACCAATTTCCAACTTATTTGCATCACCATCTTAGCCAGTATCAAAAACTACAGAGTACTGATGAGCAGGTTTTCTCTTATTTATGTGAGCTGGGAAAGCAATTTTCACCCAATAATGGATGTGCCTCGAAATCTGACTGGTGAAAGGTCATCAAATCTATATAAATCTTGTCATTGTGTCTCAGTGTGCCACAAACCACTGCTTGGTTTTTATATTACCAGCCCTGCTGTTGAGCCAAAAGAGACTCTTACACTTTCTTAAGGGCATTTTCACTGATTTTTACAGCTCCCTGCTGCCAAGCATCATTTTAATCACATGTCTGTCACACTTGCACTGCATTACAAGCTGCCTGAAGGTACTTTTTAGCTGAGCACTACATACTACATACTTACAGCAATGTTAATCAAATGTTTTGGGACACTTCAACTTTTTCAAAATGTGTTTAACAGGAAAAAGCATGTTTTCATCTGGACAGGTATTACATTAATATATGTGTTATTACAAGTGACAGTGGTACAATAAGAATAATGTCATCCTCTATTGATGACAGCACTCATTTAAACATATAATAATAGTAATAATTATTATTATAATAACAACAACAACAAAAAGAAGAAAATGAATAATGCATTTTATTTGCAGGCACCTTTAAAAACACTCAAATACACCATACAATAACACTTAGAATGAGACACAATAAAATTCTAATTCAACAAAACAATAAAAAATTTGACATAAATATAATTGTCGGACATTATGCCAATTTGAAAAGATCTATCTTGAAGTGAGATATAAAGAAAGGCAGAGAGTCAATGAGATTAATGGAGGAAGAGGATCTAAGAGTATGAGAAGATGTACAGATGTGGAGGAGATCAGAGGAGTATGAATGTGCCAGGCTATGAAGTGACTTGGAGGTAAGAAGCAAAATCTTCAATTGGGTATTTGACAGGTAGCCAGTGAAAGACAAGATTAATATGTTGCTGAAAGTTTTCTAGAAATGATACAAGTGGCTGTATTAAAAATAGCTGAAATTTGTGAAGGAGATTGCATGTAGAAGAATGAACTGTGAAAACATCATTATAGATTTTAATATGTTTAAAACATGAAGAATACTCTGGTGACTTTACTCATCTGCATTCCCTGAGCTCCAATGGTGTAGTGTTTCTTTCATCGTACTTAGCCACATTTTCTGCTCACTTCATTCACTGCAGTGTTATGTGAGCTAGCCATTGAGTTTGGCTGGTAACCGCTTATCTGTTCATGTGAAAACCAGTTAGATTCATTACCCCCTACTGTTTAGCCTCGGTGTGGGACAGCTCTGAGACTAACCACCAAGCTCTGATTAAAGAGCATTGCTTTTTCCAGCAATGCTTCTGGGTCATTCGTCTTTTTTTTTACTGGTGCTATAGTACACATCACAGTAGCATATGTTCTGTTAACAATATTGATCACGGTCTTACAGAGGACACACCCATCATACATACAGTAAGAATTTTCCAACTGAATAATAAAGGTGCCAGAAAGTTCTTTAGAGCTGTGCTGTACAACAGGGGCACCCACGCTAGGGGTACCCTGCTGTAGAACAGGGCTGGCCAGTTATTTACAAAGACTAATTAGTAAATAATTATTTATTGTATGTTGTTTGTTGTTATACGGACAAAAATATGGTAAAAATATTTCAGTGCTGCTGTCAAACTGTGACTTGTGCACTTTATAGCATCAGGGAATATGAACAGCTAATGAGTTGCTAAGCTCGCCAACTAATCAACACTCAATACCCAGAATGGTAGCACCTTACTGCCTCAAACCTGTTTGCTGTAGAAAAAAAGGCAGGTTTCCATTTATTTTTATGTATTGCTTTTATGTACTTTTCAAAATTACAAAAAAGATTTCTGCATAAAGGACTAGAAAAATAGCTCCATTTAAATGTTTAGCCATTTACCCCCATTAAATAAGGACTTTCCTTCAACTGCATAAATATATAATGAGAATATGAAGGGGCCAGTTTCCTCATAAATTGGCTCAGGTAAAGTTACACTCAACCAGAAGTTACTACAATAACCATGGTGGTAAGAGTGTTTGTAACAAACACCATCAGGAATTTGGCCAATCCTCCAAAAGCTGTTAGCATTCACAGAAGTATTATGTTGTGGCGGCGGCAAATGATTCAAGCAGTGTGAACATTTAGATTACCCAACAAATCATGCGGAACTTGGGTCATTTACTTGCACACTGCCCAGCAGCTCAGACAGCCAGAGAGAGAGACAGAGAGAGAGAAAGAACATCTCTGAAAGTAAGATGATTTCTAAAGCCCAGTTAGGCACTGCAGATGCATTGATTTCTGTTTTATCAATGGCAAGTTATTTCAACACAGTTAGGGTGTGTTATTGAAATTTTGGCATCACTGGTAGGCGATCAAGCACTAAACAACACTTTGGTTTGCTGGTTGGAGGCTGTGGTATGAAGCCACTGATGAAACAACTGCCCTAATTGTGATTAGTATGAGGGACAGTTGCCATCAGCATCTTGAGCATTATTGTTCAATAACCTCAAATCTAACAGAGGAAATGTAACATGTACAATGACTAATATGACTAACATTAGGGCTTATTGGGTGAGTTACAGTACATTTCTGCTTGACCATACAGCTAAATGCATAAACAGAATTATAAGAAATAATTTTTATGGGCATTTTTATTTTTTCTCACCACTAACTGCTTAGCCATGACATTAAAACCACCAACTGAAAGTTCACTTGCTGCCTAATATAGTCCACCCATCCCACAAATGCTACTGTAATGAAACAATGAGATAATCATTTTTATTCACTTCCTGTCAGTAGGTTTAATGCTGTGACGTATATGATAATGAGCAGGGCAATGGCTTTGTCGGTAAGATCATAAATTGAAACAAGCCAGACATTTGGGTGAATATGACCATGCAAAATTATATTTTTTTGTCTGTGTGCTTTGTGCATACTAAGCTGATGTGTGCGTGCATCCTCATTTATTTCCCATGCACAATCTGACCCCTTGTCTGGTCACAGCTGTGAACAGCAGATGCCACATAAGACCACTAGTAATCCACTGTCAAGTTTTAACATTAGTCCAGTGATATTATCTAAAATACAGTCTGGTTTAGCAGAACTGGGTTTCCTTTGCAAAAGGTAATGTTTATTTTTAATCTGCATTCATAGCCATATTTGATGCATTTTCTCATGGTAGTCCCAAGACTTTGTTGTTACAACCTCACGCTCAGTCCTGTGAGACTGTATAGGCTGTAAAATAAATAATCACTTTAAATTGTAAAAGACCAAGTGGCCTAAAAAGTTGAAGTTGAACAGAATGTAAGAAATGGAAACAGGGTTCTCCAACTCCAGTCCTGGAGGGCCAGTGCCCAGCACAGTTCAGTGATTTCCTCCTCACACACACTCTGGCAATTAAAATGTGGGTTCAACCAGGTGTTTTTGAGCAGCAAAATCACCAAATTACCAAACCAATGACCTAGGACATGGAGAACCCTGATGCTGAAGTTCACTTAACTCAAAGTCTTCTTGACTAGTAATTATTTATAGATAGAACACTGTTTTACAAAATGAGATGTGTAATTGTGAAGAACCTTTTTAAAATTTTAAGGGGCCTCCAAATAATACAAATGAAAGGTCTGAAAGGTTTCTCCTGGAACCATATATTTTAAGAGTTTACAGTAGAACAGTGGCTCCTAGCCTTAAAGCCGAGTACCCCTGACCTGGATACTTTGGTGTTTTCCTGCGACAATAAAACAGGTTCAACTCATAAGCTAATTAATAAGTCCTTGCTGTGTTAAGGTGAGGGTGTTGGAGTAGACTAAAATGTGCAGGGATGGAGTACACCATGGCCAGAGTTGGGACCACTGTAGTTGAAGTGGTTTTGGATGCTATATCATCTTTTGTTGTACACCTTAGAGTACTCTCTAGTACTCCCTTCGATATTTAGTGACTAATTCAAATCAGGGAAGATTAATAAGAAATACCACCTTCCAGCAAGCTCTCCTTCCTACACCCCTTGCAATGGTCACTCATTACCACAGCCTCCCGCAAGCATGGTTACGGAGCCAAGCCACAGGTGTTAGTCATAGGAGCTCATTGCTTTTTCCCGGGGATCAGTGCTCAATGTGATTATAGTGCCCTGTACTCCGGACTTTCGGGGACCCGCCGTTAAGCACAGCCTGTGTAATTGGTTTGAGGGCAAAAATCATTACAGCAAAATTCAGCCCAAATGTGGGGGATGGGTGCAGGTTACTGAGACTGAGGCAATACTGCTGACTGGGAGTGCATCCTGTCAAGATGCGTTTGGAAATGTAGTCGTGATGGCATTGATTTCCTTCGCACTGTGGAAATGGAGAAGTGTCACTATAAGATGAGCACAGAGAGGGACCCCAGTGGTAGATGAAAATTCAGCTTTCTGGGAATGAATATGTGATGCACTAAATTACAGCACAAGGAAGATATGGCTTGATTTGAGCTCTGAGAGGCAATATTTTGCAGTGATCTAGATGCAGCGAACACAGTGAGCAGCAGTAATGCTACAGTCATTTGTGGCCTTTAAACATTTCTTCTGTATCTTTTGTGAAATAGTTGTTAACCCCTAGAAGTCTGGGTGGTAGTCATTTTGCTGCACAATGACTTATATAATTATGTAATAAATTACAGAATTGGATCAGAGGTGTAGGGCAAAAATGTTTTCTCTCAGTGGATGGTAGAAGCAGAGTGAGGGAGGTTGCATGGGTGTAAGGTGGAATAATTCAGCTATTTTTTAAAACTCATTTCATCTGTTTTGTTCCACCTCATTTGTTAATTGACAGGTCTAGTGTCTGTATTGTGTAAGATTAAAAGTGAAGAACTTTACCAATTAGAATTTGCAACTGTCTAGTTCCCTTTAACATGTGAATGTCAGGGCCATGCTGAGACCTTTGGAGAGGCAGGTGTTCAAATGTAGGGGATTGGCAGGGTTGGAGGACCTGAGGTGTTGGTCACTGACCAAAACATTTTTTAGCCAGCTGGGATAGTGAGATAAGACAAAACCAAAAGAAACCAATTTTTGGCTTTGTCAGGTTGGTGGGGAGTGGCAAAACCAAGTGGACACCAGAGCACATTTTTATTTTTAGGATAGACACAGTGAAATCAAGATTTTGTAAATGGGGCCCTAACCTTGCAAAGAAGGTCACTAAGGGCACCTAAAGCCCCCCTTTTGCATGTGCCTGGGGCATGTTTTTGTCCAGCCCATGAATGTATGCTGCTGCTTTTTGTAACAAAATATGTCCCTTTTTTACTTTCTTCTTCTTTTCTTCTGGTATCAGCTGAAAGTTTAGGTTCCATACTTTTGACAGAATGTCTGGGCTTGTTTCAGTGAGCTACAAATAAAAAATAATTAATTTTAAATAATTAATAAAGAAGTGGCTTCTCTAGGCATGTATGCCATGAGCGATCTAGGAGGGTTAATTAATTAAAAACAGTATTTATCTTTTATTATCATCATGTATAATACGCCTTAGGCCTGATTTGTATTACCAACGGCAGTGTAATGTTCCAGGAAACTGAGCAGAGTGTTAGCCTTGTTTAACCAGGGTTTGGGGGAAGATACGATAGTGATGGATGAAGCCAGTGACTCCTGATGGCACTGATCTGATCAGCTTGGAACTATTAAATGAAGCAGGAAGAAACCAAAGCACTGCGATTTGCTCCCTGCTCCAGGATAAAATGGACTGTTCTTTTGCTTCATCTAATTAAAGGGAAATAAATATATGATGATATATCTCCAGACAGGCCAGGTTGAAAATCTTTTATTAAGTGTAGACAGGACTACATGCATAATTTATGAACTGATATGGGCTCTCAAGGTATTAATATCCTGTAATTAAGATATGCTTTTCTATAGATGTGCCACATCTGCCTAGTTTATTTGGTTATTTCAGTTGATCTTATTTGCTATCCTCAGCTCTCAGGTGACGGCATTGCCTGCAAATCAAACACTACAATGGAATTGGAGGAAAACAAGTTTGAATATAAATGAGTCGTTTTCTTTTAGCTAATCAAATAGCATGTTTCACCGGCTGCTCCCATTGTGTGTGACGTGTGGGAGCAGTCAGCCTCATGGTACACAACTGCACATGAAATAATAGTGCATGCAGACATCACTGCACAACTCGTGATGGCTGAGATTTGTTAAAGCCAGTGTGAGGCTAAACATTAAATTGTATTGTTGATTGGAAGGAATGTGAGCATAGCAGGAAAAATAGTGGTCCTAATACTGATCCTTGTTGGACTAGACTTTTTTGTGTGTGTGAGGTGGGTATATTTATGGACTGCAACAGATTGCAGACATTCTAACATTAATAACATGGATGCATAATGTAATTTAAGCCATCTTACAGCAGTAATTTTTGGCTCAAATTTCCTTATGCCACATTGATGCTGATAAGACCAAACTACTTATGTACTGAAATGTGTTACTAAGTGATTTAGAATTTTGTGATATTTGGCAGTATATTCATATTCATATTATTTAGATATGACAGTTTCTTATGTAGCTTTCTTTGTAAATTTCCCACTTGTGGGACTAATAAAGGTTCTCTTGTCTTATCTTTCTTGTTTAAAAACCTGATAAATGTAAGGGGAGCTGAGGCTCCTCCTAGAGGTCGTGAACGGTCAGCATCTCCAGAGTATTAGGTAGCCACACCCCTCCCAGGTGGGGCTCATTGGGGACATCAGGACAGGACTTTAAAAGGGAGACAGACCCCCACATAGTCGCGAAGTCTCATCAGTTTACCTGCGATTCTGAGCGTTCTGTTATTGTTTTGGATTATTTGGATTTTGAACCTTTTTCTGTACTTGGATTCCTTATTTTGCCTGACCCTTGACATATCTGGTTGCCGTGTTTTTGAACCTTGTCTGTTTTTTCGACTACGTTTTGCCTTGCCTTCTACATTCCTGTTTGCCATGATCTTGACCCTTTGCTTGGACTACGTTTACGATTTTGCCTTGCCTCTGATACACTATTTTGCCGTGTTACTTTGACCCATTTCTGAAGATGTGGATTTTCTTATTAAAAACCATCAACCTTACCTGCGCTTCTGTCCTAACTATCTTCAGAATTATCACAATAAATTATTCAGGTTTTTATTCAATGTATTAATACTAAGTTCAATAACATAGGAATGAACCATAAATATGATGTTAAAAGAATAATTTCTATACATAATTGTGCCTTTATCATTAATAGTGTGAGGAAGAACAGGCATTTGCACAGCCCCTGCCATTGTCCATTTGTTCAACTCTGCACTGCACTATGAATATCAGAAATTATAACGCTGTTCTAATACTGTAATTATTAGCTGGCTGATAATTTGTCACATACAAGGACATTGATTGGCTTCCCAGACCTCCTTTTGGTTTAATATTTTCAATATTGTATGGCACAATAAAAGCTTATTTAAGGTTCCAGGAAGTAATTTGCTGGACTCTTCATGACCAAGGCATGCTGTTGCATAAAATGTGCCTTTGATTCATAGCATCACTCTGGACCACTGGTGCATTGCCATTGAAGGTTAACACTGAATATATATAACACTGGAATCAAAGAATACATTCTAGAGCATACAGATCCTTATACACTGATCAGCCACAGCATCAAAACCGCTAAGAGGTGAAGTGCAAATTAGGCAGCAAGAGTCAGTTCTTGAAGTTGATGTGCTGGAAGGAGAAAAAAATTGGCAAGTGTGGTAAAAAAAAAAAAAAGCCAAATTATGATGGCTAGACATCTGGGTCAGAGCTTTTGAAAATGGCAGGTCTTGTGGGGGGTTTCCCAGCATGCAGTGGTTAGTACCTACCAAATATGGTCCAAAAATGGCTCCAGGTTCACTGATGAATGTGAGAAGTGAAGGCTGTCTGGTTTGATCACACAGAAGAGCTACTGCAGCACAAAAAATTAATGCTGGCTATGATAAAAAGGTGTCGGAACACATGGTTCACCATAGTCTGTCTGGAAGCTGGTACTGTAGAAGTGTAATGTTAAGAAACTTTCAGCATTTATATGGGCACCCAGTGCAATTGATTCCCTATTAGTTTTTTATATGCTCCAGAATGTTCCATAATTTCATTTCATCAGATACAAAGTCTATAAATCAAATCAAACCTATACACATTGTCAGTCTTTGCCGCTAACTAAATGCATGGGGCCCTGGAGGCAAGGGAAGCCCCCTCATGGCCACAAGTGTTTGGTAGAATATGTGTAAAAACTGAGCCAGCTACCAAGACAACACTCTTTAAAATAACCCTGCAATGATCAAATCCTAGTGGCAACCTGAAATAAAGAAAACTGAAGAGAAATCTGATAAACAGAGGCATGGTACCTAGGTTATCAGACAGAGAAGATTGACCTGTGGCTGAAGCTGCTACTGTTAATGAGGTATAAATTTAAACTAACATTAGCATCCCTTCTTATGACCAAAACACTTGGCCAGATATGTTGACCGATCAGTGTGAGAATTTAACCCTTTAATGTCTACACCAAGAACAAAACAATGAACATTTTTTTCTTTGCATTTTCTATTCATTTGGCACAATAACAATTTTATTTTTTTATTCAACAACCCCATAGTTTTTTAAATACAGGCCTTTATCAAACAGTTGTGATTTCTCTTTATGCTAAAACTCTAAATGCATGAACAAAGTAAAAATCTAACTTCTCAGAGAAATCTATAAAACTTCCTTTCAAATATTAGCAACTAGCATGCCTTTGTCTAACTTCTGGTGAGGAAACTCACTGAAAAGGTCTACTAATTAAAGACACAGTGAATTTCAGTGGAATTTTTTTGCCATAACCTAAAACAAGGGCAGTGATGGAACAGTCAGGTTGAGTTAATTTCAGTATGTTTCAATAAGATAAAGGGACTTAAAATATGCTCAACCAAAGAACTGAACTGAACACTAAATGGTTAATAAAGGCTTTAATATGGGTTAGTTCTGAGCGAGGTATGAAGCTCTAAATATAAAAAAGTATTTTGCACTATCATCAAATGTCTTTTATTTGGGGCGTCTAGTCAGAATTTCCAAATCCACTCGTGCAGATACACGTGCAAAATGTGCAGTTTACATGTTAACATTTCTGTCTTAGAGTCAGTCCCAGTGAGTCTTATTCATGTTCAGATAAAAAACCACACCCTAATTGACAGCATGTAGCCCCTAAACACTTGGCGCTTGCATGACTTCTTATTTATTGCCATGCAATATGTATATGTAACACGTTTGGGTGTGAGGCGAATGGTATTAGTATGTGAAGTGTGAACTCCATGTGTGCTCTGAAGTGGCTCTGTGGACAGGAAGCTGGGGGTGGAAGGAGAGAGAGCACTTAGTCTGGGCTATAATAGATGCCCTTTAGCTGGCCAGCATCTAACTCTCCTCAGAGCCTCATACCATCTACTTTCACATCCCAATTTACTTTTCATCCTTTTAAGATTTTCTGGGATACATCACAAAAAGCACACAAGAGCCTCTTCCATTTTCTTGTAATTAGAGCCAAATTATTTTTCGTCTCTTTCTGCACTCTCAGTCTTTGGCAGCAGTCTGAATGCTGTGTATAGCTAGGTTCAAAGTAAATATTCACCTAACACTCAAAGGGAGCATTCCTTCCTTTAGTCTACGCTGTCTGTCATCTGATGCATTTTTCTTATTTTGGAACGAGGCTGATTATTTCAACCATTAAAGCTGCAAATTGAGATTTTAGCTTAACATAGAAAAAGACACTGACAGTAGAATTAACATCCACACTGAAAGCTCTACATGTATTTTAATTGTATTTAACAATGAAATCAAAACTTTAGTTCTTCCTTTAGTTCACAACAGAGCAGTGAGTGTATTTGGAAAAATGAAATGTCTAAAAGGGTGATTTTTGAAAAAGCATGAAAAGTATGAAAATATAGCAGAAATGTCACTTTACCAATGCTTAATTGTGCCTTTAATGCAGAAACGTGTGTATATAATTTCTGTCAGGCTTTTGCCAATTTGGACTGGAACTTTGGACCGCACCATAAATATCAGAAAATATATAATGCAACTTCATGACCAAAGGAAACTTTTTAGCTCTGAGATAATGATTTTTTAAAAGAAGGCATAGGGACATGACAAAGAGGTGTGTGCAGGGCTTTGCTGGTTAAATAAAACCCAAAGAAAACATAATTGTTTTAGGTTTACCACTGTTTTACCATTAGTAACATTAAATCTGAAAACTCAGAAGTCATGTATGGCTTCAAGGTTTGTTTTGGATAGTGAATAAAATGGTTAAATATCCATTGCAAACGTCTCAACCCCTGTTGCCTAACACCACCACTGTAAGAAGTCTAAGAAAATTTGCCTGCACTGCACCATTTCACATCAAACCATTCTGAATGACTTTGTTTATATCTGAGCCATGAATAATGCAAACCTTTTGAAAAAAATGTGGAATTCTCCTTACTTTCCCCTGGTCTTGCAAATAATTATGAAAATAACTCCTTATGTTTTGCCTTCTTTTTAATGGTTAATTTGTATGAAAACCAACTGAAACAAGAGTAAAAGTTATTTGTTTCTTTATTTTTAACAAATGGTCATGGTTTAGTACAAGAAATAATTTTTATTTTTGCAAAATTGTTGCAGTTATTCCCATTCTTGCTTGATTCAAGTTTCCAGCTGAGTCTGTGTTCACCATTGTTTGGTTTTACTCTTCATAATGCGGTCACCCATGCCATTCTAAATCCAGTGGCTATACATAAAATCATGGTTAAAAATGAAATACAGATATCATTGTTTTAAAGAATGAGAGCTATTCTGGTTCAATACAGCAACAAGCTATAAAGCCTGTAAAGTGCTGTTCAGATTGGCCTTTCCATTCAGAGACCAGGTGGTACATCTTCCTTCGGTGGGAGGCCCTTGTCAGACAAAATCAGTTCAGATTGGTCAAACGTGGTGAGCTGAACCGCTTACCACTTATGACTGACTGATTGCTGTGGAGACACACCTGTCAATCATTATGCAGTCTGACACACCCACACTGGTCTGCGCAGTAACAGTAACATCTGACAGTTTTGATGCTTTGAACTACTATTCAGTTGTATCAGTGTTTATATATTTAGTGGACATTTTATTGGTAGATGCATATTCTCAGACATATCTTTACCATCACAGCTTTAGTATTAAAACTAAAAGCAAGTTGACAAGCAATTTCTTTTTTTACATTTATAAACACTTCATGGCTAAAGGATTCATAGAAATAGTTCAAAACACATTTTAACACATTTAAAAGGTATTTTCATTTTCCAGCAAAATTTTGCTACGAAACAACAATAATTTTTTCAAATATGAACATCTCATTTGGGGAGGGTTGCTATATAAGCCTGTTGAATTTATTGCCCCACAAAATCTGCGAACAGCTAAATATGGGTGAGTTTGCAAATGAGAATCACGTGATCTTTCACGTTTAAGAAAAGGGTAACTGCTGACAATCAGTGAGTGATTTTTATAGCCATGTGCACCTACTCAAGCTGCAAAAAGCATAGGGTGCATTGATTGGCCTCTTCCGTCCTTCTAAGTGTTTGTTCTTGGTTTATGTTCTTGAAGGACTCAGATAATGAGATGAGAGCTTTCTAAGACCATGGCTTGGGACTCAAATCTGGGGATTGATTCATTTTCTATCAAAGGTCCCCCTAGAAGCCCTGGCTGGAAAAAAAAAAAAAAAACTAAAGTGCATTCCCACTTTAGAGGCAGTAATAAAAGTAAACATTTTAAAATACAGAAGAAGGAGAAAGTGAACAGAAATGCAAGGTACTGGAGCATTAAAATACTAAATCAAGTAGTTATATATACATGATGAAGAATGTACATTTCAATGGCAGAAATGACTGAATGTCATGAATATCTTATGAGACACCTGGCTGATTGCATTTTAATTTCTCTGCATAATCGCTCACTGATTTGGCTGGCATCGTGCACTTGGCAGATGTGTTTGTGAAATCCTATGGGATGAAGATTTAAGTTGTATGCATCTTGTGTGATAACTCATTTGTGAATTGCTGTTGTGTATCAATATCTTTATTATGTATAATGAAGCAATGCATAGCATTATCCTGCAGAATCTGTTCTGCCTGTGTTAGCCTTATTAAAGCCTAAGGCCAGCTGTTATTTTATACTAGGCTTCCACCTGAGCTGTTGTCTGTACTTGCAGTATATTAGGCCTTTACCTACACTGCTGCCTCATTTTTAAAGTTAAAGGTGTGAAATTTAAAACTATCAGTATTGATATTACCCAAGAGAAAAGGCTTCAGTGAATATATGACAAAAGTATCTGATGTGATAGTCAAAGTAATATAATGTGTCTCAGTGTAAGACTTTTAACAGCTCATGTATGACAGGGAGTTCAGTACATGCCCTAAAGTATCCAGCTACTTTGGTGCTGACAGGAAGATTCAGTTATCTGAACACAGCCTGATCAGCCATAACATTAAGACCACCTGCCTAATACTGAGTAGGCCCCCATGCTGCCAAAACAGCTCTGACTGTGGTGCACTGTGTGTTCTGACACCTTTTTGTCATCACCAACATTTACTTGTTAAACCACAGTAGCTCTTATGTGGGATCTTACCAGACAGACTAGCTTTTACTCCCCATATGCATCACACCCTGTTGCCAATTCACCAGTTGTTCTTCCTTTGATCGCTCTTGGAAGGTACTAACCACTACATACCTGTAACACTCCATAAGACCCGCTGTTTTGGAGATGCTCTGACACAATCATCTGGTCATCACAATAAGGCCCTTAACAAAGTGGCTCAGATGATTATATTCGCCCATTTTTCCTGCTTCCAGCTCACCAGTTTTAAGAACTGACTGTCCACTTGCTGCCTTATATAGCCCACCCTCCCTAACAGGTGACATTGTAATGAAATAACTAAATAGTGAATGTTTTTCACTTCACCTGTCAATGGTGTTAATGTTATGGCTGATCAGTGTATAATCACCATAAAAAATGCTGTCAATAAAAATAGATGTTCCAGAGCAGCCATACATGAGCCTAATGTCTTCATGTCCAGTGCTAAATGTTGGTTAGATGGATATAAACCTGCCAGCAGTGCCCTGTGGGGCAGAGAAACTGTGTTCTCTGAAGTGACGGAGGCCCATTCAGTACTTTTGGGATGAGTTGTATGGGCATTTGTTATCCAGAACTAATGACTCAACCTCACCAATGTTTAAATTGCAAATAAGTAGCAATGTTCCAACTTCTGATGTAAAGCCTTCCCAGAAGAGTGTATGCTGTTATTGCAGCTAAGGGGCACAAACTCTCTATTAATACTATTGATTTCATGAGAAATGTCTAAACAGCAAACATTTGGACTAAGCCTATAACGTACATTTGTTAACATAGTTAACCACTTTATTCAATGAATGGCTAAGAATTGTAAGGGTTGGAGGAAGCTTGGACCCAAACGCAGGGTCAAGGACACGATTTATTTGCATCATGCAATATCAGGGTCAAAAACAGTCTGAGGTCGAGAAGGAGCAAACAGGAACACAAAGGCTAAGGCTAATGCTAAGGTTTATGAGAGAATGCTAGGGTCGATACACAACTAAGGCTATGGGTGCTAAGGAATATACACTATTACCACAAGGGTCAACTATGAATACAAGGCTTAGAATACTGCTGGTGGAACAGACAGTAGGCTTCGTACCCTCCTTGTGTTGGGTGCAAGCTTATGTAATGTCCCCATTAGTCCTTTGATCCAGGCCACCTGTGCGAGGCTGAGCGTGAAAGCCACGCCCGGTGTGACGGTCCCCAACCACCAGGTGGTCGGCACCTTTCCCTGGACTCCTTTCCTTACAAGAATGCTGTACTGTTTATAGTGTACGTATGTTTTTATTTATAGAGCATTACAGTGCCTATTGTTGTCTGTGTAATAAAGTTATACCTGCTGCATTCAGTCAATGTTCAAAGTCCTGCAACTCTACAAGAGTAACTGCTGGCTTCTCACTTACCTTCCTTATTATTTGTCTTATCATTAGAGAGGAATCCTGCATGGTGCACCTGTCCAGGGACGAGAAGCGTTAACTTTTCTATTATCAAACCAGTTGTACTGACACGTCTAAGGTCTTTGTTATGGCTTTTTAGTAAGCTCATTTACCCTTACCATGGTTGCAAACAAATTTGTTTGGTTACGAAAATGAACTTTTATTGCCTGTGTTTATAAGGACAGTTTCAAAATGCCCAGGACTAAGCTTAATCCCTTTTTAAAAAAATCAAGCCTTGCATCTGTAAACAATTGAACAATGACACAATGGTTGTTGAGTAGGATCTGTACTCCAGTACAACGAATTGGAAATGAAACAATAAGTGTAAATGTGCCTAAAGGGCTATTTGGAGCAATTCCAGAAGAAATATTTTTGGTTTACTTAAAAACTTTCAATAAATGCATTTGAAGGTTCTCAGCTTTTTTGGGAACGACTGTTGAGAAAAACTTTAATGTCCACATTTATTTTATTAATACAGTACAGCTGCTCAAATGTTAGGCACTTTAGACAAATGTGTACCATCAAATTTATTTAATGGGAGCGCAAGCCATTCCCCAGTCATCTAGAGCCTTTTGCTTTCGGCACTTTGCTGAGCTACTAAAAAGAACTGTTCAGCAATTTCTCTGAAATTGTGGTCAGACCATCCCCTGCCTCATTCTTGCATTTGGATAATATTTGGTTTGCTGATATAATTGTGATTATTGCCATTGTAGCCACATTTGATAGCACTTTGAACAAAAGTTCTGTGATGTGGTAATTAATGTTAAACTTTATTTTACTGAAAAAAGAACAAATAATATTTTTTTGTAGTTTTACTGACCAATTGTATTTTGTACATTTACACAAACTGCAACACACTCAACAAATGTTGGGGTAACACTGGTTTGGAAGGCTCCATTAAGCAGGCTAATTGGTAGCAGGTGAGGTATCATGACTGTGTATAAAAGGAGCATCCATCAAGTCTCCATCTTTGCCAGCAAGGATGGATCGTAGCTTATCCCTTAATGCCTAATAAAATACAAAGAATTGTAAATATGTTCAGGAGAAAAATGTGTCAAGATTGCAGAGAATTTCACCATCTACAGTAAATAACATTGTGAAAAGACTGAGAGAATTCAGAGACATCTTAGGTGACACTGCCTAAGAAACCGTTATGCTACTCTGACAAATATAGCCATTTGGGCCCTGGAGAACTTCAGAAAAGCACTGTCACTTAACACATTCCATAGCTGCATCAAGAAATGCAAATTAAAAGCATATTACGACCATCAAGTTTGTTATGAGGGTAAAGTGTAAAAGGCAACATCTCTGACAGTATGGAGGTGCATCAGTGACCACAGCATTGGTGAGTTGCATGTATATATGTTGCATTGACTCTGGAAAAGGAAACTTTCGTTGAGTGTGTTGCAGCCATGAAATTGTACATTTGTTAATATTTACAAAATGCAATTAAGTTACTAGGTCAGTAAAACTATTGAAAATTTTTCTTTCTACTTTTGCCAGTTAAAAAAAGGTTAATGTGAATTCACAAATCAATCCAGTGCTTTGACATCATTAAAAGTTAATAAAATAAAATACCCACCCCCACCCCATCTAGCTATAATCATCCACAGATTCTCACAGACCCCACTTTGAGAAGCACTGATTTAAGGATCCAGTTTTATAAGACATGTGAGTGTGAAAAACCTTTGGAAAATCTGAGAATATTAAAATAATGTAGAGCTGAATATGTTTTTCATAGAACTGTGTGGCAGTGACCATTTTAGAGCCTCTATTTAAAGAGCATGCAATTAAAGTGTAGAATGTCAGGTTCAATATTAGGGCATTTACATCTACACTGGATGAGCCACAACCACGTTTACAGAAATCTTCTCAATCCATGGGGCCAGATGTAATTGGACAAAGTCATTTTAAATAAAATTTACATGTTTAGTACTTGGTTGCAAATCCTTTGCAGGCACTGTCTGCCTGAAGTCTGCAACTCCTAAGCATCACCAGGCTGTGTGTTTCTCTGCTGATAATGCTCTGCCAGGCATGTAATGGAACTATGTTCTGTCGCTGCTTGTTTCAGGAGGGTTTTGCCTTCAGTCTTGTCCTCAGTAATTGAAATGCATGCCTAATGAGTTAGCCATTTTAGTAGAGTACACTTTCAGCACCCAGAAAAAACAGTCACTTTAAATTGGGTTTGAAGGTCATTGTCCTGTTACAATGTGAATTGCCCTCCATTGCATTTTAAGGCATTTAGTTTGATCTGTAGATAATATTCTTCTGTATACTTCGTCTTCATACTACCTTTGGCAGTTACACCATCAATACAATTCCACTGACCACCATCCATGCTCATGATACCATGTGTCACAGAAATGGAATGTTTTTTCCAGTTTCTTTTTTTGCACACTTTAAGCTGTATTACAGGTAGTGGTCAAGCTAAGTACACTTACTCATAAATAAGCTATGCTTCTCAAGGTTAAAAATGACTGGAAAAACAGCAACTGCAAAGTACATACACTCATGTAGGTTTTATGGGATGCTAGGGATTGTCACATTCAAGGATAAAATAAAATTTACTGTATGTGGGAGTAGGTATGTTTTTTGCAGGCTGTGACCTTGATGTGGGTGATTGTCAAATGTTATGTATTTTTTAATATTTCCACAGACCACAAAAACAATTTCCTCTTAAAATATTGTAAAAAAGCAAGATTAACTGTATTATAGTGTTATTAATTTGACCTTTAAGACTTAGAGTGGTGTGAAAAACTATGTGCCCCCTTCCTGATTTCTTATCCTTTTGCATGTTTGTCACACTTAAATGTTTCTACTCATCAAAAACCATTAATTATTAGACAAAGATAACATAATTGCAGTTTTTAAATGAAGATTTATGTTATTAAGGGAGGAAAAAAACTCAATCTACATGGCCCTGTGTGAACAAGTAATTGCCCCCCATTGTTAAAAAATAACTTAACTGCGGTTTATCACACCTGAGTTCAATTTCTGTAGCCACCCCCTGGCCTGATTACTGCCACACCTGTTTCAGTCAAGAAATCACTTAAATAGGAGCTGCCTGACACAGAGAAGTAGACAAATGGCAATAACATGGAACAGTGGTGAATCTTCCTAAGAGTGGCCGACCAACCAAAATTACCCCAAGAGCGCAGAGACAACTCATCCGAGAGGTCACAAAAGACCCCAGGACAA
>JBBPDA010000001.1:45908932-45920761 GCA_037974385.1 Arnoldichthys spilopterus
TTATTAGGTTCAGGGGGCAATTACTTTTTCACACAGGGCCATGTAGGTTTGGATTTTTTTTCTCCCTAAATAATAAACATTTAAAAACTGCATTTTGTGTTTACTTGTGTTATCTTTGACTAATAGTTAAATGTGTTTGATGATCAAACATTTTGAGTGACAAACATGCAAAAGAATAAGATATCAGGAATGGGGCACATCGTTTTTCACACCACTGTATATGACCTTTAAGGAGGATGAGCCATGACTTTATTGAGTGTTTGGTCTTTTCAGTTTAATATATTTTTCAACATTAGTGAACGCTTATTACTTAAGGGTTTTATATGGTTGAGTGTTGATATATCTTTAGGTAGTGCTACTGTGAGGCAGATGGGGATGCCAAAACCCAGGATTTTCATGACATCCAACCAATGTCACTGCTTTTTTGGTGGAGACCTTGTGGTCAGAACCTGCTCAAAAGTTTTCCTTCTATTGCTGTTCTATGGAACTGTTATAAATAATGTTTTGTGGGATCTCTATTTTTAAGGATAAATGATGAATAAGACCGGATAGCTGATAAACTGTGCAAGACCACAGATGAGCTACTATACGTAATTTTACACTTGTATAGTTAACCTACAGTCCTTATAAGGCAGGTTTTTCTAATAAAAGTATCTGTACTATGGGTGTACTAAGGGAATAGTTTTTTTTAATCAAACCAAGCTCAGTTCTGTAAGCAGGTGAACATGAAAGAGAACCAGCTCAAATGTTTTTTTTTGTTTAAAATGTACGCAAATTTTAAAGAGGGTTCCTTTTCTGGTCCTTATTTGCACTGATGTGATCAAAGACCACCTGGGAAAAGCTAAATTATGTGTTTGCATATCACAAGTCAGATGTCATGTTGTATTGATTTTCTATGAGAAAAGAACTGTAATATACACTATAACAGATACAATGTCCATTAAAAAAACATAATTCACATAAAAATCATTGGAGTGGTGCAACCAACGAGTGGTCTGAAATCTTATCAGTGCTACAAAACATCAGAAAAAGAACCGAGTCCCCTTTAAAGCATGCTTATATTGCCAACACTGAAATGGCCTGAAAACCCCCTAATGAAGTGAATGGTGAGTGTACATCACTGTACGCAAGCCTGCTGCTGCCTACAGTCCTTTTACTTTTTATTCAAAGCAGCAGATCCATTGAACCCCTGACTGAGAGTGCGACCTAATTCTGGGTCAGGGTGTCTTGAGTGGTAGAGTAGCTCCTTTACTGCGATTCCTTCATCCAACTTGTAAACAACTGGTAAACAACCCCTCTTTGAGAGTGCATTGTTTGTAGACCCTCACTGGAGAGTTAATGACTTCTAAATCATGACTAACACAGTAACATAACTCATCCTCTGACCATTCTTACAAAAGCCTTACATAAAACCTGCTGAGTCATGCCTGCGGCTTTGAATTCACACTTTCAAGGTGTACGTTTTGAGTCCTTTGCCCATGAACTGTTCTGTGTTGTTTTGAGCGCTTGCCAGCTAATTTTGTTTTGAGCTGTGAATGTCCCTTTTGTGTCTAATAGAACATTTTGCAGTCTTAGCAGTCCTTTTGGATTCACCTGTTTTTTCAGCTTCTCAAACATATTGGCTTACTTTTGGGTATTTTCTGTTTTTCTCATTGTCCTTTGTGTCTGCTGACTGTGTGCTCAGTTGATATGCTGGAAGGTTTTATTTCCTCTGCCAAAGCCCTCGGCTCATCCATAACCACTGCAGACTCCTCCTCTTATGTGTTGGTTTTACTTGAGCATCTATTGCTGTATCCTTACTTGTTTCCCGCTTGTCTTATTCGACTCTTCTGGGTGCTGGGTCAGTCAAATATCATCTTTACCCAGTTTTCCTGAACAGCCGAGACATGCTTGGGTAACGTAGAAGCTAGCAGTAGCATTTGAAGTTTATAGTCACCTGGTTAGCACTGGCTACATGCCTAAACTAAATGGACACGTAAGTGATGTCTGACAAAATAGCAGTTTTATTTGTAAAAATGAACAGAGTAGGCCCCATGGTCAAAACTGCTTCCATTTTTTGGTACCAGTAGTGCCAGGGCCAGGACTTAAACCTGTGATCTTCAAATCTCAAGAACAATGTCCTAACCACTAGGCCCCCACTGCCCTAATGTCATTCAATGTCAATTGCTGACCAACTACATTTGTGATAAGAGGATATTCTGAACATAAGTTTTTTGCCACGCTATCCTATTAAAGTGACTGTCAGCAGATGCACAGTTGTATGCAAATATTTGCTTAATACTACTTAAATTACATATTGCATAAAAGTAAGAAAGTACACTTCTGCATATTTCGGGGGGGGGGGGGTATTGTTCTGTGCAAACATTTTATGTGTGATTTTTTTTTCCAATGTGTTAAATTCAGCAAATAAATAGAAAATGTCATATTTAAGTGAAGGTGCACTTCTTATCACATTTAACTGGGAACATTAAAACCTTCAGAACTTCTGTATGTTTAAGGATTCCTGATCATTTTTTTTCACATGGAAAGTAGAAAAAGTGACTCGTTATATTTACTTTTTTAATCCTTGAAGGAGGATCTGACCAAATACATTTATATGTATTGTACTGACTTGGGTGTAAAACAAATGAACAAATTCATTGTTATAAATGCAATTGATGCAGTTGATAACATTACAAAGCAGGCAAGCAGACACAACAAACAGACAAAAAGTGCTGCAGACAATACAATTATGCAGCACTGACCAGGAACAGCATTATTTGATGTGCTATCAAATCACACACAACAAGTTGCAAAGTGCTGTAACGTCCATTTAAAGTGGTAGATCAAATTAATTTTCCAAGCATTCATAAAAATGAACACTCTACATTGCCTTGTACACAAAAAAAGAGTTTAGATTTACATAAAAATACTGTCTTGTGTAATTCATTTTTGTATTTTGCTGATATGCATCAGCAGTTGTTTTCCACGCAGGTTGTTGATGAGAACACAAACATCTGTCTGATTAGTGGGCCCCCGAACAAAAACATCTTAAGTATGGTTGATGTGCAGTGCATGTTGCATAGCAATGCAAACATATACATCACAAAAAAAAAATTCCATAGATATTTCCATTCATTTCTTTAGACTGGGAGCCCAAGTGCTGCAGAGGACAAATACTGGTGGGCTGGTGAGGGCTTAAAAGATCCACACTGTTTATAGTTACACACTGTTGACTCTGACAAATGGCACAGTGTAGAGTACTCATCTTCCTAGAAATTCCAAAGGACATCTCCGCAGCTCTTCTGTAGAATTCATTTGGAGGTGGCTATTGATTGCATACATGTTGCAACATGTATCCCTTGTGTCCAGCTCTTGTAAAGTAGGCCACTAGTCTGTCCAGCAGGATTTCAGGACTGAACAATGCCCTGCTGATTCTTGTCTGGCTTTTGTTAAAAATGTATTAGTAACCATTTGCAGTAACTAAACAGCTTGCTGAGCAGATAACTTTTCATGCCATTCCAAGAACTTGTTCCTAAAGTGGAAGCCACCAAATCATCTTTAGCTCATTTATACTGTAGACAATACAAAGGCCTGTCACAATCATTATGTAACTAACTGATTTTTTATTTGCTTATCTGAATTATTTTCTACATTTAACTTTCACATATGTCGCAAAAAAAACAAAACAGAATTGCGTACATTGTTGTTGGTCTCATTGTGACAAATGGATGTAAATAAGAAAGTAAATATTGGCGGGTTTTCAAAAAGTTCAAAAGTTCTAAATTGCTATTGTGTTTTTTGTTGTTTTTTTGAATGATGATCACCTGATGATAACCAAATTTACCACAGGTACAGTACGGTTCCCTTGACAGTGGAAATGCATCACTGATTTGTAATCATGCCACACAGCCCAAAGGAAATACACCAGAAGTGTACATTTTGACCTGGTGGTACAACACCTTTAGAGGGCAGCAATGAGTTTTGTTAATTTGAGCTTAAGCCATGTCTGTGGTCCGATAGACACTACTGTGTATCAACAGCTAGGAAGCAAGATTACAATTTAGGTTTAACAGTTGCATATAGTTTAAAAAAGTAAATTGTTGTACACAATTATTTATATGGCAATTAATCATTAGCTAATATTTTGTGATTGCGACAGGCCGAACAGTACATTTTCTTTAAAGTTTTGTTACGTTTTGGACATTGTCATTATGGACTGCTTTGAGCACTCCAGCAAAGAGTGAAGGGCTACCTTGCTACGCCCCTCTTACAACATGTTCCCTCTTTTTATAACTCTCTCTTACCATTTCAACTGTAGGCTTCATTTTACATTCTTTTTACCGACTTACAATAGCAAGTAAATGTAGAGTTATAAGTCTCAAGACTTTTTTTTTAGCAGTGGTGTTCCTGCTTAGATGCTGGGTGATGGGGTTTACCCAACCACTGCTGCTATTACATGTCATACCATCACATCCTTACGAATATTGTACTGGAGACTGCTTTGGCTGTAAATGGTAGAAATACACAAATTATCTTCCTATTCAGTTACCCATAATACCCTGATACCAATTAGCAGTCAAATTCCATCTTGAAGCATCTTGCCTACGGACATGGGGATGTCAGCCAGGGTTGTGCTAGTGTGCTGGCGAGGCAGGCGACTAGAGGTGGTGGAGCTGCTTTGCGTCTGATGGTGCCTTCCTCTCCGGAACATGTGGCGGCACAAGTAGGCCAGGAACTTGTCGTGCAAGGAGGCGTAGATGAAGGGGTTAAAGCATGCTGAGCTCATGGCCAGCAGGTGGCATGAGACCTGGATCACGTTGATGTGGTTCTTGCTCAGGATAATGAAGTCGGTGTCAAGGTCACGGATGAGGTTAACCACTTGCAATGGCAACCAAGAGAAAGCGAAGCACAGCACAGACACCAGCAGGAGACGGAAAGTCTTGCGCCTCTTGCGGCCCCATTTCTCCTGGTTGGAGGGGATGGCAGCCACTAGGCCAGGTGCAGCCCTGCGCCGGAGATGGTGGGAGATGGCACAGTAGGATATGGATACGGCCGCCAGAGGGACAAAATAGGACAGAAGCAGGAAGAAGCAGGAGTAGATGAATCGACCAAGCTCTTGGCCTTGCCAGAACTCCTCGCAGACAGCCATGTGGTGACCTGTTGCGCTCAGATCCAGATAGACCGTGTGGAAGGCAGCGGGGGACGACATGGCCAAGGCACAGAGCCATATGCTGAGCACCAAACCAGCACAGAAATGGCGTCCTCCTCTGCGGCGAATAGGATAGGCCACCACGACATAACGGTCAACAGCAATGGCAGTTAGAGACAAGACAGCCGCAAAGACAGTTGCAGTCTGCATTAGCGTGACAAAGCGGCACATAAAGTGACCAAAAACCCATCCGCGCTCATCAAAAGCATAAAAAACTGTTAGGGGCACGCAGAAGAGGCACATCACCAAATCAGCCAGGGCTAGGTTTCCAATCAGGAAGTTGGTCGTGCTGTGTAGCTTTCGGTTTACTCCGATGAGGAAGAGTAGGAAGAGGTTTCCGGAGCAGGCCACTAGCACTAGAACGGCGTAGAGAGGAACAAAGAGTGGTTTGAGTTCCATCAGAAGGTCCAGTCCGCTAAAGGAGGAGGAGGAAGAGGAGGGAGAGGGGGGAGGTACACCCAAAGTTGTGTTCCTCCAAGTTCCATTGAGGAGATAGTCCATGTTCGTCATAGTATGTAGCACACAGCTTTGACCTGTTATAAGAGCACATGATTATATGGACTATTGTGCGCACATACTATTAAGTTCACTGCCTACTTGTTGGATTAATGAAGGCCATAGAACAGGGCAGTCATATGTTATCTATGCGCTTGACAGACAGGCCACTTATGCTATTCAAAAGTAGACTTACCATGACCTCCTAAGCTCCTTCAACTACAAAATGGATTAGATAAATACACGGATTACACTTCAGTGTGAAAATGACAAGAAAATCTCTAAATCCCCAAGACTGACATGTTTCACAGATTTTATCTACTTGCTTTTGCACTGATGCAGCATGGACATCTTGAAATAATTGTGTGCATGAAGTTTGCTTTATTGCTTCAGACTTTACAGGGTTGAAAGAAAACACTTAATGCTTATCTCTCTCACTTCAGCACGCTCCTGTGCATTAGACGTTCTGAGAAACCTTTTTGTTGTGAAATTCTATGAACAGTGAGTGGAGCCTTGCTTTACATCGGTAATCTTTACCTTTTGAAAAGGCTAAGGCTGGATTGCTTTACTAGACATTCTGGCACCCTGCCTTATGTAAGTGAGAACTCTCCTCCTCAATGAGGGATAGAAAAGCCTCATAGAAATCATGTGTGTTGCATTTTTGAACTTGATTGGGTCATAGCTAGGTGAGGCAGAATACTGTGCCTTCTTTAACTCTAATATACTGAAAGAATTAACCTGAAGAAACACTGATCTGCCTTCCTCTATCTACACCTTTCTAGAATGTACTTTCCTTTCAGAGCTTCAGTTTTTGCCGCCTAAATCAAAGACGACAAACCTTTCTTCTCTCCACTCGAGGCTCTATATCTTGCTGAAGTGGTTGCAGTGGTTCAAGAGGTTGATTGCCAATTCAACACTTCTTTGTTCTATAATAGCTGCAAATTTAGGCAGCATAGTCTTGTTCTTCACTCACAGTCAGAGATGAGGACCTGAACAGTTTCAGTTTTAAAAAAATAACTAATGGCTGCTTGTAAAAAAAAAAACAAAAAACTAAATAATCCTTATTAATAAATAAGGAGGTAAGCAATGTTTTGGAAAATGGGTCAGCTTACCTAGCATATGTTTAATTAAGATGTTCTTTCTTAGTCTGGTAGTGAATAGGGATAAGGGCGTAAGATGCATATGAAGACAAACTGAAGGATGTTGCTGCATAAGAGCATTAATAATGAACTGCTTACAAAAAGCACCTGCTTGATATATAGAGAATACAATATGTAAGCAGTCCCTACAGTTGTGGAACAGAAATACAACATTTAAGATCTTTTCAACCATGCGTATTTACTGTTAATGTAAAAAATGATATTCAAACATTGATTTTATTACATTTTAAATGCCTATAAACTACATTGAGCTTTTCAGTGGCTTTTGTTTTAACATTGATTTACTGAAACAGAACAAGGTCCAAAATTTTGCCTGTGTGTTTATTCAAGAACATTTTTTAAAAGAATCTTGATAAATATTTTTCATTTTACCACTATACAGCACCAGCCTCTATAACATGCTTTAGATATTAGACTATTACAGCCAGAGACCATAAATATTTACAGTGGTACAAGATGAAACTTATTCGATTTCAAATGCAGCTTAAATAATAGACAATAGTTACCTTTTGTGTCGAATTGATCACATCTTCAGGGGCTGGCTGGTGATACAAACGTGATGCCACTCCGACGCAAGACGTTTTTGAGTGATGTTGCAGGGAAAGTGGAATGGTCCGTTCAAAGCCCTTCAGTGAAAACCAGTCCTTCACAATGAAGCGACTCTTCACATCAGTCCACACCAATGAGAGCAGGAGGGACTCCACATGGAGAGCTCTACCTTCCTTACTCTCTACGTCAGTGTGCTGGGAGGTGAGTAAGGACCAGCCTCTGGGATCTTTACACACATTATATGGGCAAAGTTTTATTTGTAATAGCCACAGGTAGGCAAAATTTGATTATAGAGCATCACAGATAATCCGTAAACTAGGACATTCCATTTCCCTCATACTTTATATCTGTTCCCCCATCCTCACTATTGTAAAAGGATCTACATGTAGTATAAACACTGCTAATTTGAGCAGATCTAAGCTGCTCTTTTTGGGTGAGAATTTTAGGTTGTGAATAAGCTTGCCCAGGCTACACAGACTAAACAGTAGTCCTACTGTTACATTCATCTTTTAAGCACACTTTTGGTTAAAAAAAAAAGGAAGGGTAACTAAAGAAAGATTCAGACATAAAACTGCAGACTGAGGTCTTGCCCAATGATAACTACCTATCAAGCCGCTAGACACAAACAGCTCCTCATACATATTCACCAATACTGACATCTGCTGGCTTACAGTGGACAAGGCAGCACCATTAGTATCCGGTATGTACTGCAACAAATGTCAGACAAGAATGCAATTAGAGCTGCAATTTATTTCATTTTATTTTTATTTTCCTAACTACTCTTAGAATACAAATGAAACAAGCATGAATCACAGAGAACGGTTGACTACACTGTTCACAACAATACGACAATCTTTCATTATTTGTAGTTCTATTACTGGCCCAACAAGCCCAGGTATGATTACGCCACAGGATTCCAATCTTATCTGCAAAGTGCTGGTGTCCCTGCAGGTTTTCATTCTGCACAAGCCAGATTTCACTTTAAAATATTGCTCAGTTCTCATACAATTCAACCTGTGAGCTTCTGCTTTGATGGAATAAAAACCTGCAAACACACCGGCCAGTTCTGAGCCCCTCATTACTCTTTGTCACATCATAAAAAGAAAGTCAAATCCAAATGCATAATGGGAGTTATTGTCCTCAATTACCATGATCTTTCTAAGTTTTACTAAAATTTGTTCTTGAGAAACATCATAACAAAACTATGTAACAACTCAAACCAATTAGTTTGTGCGAACATGTCAGCACTCAAAAGTATGCGTGAGTACGCATAGGCTTGTTCTTACCTTTTTTTCTTAAACACAGTTGGTATGTGAGGAAGAGTATTCCCTAACTGTGCTCCTTGCATCCCATTACACCTCAGAGTCCTTGAGGGCTGGTCTGCAGCACAGTTTGGTTATTTTCCTGCTCTTACACACCTGGTTCAACTTACCTGTGGATTGCCAGGGTTAGGGTCTTAGATTAGGGGAACTACAAAACTGTGCTTGACACCAGCCCTCCAGCACCAGATTTGGGCATACCTGGCATGCCAGTATTCCACCTGATCTAGCTCATCAAGTGATAATGGAGACCTTAATGAGCTGGATAAGGTGGACTGGGACATGAAAAAGTTTAAACTGTGATGTGCTGCTGATCACCAGGAGCAAGCTTGAAAAACACTGCATTAGAGAAAGATGGGGTTTTATAATGACAAGTAATCATCACCCAGGCCAGTGAAAGAACCTCCTTCAACTGAATACTTAAATTTAAACATTTATGGCAGCTAAAATATGAAGTATGACTTCTAATGAAGCATTCTGATTTAGTATGATGAAGTATGAGGCCAAATAACTTTTGTTAAAACACATATCAGCATTTGAGAACCAAGCACAAAGTCCTTTACAACTCATATGCCAGTATGTAACTTGTTCCTCTGAAATAACCTTCATGGAGACAAAACAGCCATCACTCTCAGTTGCAGATTCAGGCTCAGCGGTCTGCTGGTCCTTATAGTCTATTGGTGGTGAATGATGTGGAATTTATTTCTCTGGGCTTGAACTCTCTTCCTCCTCAGACTCTTCTGCTGTATGAGCTGTGCTGGATAAGTGTTGAGTAGCAGCTCTCTCTCTGCTCTGTGATGGCATAAGGAGGTATTCCAGCTCTTCTGCACTGATGGCTACCCGTTCAGGGGACAACCAGCGCTTCAGCTGCTCCAAAGCACTGCCAAAACAAAAATAGAAAGAATATTTATATAATATAATAAAATATAATATATCTAATATTATACAATTCATATCCTGTAAACTTTTACAGGGGGGGGGGGGGGGGGAGTTCAGGAGTCCCGGGTGTTTAACAGGTGAGTTAGACCAGGCGTGTTTGAGCAGGGAGCTTACCAAAGTGTGCTGAACACCGGCCCACAGCTGCCCACCCATATGAGAATTGGTGCTCTGGTCACAAAGGCAAGGCAACAGCTTTACCATCTTAAGCAGCTGAGGAGACTTGGGGTCTCTCCGGTGATCCTAAAAACATTTTACACAGCTGCTGTTGAGAGCATCCTAACCATGATTATCACGGTGTATATGGGAACTTCTCAGCTGAAGACCGTAAAGCTCTGCGAAGAGTGATCAAAGCTGCAGAATGCTGCTGGAGCTCTGATCTGCCCTCCCTACAGGACATTTACACCAGGCGCTGCAAGACCATAGCTGTCAAAAATCATCAAGGACTTCCACACCGGTAAGTGTCTGTTCCGCCTCCTGAACTCAAACGGTTCCGTGACCTTATGACCAGAATAGAGAGTCTCAAGAGGAGTTTCTACCCACAGGTCATAAAGCTCTTCACCAGGACATGCCTCACATTCAGTAGGTCTGTAAACTCAAATTCATTTGGTCTGTATATATTGTTAAGTGTGTATTAAGCGGTGTATTTATGGTTTAAACTGTTTATACTGTATATTGTTAGGTTTATTGTTAGTTTCCTATTATACATTTTTTTACCTGCATAGATTTTATAATTCATTTTCTATTTCTTTTGTAATATTTTTTACTTAGATTTAGCTTCTTAATTCCTTTTGAGCTTTATTATTTTAAAAAATGTCACAGTCTCAGGAACGATCAGGGTACATTTCACTACATGTACTTGTATAAATATGTATGTGACAAATAAACCTCTTGAATTGAATTTTCCTTTAAATAATTTTTTAGATGCAGCACAGCAATGACAATTACATTTGTGCATCGGGCAGACACTCTTACCCAGAGTGACTTAATGTAATTGTGTTACAGATGTAGGAGAAAATAGTGTCGGGTATCTTGACCAAGGACATGAATAGGACAGGCTGCTTTGTAGATGACAGTGTACACCAGGGGTGCCCAACTCTGGGCTCAAAGGTCTACCACCCTGGAGAGTTCAGGTCCAACACAAATGGCTCTTGCATTCATACACCTTTTAACCTTAAGTGTGTTAGGATGTTGTTGGAGCTAAACTCCGCAGGGTGGTAGAGCTTCAGGACTAGAACTGGGCACCCCAGGTGTACACCAGCCACTGTGTGTTTGCATAGGTTTCTACAAGACATGGAACAAGATGTTAAAGCAGTTTTTACAATTATATTATACTACACTATACTGCTAATGCATCAGCACCATACTGTGCTTTTAGGCTACTACATACACCTTATGCAAATATGTCAGCTTGGCATGAAAAATGGTTATGACAACAGAAAAGTACATGAACTTAACAATTGATGCTGAAGGCATAAACGTGATGGGCAACTTTTGTGTACTTGAATGAATTATTAATAACAAAGGATCTGGCAGCCAAGGAAGAAAAAATAGAAGGGTGAGATCTAAACTGTGCAGGCATGATTTTTATGAATGTGAAAGCTGAACAATAAAAACCAGGAAAGAAAGAGTTCTGATGCTTTTGAACTTTGATGTTGGCAGACCTTTTAAGGGTACCATTGGAAGAAAAAAGAAAACAAACAAATGCATCCTTGACAAAATAAAGCCTGGCCTCTCACTTGAAGCTTAGATCTTGTTTTATATTTTAAAAATGTGTTGATCTTTTTTTTCTGGAAAAGCTTGTCATGCTAGTCATGCTTGAAACCATTGAAGGTAAAAGAGGAACAACAAAATGGATGGGAATAGTCAGACTAATCATGAACAAGCCATTAAGAAGTCTTAAGACACTATACATACACACACACACACACACACACACACACACAATATATATATATCGGAAAGTATTCAGACCCCCTTCAATTTTTCACTCTGTCATATTGCAGCCATTTGCTAAAATCATTTAAATGTATTTTTTCCCCACATTAATGTACACACAGCACCGCATATTGACAGACAAAAAAAATTATTTTTGAAATTGCTGCAGATTTATTAAAAAAGAAAAACTGAAATATCACATGGTTCTAAGTATTCAGACCCTTTGCTGTGACACTCATAT
>JBBPDA010000001.1:45930580-45953478 GCA_037974385.1 Arnoldichthys spilopterus
TCTATATATATAATTAAAATTATTAGTATTATTAATACACTACACTACTATTTTGTATGAATAATGAGTACATGTTAACAATTATATATAATGAACAATAGAAAACGTAAGTATTTGACAGACAATGCCAGGGGGTATATAGATATAATAACTGCAATTGGCTTGTACGTTAGTTAAAGTTATACGTCATCCATGTGCGACAGAACAAGACATCACGTGTTCCATTTGAAGCCATGCAAAGGCTATCAGCACTTCTGTGAATGTTAGGACGGGTGAACATATTCGTTACCGCTTTTTCGCTCAAAAGAATTCAGTTTTTTAGAAAAGGACATGCTTCGGGCATCGGTTTGTCGCTGTGTAGAGGACTCGACATAATCAGTAACACATTAAAAATTAAATACACCTACTGGCAAAACTCTCACAATTTTACTGCAGCAAGCAGCGGCATGGACAGCAAAGAGGAGCCTGTGCCTGAAAGTGCTCTGGTGCAAGAAAGGACAGATGGATGTGTACAGGAGAGTTGCGGGGGAAAACGGAAAAGCGAGGACCAGGAGAGAGTCCCGCGTGGCAAGAAGCGAAAGGCTGGCGGGGGTAAACAGGTCCGTCCTGGAGAGAGGTACGTTCCCCCTCCCCAAAAACGCAACCCCGGAGTGAGCTTCAGCCAGGAACATTTTGCCGAAACCTCCTACTATTTTGAAGGTGGGCTACGGAAAGTGTATCCGTATTATTTTGACTTCAAGACTTACTGCAAGGGGCGTTGGATTGGTAAAACTCTCCTAGAAGTTTTCAGTAGTGAATTTCGTGCTGAATCCTTGGACTACTACGAAAAAGCAGTTAAAGAAGGGCGCATTCGGCTGAATGAAGTGCCTGTGGAGGACTTAAATATAACCCTGAAGGTAAGAAAGCATGTGCAATTCTGATCATTAGAAGACCTGCGTTCATATTAATGCACGTCCCTTGAGTGCTGATTTGGCGTCTGATTGCTCTCTTTTACTCTGACTTTACAGGATCAGCTTTCCTAGTCTTAAGAATGGCAGCATCTAATCTGTTGTGTATCATTTGTTCCTCCAGAACAATGACTTTATGAGGAACACTGTCCACCGTCATGAGCCCCCTGTAAGTTGTTGTCAGCTGGAGGTGTTGGTGGACGATGGTGAAGTTGTAGTAGTGGACAAGCCCGCCTCCCTACCTGTGCATCCCTGTGGGCGTTATCGTCACAACACAGTCATCTTCATTCTGGGCAAGGAGAGAGGCCTCTGTGGCCTTCACACAGTGCATCGGCTGGATCGCCTCACTTCAGGGGTTCTCTTGTTTGCCCGCACTCTGGAGGTGTCGAAGAAACTGGACCAAATGGTCCGAGAAAGACAGGTGAGACCAACACTGACAACCCAGCAGCACATGGCCATTTGTAATTCTTGATGAATATTCCCTTTTTTTATTTGAGAGGCAAAAGTCCATGATGTTGTATCCTGAACCCCAGTTTGAATTAAAATATTTAGGCAGTTGGCTGAACTGTGGCTGTAACTGATTAAATGCTCCGCTTACCTTTTGGCTGAAAACAAAGTGTATTAGCACTCAAAAACAGATTAACTTTGAAAGAGACTTCTCTGTTCATTTTCTCCCTTTGTTTCCTGCAGTTGGAAAAGGAGTATGTTTGTCGTGTGGAAGGCGAGTTTCCAGATGGCAAGATAGTGTGTGAAGAGCCCATATTAGTTGTTTCCTTCAAAGTAGGTCTTTGCAGAGTGGATCCCAAAGGCAAAGAGTGCCGCACAGTTTTCCAGAGGCTCAGCTATAATGGGCAATCTAGTGTGGTGCGCTGTCTGCCACTCACAGGGCGCACTCACCAGATCAGAGTTCATCTCCAGTTCTTGGGCTTCCCCATTCTTAATGACCCTATTTATGGGTCTTCTGCATGGGGACCAAACAGGGGAAAGGGAGGTCTGGTGGGTATGAATAATGAGGAACTGCTAGAAGCCCTTCTCCAGGAGCATCGGTCAAAGGAGAGTTTGCACATGTTAGATATTCCTGATGATGTCATAACCATCAAGAGTAACCCAAAAGCATGTACAGGTGGCGATACACTGGTTAACAAAGACGTACCAGTCTGTACTGAATCTCTAAGTGCTGCCTGTGAAGAGATGTCCTGTAAACTGCCAGAAGCATCATTACAGGCTGAAGATTCAAAACCAAACACCTCTTCAAATGGCATTGAAGCAGAAACAAGTGGTGCACAGACAGACAAGAGCAGTTATCACACTGAGGAACCATCCAGAACTGCAAATAATGTAAAGTTTGTTAGAGATAATTTGTGTGGGGAGTGTAAAATTGTGCGACCTGACCCTACAGAGAAGGAATTGGTCATGTACTTACATGCTTTGCGCTACAAGGGGCCTGACTTTGAATACTCCACACAGTTGCCTGATTGGGCAAAAGAAGACTGGATGCAGGATTGAAATTCGTTTGGCCTCAATTGGCCTTACCTACTGAAAACAGTACAAGCAACATAGATTTTGACATTAATTTTATTTGTGTATGCTCATTCTTTTAAAATTAGTTTCAAGTAAGAAAAGCCGTGGAAGCTCTGGAGACACATCAAGCATAACTCAATTTTTGTCCCATTCAAGCAAAGGCCTGTCTTCAGTAAAATATTTCTTTATTGAAATTCTCCATCATGTTTCTATCATAGTTCTATCTTAAACACTTTAACTCTGACATTACACAGTCTCAACATATAACAAATTTATAATTGTACGTTTCACAAAAACTTGACGCAGCACTCTGTTTGGCACAAATAGATACTTTTTACAGTTGGCACTTTGTACATTAGAAAGGTAGGACAGCATTGTGGACATATCAGGTATTGGCCATGATTCCAAGGAAATGATGGCATTTTGGTAATGAACTGGCCAGAGAGGACCTTCTCTTAAACCGTTAACTCACTTGTAAACCATTGGGACGTCTGCCCAGCGTTTGCGTCTTTATTTAATTGCTTGATTAAAAAAAATTTTCTTCTTTCATTACTCTGCTTCTGTATTTTTTTTACATTCCGTATGTTGTTAAATGTCAAAGAAAATGTATTTAGAATTATTTGTACCACTTTGCACCATGAAATTTGTTATAGCTTCCTTTTTACTCTTGTAATCATATACTCTTTAAACAGTTATACACATGTACAGACAGGACATACCCACTAATGTGTTGAGCAGAAAATAACTATTGCACAGTTCACCACGTCAATATTTTATGTTAGTTGACTGACTCGGTAGACATTTATTTAGAAAATTTGTCTAAACAATTCTGACCGTAAAAGGTATGTTACACATGTTTCTGTCTTTATTACTTGAAATTTATACAAAGCTGTTATGGCTATGATGAAATTTGGAGACTGTCATTGGAATATTTTGAACGCTTAGTTCAGGTTTTAATAAGAGTAGGAAAGATGTACATGATGGATTTACATTAGTGTTACATCTAAATATGAACACAGTATGTGGGCAATAGTAATACATCTATTAATTGAACTCTGTGATTTAAGTCAGGTAAAAATGTGCAAAACAATACAATTTGGATGCCTATGATCTAGGACTCTAGGATCTAGGATTTCAAATATAAATTGTTAACCAGTGCTTTGTTAGGTATTTGCCTTGTTATGGGTCTGAACACATCAAAAGGAGACGTAACAAGTGTTATCAGGACTACATGGCTAAGGTAACTGCTCTGGCCTTTTTTGTGTGTAAGTTCAGGCACCTTAATAATTTTGGAGCTGAGACAATTTGTGTTAAAAAACAGCAACACAAGGCCACAAGGGATGGGCTCCATCCACACCTCTGTTGTAGTGCTTATTCAGTTAGACATGCAATGACATCAGTCCCCAAAATCTGTGTTAAAATCATGTGTGGAGGCAGTGTGAAATCAAATTTTAAAGGATTCCACAAAAAGTGTTCTAAATTTGAGTGTGTTTATGTCCAGTAGGCATTTACAGATAAGTTCATAAATTATGTATTTATTTGTCAGATTCTCTGTACAAGTTCACCACCGCATTAGAGGTGGACATGCTGAGAACAGTCCGTGAGGTTTATATCTGCTGAACATTTTCATCAGCTGCTGTCCTCATCCCTCCCATCCCTCTTGATCCAAACATCCGGCATGTCAGGTTTACTGTTTGGCAATATCACAGGCTGCTCACTTTGGCTTGTCCGCCCCCTCCCAGACCCTGGGGAAGCAAGGTCGTAAACTGTTTCTCTCAGAGACAGACGTAAAGTATCTCTCTTGCCGTTAAGGTGGCCTGGTCGCGGCTCTCCCTCAATCAAAGTGGATGGAGGGACTGAGAGAGTGGGCTCAAGGTCACTTAAGCATGTCTCATTTGAATCTTCAAGTCCTTCAAAAGAGCTCTGAGACTGACATGACAAAAGTCGTTTGTGTGGATGACCGCTAGTGGGCCCATCCATGGAAAGTGACCTTGTATGGGCATTGCTTGTAGTGTCTGTGACCATAATATCTTCCATGCTCGAGGACGATGACAAGGACGCGTTCCACAACTTAACTCCAGCAACAGATTGCCCACGACATTTCTTGCACAAAAGCTTCTCCTTTGCTGGATCACCTGGTGGAACCACTACAGTTCGTGGGACATTACCCTTGTAAGGTGAGGAAGTCTGGAGTGCTGGGGGAGGGTTGCAACCTTTGAGGTTCCTGCTGCCCATCTCCTCACTGTCAGCTTCCATGCTAATCCTGTCGTAATCTCGCTTTGGACTGAAACCACAGAACTCGATGTCATCTGAAAGGACAGAAGGTCTGTTGGACAGCTTGCTGGTGCATGTGCTGTTTTCAAAGCTGTCGTTGAGATGACAGGCTAGTGGTTGCAGCTCATACTGCTCTGGCTCCTTCTTCAACTCTGCCTGCTGGTGCCTGTGACGCTGCTGATTAGGGCACAGGAATCCTCCGCTGCCGTCTTTGTTTAGGCTCCTTCTACCTTGTGATCCTGTGCTACAACCGAATGCCCCATTAGCTGAAGGATTGGCAGTTCCTGGCTCAGCAGCTGAGCCTGAAGACATCATGTTTTCTGTGGCTCTTTCTTTTGCGCATGGGATAATTATTTTTCCACAGTTCTTCTGAGGACCAAAGAAGCAGCAGAGCGACTGAAAGAAAAAAGTGGCAAATCCGCATGCCACACACTTCACAAGGAGGAGAAAAATCCCTAGCTTTCTGTAAAGCAGTGCAGTGGCAGGTAGCATTATGATCCCTACACAGAAATATGCTCCAGCACCTGTAGCTACAGGACATCCCATTCTCTTTAGAGAGTGAGCTACCCTGCCTAGTCTGTCATTGTGTGGGGCCAAACAGTAGGATATACAATAATTGACTGCAAAGTCAACAGAGAGTCCTGCAGCAGCTGAAATAAGCAGTGCTTCAGTGCTATTCAACTGCCATTCTAGAAGCACAAGCAGGCCAACAGTAGCAAAAACGCTGCCCCCAACAGCAATGGTTACATAAATGCTCAGTGGTATATTCCATGTGGTAAGCAAAAGCAATGCAAATGTAAGTGCTACTGAAAATCCTGCGACCTCCAATGTCTCTGAGCTTAGGCATTGCTGAAAGTCATACAGCGATAACTGGCTCACAAACCATCCTTTCTGGAGCCCTGGTGGAGCTCCAGCAATTTCTTTATTAAACCACGACACAATTTGACTGTAGAAACGTGAGATTCTGCTGAAGTTGAAGCTGTAAGGCTGTGAAGTCCTGAATACTACAACAAGGGCAGCAATTTGACTGTGTGAATCAAATCGAAGACCTCCATTCCTGGGTGAATGCTTCTCTGTCTGTTGTTCTGCCACCATCATTTTGAGGCAGTGCTCAAAAATGTTGGGAGAATAGGGGAAGGAAATATTGTTGCAGCAGAAACTGAATGCGTCTTCACTCTCAGAACAGCGGCGAATAGACACCCAGTGAATCAAGTCCTCTACAAAACAGCCATTGTCTTCCACTGCATCGTGGTCTGCTGGGGACGGTAAATAAAAAGTCTGGTTTCTGATTTTTCCACAAAGGTCTCGCAGCCATTGCTGAGCCTCTGAACTGGTCATGTTGAAATTTGGATCCATGGTGAAGGAACCATTGCGTTTTGGATTGAAATGATCACCGTCGTCAGTTGGGATGATGCCCCAGATGAGAGTCACACTCATGGGTTCATCCTCCCCTTGTTTCTTTCGCTCAAACATAAACTGGTGGCGGTATTCTGCATCATATCTCTCAAATGGATGACTGGAGCGGAACAGTTGAGTTGCCCCACTTTCTGAAGATGGCAGTTTCATGCCAGGGTCTACACAAGATATGTAAATTCCTCCTGCAGCCAGCACTGCAAACCAGCAGATCCATATGTACCGAAACTTAACCACACCACAGGGCAGAAATTTTAAGAAAAGTAAGTTTGATGTGTCATTGAGACCTCGTTTAAGACCCCGAATTTTTTGTCCCATTGTAAAAAGGCACCGCTTCCTTGAACTTGTGTCCCAGAATCTCCCAGGAATTTTTGAACAACATGGCTTCCATGGTGGCTTAGTAGCAGAAGTGGAAGTTGCTACGGCATAGCGCTCTTGCAGAACAACAGCGCAGGGCAACCAAACGAGAGCAAATAGTGTGTTGATTAAAGAGGCACTACCGAGGTACACAGCAAAACACCTCACAACTGTGATGCTGCTTATGTAACCTGAGTAGAATGTAACACTAGATGTTAGGCCAGATACCAGTATCAGGTACCCCATCTCCTGTAAGACTCTGTGCATTCTCTTCTCTAGTGCAGCTGGAGGATTATGGCTCAGTTGTAACTTCCAGAAGTCAACAAAGGTGAATGCTTGATTTGAACAACTTCCCAAAAGGATGAGAACTGAAGAAAGATTGAGGAGTGGGAAGAATGCTAGGCCGAACACTACTTTGTAGAAAAAATAGGAAGTCAAAAGAGATAATATGACTGCAGTCAGTGAAATAGCTGACAAAAGGAGTGATTTAAGGTATAAGGCCATTGTAATTAGCAGCGCGAGAACTGTTAGAATTGGGTAGACAGAGTCTCGTGAGAGGTAATACTTGAAAAGCTTTTGCTTAATCCCCAAGTCCATCCCTGTTATGGTAGTGTTGTTATATGTGAGCTCATTACCCTCAAGATATTGCAAATAAATCTCCATTAATGCATCTCCTTTTTCCACCGGTAGAAACAGAACGCTATATTTTAGGGAAGGGACTTGGTATTCAACAGTCTGAGGTGCGAGAAAATCCTTATCCACCAAGTAATGTAGGATCTGAAAGATGGTACTGGAGTGCTTGCAGTCATGTGGGACAGATGCACAGAAGCCATATTTGCTTCTTTCTACGCATGATGCAACCAGGCTTCCATCATGGTAGTAAGGAGCACAGTATCTTAGCAAGCTTAAGCTATCTGACACTTGCTGCGCTGTAAGACTGAAACAAGATGAGACGTTGTTGAGAAGAGCCAGGAAGTTTCCAAGAGACCAGCTTCGGCAGCATTCTTTTTTCACCTTCGAGCCAGCAACCTCTGACTTGACTTGGCAGAGTTCCTGAAAGTGTGTAAACTGGAAGATAAAAAAAAATGTTCCTTAGTGCCTTGTACTGATTTTCTTCCATTTTTACATAAGATAGCACCCTGAAATTACCCTACACAAACTAATTCAAAACATTTTTTCTAATATATTTTACTTTACCTGGGTCTGTTCCATCTCACACATGGAGTAGATTGCCTTCAGACTCCAGAGACTGGCTGAGTTTCCTGAGCGGAAGACCAGCTGGGCATAATCTCTCCGATCTCCTGCAGGGTCGCAGATGGAGCAGAGAGACCAGCATTCTATATGACATGCTACAGTCCATTTGTTGATTTATTAGACTGGAACTATTAGACGCTTCATATTTTATTGATTAGGGGCAGGTGCCCAAATTAAATTATTTTCTGACCTTTCCCCTTACCTGGAGCACTGCAAAAAAAGGTGTTCTCAGCAGAGTCTTTACGTAGCATCCTCCTTGAGCGATGTTTTAAGTGATGTTGAACTTTACTAGTGACCTCTCTGTAAACAGCAAAAACAATGGATTATCTACATTACAAACATTTCAGGTAGTCTATGTACAGTTTAGGGCAGTGTAGGACTAGTAATATTCCCTAATTCCCTAATACTGCTATTAGTATTGGGCAGTGGTGGCCTAGTGATTAGGGACTTGTCTATGTGATCAGAGGTTTGCAGGTTCAAGTCACAGCCCAGGTACCACTATGGTACTTTTGAGCAAAGTACCTTCCTGCTACACTGCTCCCTAGACACTGCTGATAGCTGCCCACTGCCCTACATGTGGATGGGTTAAATGCAGAATTCACATTTCGTTGTGGTGCCCTTTGTGTGATGGGGTTTGTTCATCCCATGTAGTAGGGAGCTCAATCACAATGTGCAGTACCGTGCTATACTTTTATCTGTGAATCGCTGAGAAGTCAGTGACAGTACTTTCCCAGGCCCAGTGCTTTCCTGAAGCTTTGCCCACGCTGCCATTCGAATCCCAATGTCTGTTCCACGCGGCTCAAATCCCTGTAATAGCCAGTCATAAACACAAAGAATGTGGCTGAGTGTATTCTGAAGAATGCATTAAATTAATCATTAAATTTGCAGGTCTGACTAAGGGGTCAGTTCTTTGGCAGAAATTTATTCTGGGAGGAAATTAATGCTTTTGTCCAGCATGGGTCTGAATGCAGCACATATGGTGCAGACAAACAAATTATACTCCTGCAGTTTCAATATGGAGTCATACTTGCTCTGTATCCTTAATTAGCAAATCAGTTTAGATAAGTTGACACAGGAACTTGCTATAATTACGTGGTCTCTTTTGGTTGCACTATAAATGGGACAGTACTTACTGTTAAAGGGTCAGAGAAGTCTGGCAAGGGACCAATCAAAATCCCTACCAGGGAGAAGGTGAGGAGCACTACTGCACATGAGATAAGTAGTGTCATTGGGTATTCCACTACGACCTGGGAGTAGCTGTCAAAAATTGAAAACTGAAATAAGTTGAAATGCAAAATTCATGAGTAAACAAAGCAAAGACTACAAAATGTATATTTAATAATGTAATCATTCTGACAATACTGCTTTATACAGTAGTGGCCAAAAGTTTTTCACAATTTTCACAAATTTTGCTGTCTCAGTTTTTATGATGGCAATTTGCATATACTCTACAATGTTATGAAGAGAGATCAGGTTAGTTGCAAATAATGCAAAGTCCCTCTTTGCCATGAAAATGAACTTTATTCCAAAAACCCCCTACCACAAAAGCACATGCTGACACCTTTTCAGTGTTCCTCTTGTTAACCCAAGTGAGTGTGTTGATGAGGACAGGCTGGAGGTCACTCTGTCATGCTGATTGAGTTATATAAGAAGGCTGTATGCTTTAAAAGGAGGGGGGTTCTTGAATTCATTGTTCTTTCTTTGTTAGCCATGGTTACCTGCAAGGAAACACGTGCAGTCATCATTGCTCTGCATAAAAAAAACAGGACAGTCTCCTAAAGTTGATTCAGCTGTGGGATTGGGACACCACAGTTACTGGGATTGAACTGCTGAGGACTGGGGCAAAGTCATTTTCTCTGATGAATCCCCTTTTTCCGATTGTTTGGGGCAGTCAGAAAAAAGACTGTCCGGAGAAGGAAAGGTGAGCATTATCATCAGTCCTGTGTCATGCCAACAGTAAAGCACCCTGATATTCATGTGTGCGGTTGCTTCTCAGCTAAGGAAGTGGGCTCACTCACATTTTTTGCCTAAGAACACAGCCATGAATAAAGAATGGTCCAAAACATGCTCTGAGAGCAACTTCTCCCAACCATCCAAGAACAGTTTGGTGAAGAGCAATGCCTTTTTCAGCATGATGGAGCACCGTGCCATAAGGCAAAAGTGATAAGTGGCTCGGGGAAAAAAACATCCATGGCCATGAAACTCACCATGCACCTTAAACTTATTGAGAACTTGTGGTCTGTCCCCAAGAGGTGGGCGGACAATTTTTTTTTTGACAAACTCCAAGCATTGATTATGCAAGAATGGGCTGCCATCAGTCAGGATTTGGCCCAGAAGTTGATTGACATCATTCCAGGGTGAATTGCAGAGGTCTTGGAAAAGAAGGGCCAACACTGCAAATATTGATTTTTTGCATAAACGTATTGTAATTGGCAATAAAAGCCTTGGAAATGCCTGTAATTATACTTCAGCATTGCCATAGAAATATCTGACAAAACAATCTAAAAAAAAAAGCAGCAAACTTTGTAAAAACTAATACTGTCATTCTCAAAACTTTTGGCCATGACTGTAGACAGATTTGCTAAATACTGTGTTTGGATTTAAATAAATTAGCATTTTAATCACTGCTACAATTTGTAAATATGTCTATTTGACTCCTACTTGCTTCCTTGACATTCTCAAGAGTGTGAGTTTCTGGTTTAAAGAGTAACCCCTTCTGATGATGAAGCTTGAAGATACTTTGGAAAACTGCAAGTGGATGGGGTGGGTACTTGAGACAAGGCTGTGTTAATTGTTTGTTTAGTTGTTTTTCCATTAACTGGCTTATGCAGAAAGAATTGCTCATAGTGGTAGTGATCGAAACGCTTTGGGATTAGATCAGACAGGCTTGCCTTCACTCCCCAAATGCATCAATATGCCTTGGGTGCCCATGACCCTGTCACCATTTCACTAGAGGTCCTTCCTTGGATCACTTTTGGTAGGTACTAACTACTGCATACATGGAAAACTCCATAAGACCTTCCGTTTTGTAGATGCTCCGACTCAATAGTCTAGCCCTCACAATAAGGCCCTTGTCAAAGTGACTCTGATCCTTAGGCTTACCCAATTTTTCTGCTTCCAGCACATTAACTTCAAGAACTGACTGTTCAGTTGCTGCCTAATATATCTCATTTCCCTTACAGGTGCCATTGTAATGAAATAACCTGAGAGTAAATGTTATTCACTTTTCCTGTCAGTTGTCATAGTGGTGTAGCTATATTATAATTACAGCCTCTTTGTTCCTGTTTATTGTGAACAGAGTACTGCATTACTGGTGACATGATCACAATGCGCCAACTCACCTTTTCGGAATCCTGTGGATTCTTTCAGTCCTACAAGAAGGAGACAGATTTAAAGTGGTTGTTTACACATGGAAATGCTTGCATGCATATCATTTAGAAGAACATTTAGGCTAGAAAAAGTTTGGACCTGACTGTCACCACATGATGCTGAACAGGCTTGTAGTTACTGCCATCACGTGATCCCTGCAGCCAGTGACACTGCATTGTGTTGTGACACATAGGCTGGTGGAAGGGACTGCACCTGTGAACTGTCTTGACAGCGTTGGCTGAGCAGTCAGAATGGGAAGGCGCATTCGTTTGATTCAGACAGACATTGCCTGTGATTGGCTGGTGGTGGCCACAGCAAGGGCATCTCTTGAGTTGAGGTGACTTATAGGCACAGCTCTGCGACACTTGGTTGTACAATTGAGGGGAGGAGGGTGGTTTGGACAGATTGTTTATCTGGTCCCCCTCTAAATTGCCCAGATCCGTTGGAGACTCTGGATCCTCACTCTCCGGGGGACACAAAGACAACTTCGGGATCTCACTGCAAGTGAACAGGAAACAGCAACAGCCTTAAAACACAACCATGCAATCATCTAAACTTTAATCAAGATTTATAAAGGTTGCTTTGCTTTTAACTCTCCTCCATCACATGGAAAACAAAATGCACATTATTATCTGTCAATAACCACTTTAGGCTTTTAAGCATTACCTTCATCATACACCAGGCTCAAGGTTATTAAGCCAGAGCTCAAGCCTTTAAAATCACTACTACAAAGCTCTGCTCTAGAACTTCAGGGGCATATTAGGCAAACAACTTTGTGTATATAGTTGAATTACTGGCAATTTGAATTAGATAAGTACTGACATCTAAAGAATATATCAGTGCAATGCTTGAAGGCCCAATTAGGCTAAAAGAGAGACTCCATCTGCCTTCCCTGTCAACATTCATAAGAAGGTCCTTTGAGAAAGCACTGGAACTTCATCTAATAAAGAATGACTCATGCTAACAACTGAAGTATACAGGTGATGTGAATTATAAAAGAGCGTCCTCTCTGCTGTCTTTGCTTGCTGATATGGGGTTCCAGATAACACTACATCAGCAGCAAAGTAAAAGACAATGTCTAGATGCATCAACAAAGGCTATTGATTAATTTTCCAGTAACCTAAAGCTGAGTACTTGCAGAAGTACAATGAAAACTGTACCTGCATTTGTAGAGAGATTGTAATAATGGCATTCAATCTTAAGTGTAAAACCATATTTTAGCCGCTTTATGTCCTGGGGTATATTTCACAAGGCAGGATTTATAGGTTAACCAGATTACTTAAACCAAATGTCTATCCTGTCCAGCAGGAGAGAAAATAAGAGCCTTAAAAGACATATTTACTGCTGACCTGTTCATTGTTGATTGTGATGCACATTGCACTTTAGAACTATTTTGGTTACATTTAACTCTATTACAGTGGTAAATGTTGAATATCTGTTACATCTACCTGCTGCTCACAATAATCCCCAATTTATGTTGTCTTTTGTTTAATTGCACTGCCACATTCACATACTGCATTAATGCACATTGCATTTTATTAACGCTGCACATACTAACAGTAATAATTGTGTGGATCTGTAATCTGTACATGTTATTAATTAATTATGTTATTACTTGGTAAGTTATCTTTTTAAAAATTTTTATTTTGGCAACGGAAGACTAGCAAAGTCAAAATTTAATTGGACAGTGTAACTGCTTGTTCTATTGTGCACATGACAATAAACTCTTGAATCCTGAATTTCAATAGATAAAGACCTATTTTTATAAACCATTTAAAGAACTTCTAAATAATGTATTGGTTCAATGCCAGTTAAAGGTTTTTCTAAAACAATACATGCAAGAATCATGTAAGAACCTTTATTTTTTAAAGTATAGTTAATGAGTTTCTCTTAAAAATTGGGAAATTGCCTGGCTATCAGAAATATTTACTCTTGAAATGAAACATTTTACAGATAAGGTACACATTGAACAAGTTTTTCATTTGCAAAAAAAAATGGTTCTTTAGAGAACCAAAAGCCCCTTTTCAAAAGTTTGACCCCTGGAACATTTCTGTGTACATTTACCATTTGTTTCTTCATTGCCCCTCTCTAAAATCTTGAACATTTTAATATTTATCGATAATTTTGTCCTAATATTTCATTTTTTAAACATTGCTTATTCTCCCAGACTGGTTTATTTTCAGCCATGAACTTTCATAAGACACTACCTGAGTTCCTTCCACATGATCCTGGCAGTCCTGAGACAGGTGCATCACCATTAGCCTTGCACCCAAACCAGTTGAATGAATCAGGCTTTCTTCAGCAGCTGTGTGCTGCTCTGTCACACTACATGACACACACTGCGGGCCACGCTGGCAGCATGTGGGTACTGGAGTGGTGGAGGAGCAGCAGGTGCTGGAGACAGCATTACTCTCCACCACAGTGAGGAACCGCACCAGTAAACACTCTTAATTATGTCCATTGACAGCTTGTAATAGACCTGGGATGCCGCCATTACTGTTTGGCCATTTGCACTGTGGATTAAATACTGAACCCAGCACTCCGCAACAGGCTTCTGGAAACATGCAATCCAGTCATTATCAGCAGGAAGCTGCTCAGATGTTCCTCAGAGTGAGCAAGTTGCAGTTTTTGCACAGCATTACGCATTTCTTTCAGATGTACAACTGATTGCTGCTGCAAAGGTCCTGACACTGGCAAATGTGCTGCATAATTAAAGTGATTCTGCTAAACAACAAATTTCTAATTGGTGAATATAGCTCCACATTTTCAAACTTGCAAAACAAACAAATGGATAATATTTTAATGCCACCTTTATTTGCTCTTCTAATCACTGTGTCATCTGTGTGCTCTGCCTGACTGCATTCTGCTGAAGCAGTAACACCTCAGTGCGACTGCATCTGCCACCACGAACTGTATTCCTGTGTGCACTTGTTTGCTCTTAATCAGGCTCTGCAAATACTGATCATGACCATCTGGCTGCACATCTTTCGTTTTCTCTCAATGGAGCCTGTCGGTGTTTCATCATTTTTGTTGACAGCGCTATTTTTGGTTTGTGTGAGTGTCTATCCTTACCAATGTGGTCACTACAGGGCTGTTACTAAGGGGCACTTTGGCCATGAGAGAGAGCCCAGGCTTGATGTGATTTGACAGCTCTGCAGCAATTTTGTTGTGTTAGGCAGTTTACACAGCCAGGACTGAGTGGCGACTGTAGCGGTTTGTCAGACTCAGAGGAGAGTCCTAGCTCATACGTTAAATGAGGAGAGAAAAACGACTATTACTTTCAGATGAGGGTTTTAATAAACAGTCCAAACCCAGGAGTAAATTAAGTAGACAGGGGGGAAAAACCCTCTGCATAGTAATGTGTAAGGGAATTAGCCTGTTAAACCTCACAGAATTCTCATTTGCATATGGCCTTTATAAAGCTCATTTGCACACTCAGCTCTGGCTCACTCCAGTTTTCAATTGTAGTTCTGTAATGACTGAGCTTCTGAGGCTGCACTGCAAAATAAAAAAAAATAAATTAAAACTTGTCAAATGAGTATTTGAATTACAATTTCTATTCTCAATCAGAGCTAACAGTCACCTGGTTTGTTTCTTGCCTGTGTATGAGTTAGGCCCAGTGCTTTTTTTGAAAAAGTGCTCATGAGGAAAGGTTAGTGCACTTTATGCTGTTACACAGACTAGGATCATACATTGAGCCCACTGAGTCACACTTTCTTCAGGCTATTCTGACTACTGTAAGGTAAACGCATAGCCCATTGCAGTGGACTACTCACTCTTCAAGAGCAAAGTCAGAGGGCTATGGTACACTGAAAACTGTAATGCACTGACTTTAGTTGAGTCAGATCTCTACATTTTAGTGGTAGTAGATTAGCACATCCAATATATCCTCAAAAGAAAAAAACAGAACTGGAGAATATACTACGTACTATTATGTTCTCCAACTAAAGGTACTGAAAAGCATGGGAGGTACAGTTTGGTACCATGTTTTTTGAGATTGTAAGAAGAAAATGAGGTGACAATCTACAGTAGATTTGTCCAAAGGAAACAGCAAATCAGCGAGGGTCTTCTCAAGTACGTAGCCTTACAAAGCATGCAAATACTCCTAAGGTAATCAATGCAACCTGTTACACTTTACTCACAAGGTAAGCATTGCTGCAGCATGAACAAATTAATTTTTACTTTCTATTTTTTTTTTTACACCTGCCACAATAGAAGCAAGTAAAAAATAGTAGATGTAATGGAACGTGATGGGTAGTGACGCATTGCCCCACTGAAAAACCCTTTGACCCCAAACCTCTGTATGCATCTTAGGTCTTCAAAGTAAGATTTAATTTCTGGTCCCGGATTTTGTAATTATTACAAAGCTGTTGACGTAACTGACCTTTCACAACCTAGTGTGAAATCTAGGAGTGGAACCTGGATTTACAGTATGGATTGGAAGTGTGCATCATTTTCACATGAATTAAACATATCGCATCAGCACGGTTATCACCAAAAGCAAATAAACTGAAAAAATTATGTTGTGTAGTCATGAAGTCATAAATCATCACTGTAACATGCCAGGACCGTGTGGTCCTGTCTGTGTATGTTTTGGTTTCCGTGTGCTTCCTTGCCTTGTGTTCATTCTGTGTCTTAGCCACACCCTAGCCCCGCCTCACACCTGTTTCTCGTTCCCCGTCTCCTCCCTGTGTTCAGGTGTCCCTCATTTGTGTGTACTATTTAAACCCCCTGTGTTTGCCTTAGTCTTGGTTGTTTCTCTGTTGTTGATACCCTGTTGTAGTTATCTGTTGTCGAACCCCATTGTTGTTATCTGTTGCACCTTAGTTCCCTAGCTCTGTTGTGTTTGTCATTTTAATACAATAAAACCCTTCTCAACGTCCTCCTGCGTCTTCTGCCAATCAACCTCAAAATCATTGCAATCACTGTCACAACAAACCCTTGCAATTTATAGGAGAAGGAAGAAACAAGATTAATGTAATTTAATGTAGTGAAATATGATTATTTTATATTATTATAGGTAATTGTGGGCCATTTCTAGTGTCCATATGTCATGAATTGTTCACACAGGGTAAAACACAACTGTCATTTTTAAATTGTTTAGATATAATGTTTGAATAGAGTACCTAACTATGATGCAGCAAGTTGTTATAGGCTTGAGCATTAAACTGCTTCTGTGCTTATAGAAAGTAATTCTGGCATTTTAGTTTGTCTCAGCACTACTGTAAAGTAACACTCTCCTCAGCTCTGCTAATCAGGCATGAGCCATTACTGGGCTGAGTTAGTGAAGGGCATGAGAACACTGCACGCACAGGTGCCGAAGGCAGTGTGAGGGTAATTTCTGCTCTTGGCTGCACTGACAATAGCTTGGAAGCTTGATGCTGCGTAGTGGAAAACCAGCATCTCTGCAGAATATACGCCCCTGCAACACTGCTCCTAACAGACAGTAAGGGAGACTGAAACAACCCACAGCTCACAATCCTCCAGCCTAAGCTCCAAGACCTGAGCTGTGCTTGTGGCAGGCAGAATGAAACCCAACTGGCCTACTACATTGAAGAATGGTTCAGTGAGCTGTGGCACTGCTGATGGCCATGTTTAGATGTGGATGACCTACTAAAGATCTCCTGTGTGGGGCAATGGTTGTAGGGGCATGTTTTTTTTTGTTTTTGTTTTTTTCCCCATCATTTATAGTGATAGTTTGGCCAAAAAACAATTTTTTACTCTATTGCTGATGTTATTTATAAAAAGCAAACAAATCATTGCATACATTGTTTAAAATGAAAAAACTCTTTGGGTTTGGTTGAAAAACAGATTTTTTCACCATACACATAATGTAAAGATTCTGTACAAATGTAATGGTTATTCCTTAGACCTTCACATTATGCAGAGATTATTTACACCTTAATTATTTTATTAAAGGTTTCTTTATGGAACCTTTTTTATGTGGTTCTACAGCCAATGTTTAATGGCATAATATTAAGAACCTTTAGTTTTACGTGTTGAAGAAAACTTTTAATTGGTAAATCACGTCTCATTAATGTTCCCTAAACTTTAAAAAGGTTCTTTACACTGGAACATTTCATTTTCCAAAATATTTAGGTAAAGGACCATTCACTGGAGGGTTCTTGAAGAAACTAAAAGAGATTTTCTTTGGTATGATTGCAAACAAAGCCTTTGCCACCATTACCATTCTTATTATTATTTTCTTTTTTTCCAATTTTTAAATTACGATTCCACACACTAGCTCACAAGTTAACATGGGTAAAGGTCATGGGGTGAAGGCCAGCATGGGCTTCTCCTGAGTCATGTGAAGCACCACTTTTTCGAAAACAACATAAATGGACAGGTTGAAGAAAAACTCAAATTCTTTTACATCATATAAAAGATGCTTGTGCTGACCAACATCACACTAAAGTATGAAGTGGGGCCAATAAGGCTGAGTATATTAGCCTTGTAGCTCAAGTGCAAAACTAAAAAAGCAAACATCAGACACCAACCATGTCTTGGCTGATTTGGATTATGAGGAACTTTTAGTACATTCAATTTCTGGCCAAACCACTTCTTTAACTAAAAGTGCACAACAAGGCATCACATTGATGTAGATATTGATGGACTATATTGATGGTTGAGTAAAGGGGAGCACTTAGCACTATGATTACACAGGGGACTAATCTACCACATAATAGGATGCTGTACTTTTAAATGCTATATTTCACGTGGGCCCAAGTCATAGAACACGTGCTGTAAAGGACTTTTAAGACTTCACAAAAGAACACGATTGCATTGGTTATTGAACATGAGTAATTCTTCATCCTAATCTGGATCAATTTGTATATCCAATTAATCAGCCTCATCTCCTTGGCTGTTCACTGGCCCTCCTTTGGGAGTTAAGGCCATTTTCTTTCACACATGCAGAATGCCAGTGGCCATTTTAAGTAACATAAACAACAGCAGATAATAATGCACCACAAAACCCTTTGATTAACAAATCAAAGGCTTGCGCAGAAGGGCCCAGGCGTATGTGCAGCTTCTCCTGAGAGAGTCATGCTCAGACATGAGTCATAGCAGCCTCTGCTGGAGCTTGTCCACCAAAACCGGAGTGCCATCCTCTCACCATCTGCTAAGTACTTCTCCACTCCCTAGTCACTTCAAATCATTTATCATTATCACAGCAAAGGTGGTAGAGATGCTGCATCTCACTCAGCTGAAGCAAGAATGTTTCAACAGTCAACAGGTACAAACACGTCACCATTACACTTTTAAAAATAAAGGTGCCAAAAAAGATCTGTGGAGTGATGCTATAGAGGATACACTTGTAGTTCCCTAAGGGAACTTTCAGTATTCCTTTGAAGAAGTAAGATTTGACTTTGTGAGGAAACATTTGCTAGGTTAAAGGACCTCCACAAAATATACAAACTGTATAGCAGCTAAAGTAAACATAGATTAACTAAACATCGAAGCATAGAACCAATAAGTATCTCTCCTTTTACTGAGTCTCTACACTCTACACTACACAGGCTTCTGCATAGCCCAAACAATTACAGAACAATGCTGAAAACTACAGCACTGGTGTTGCATAGTACCATTTTAAGGTTTTAGCATTAGTTCTTGAAAATTTGTTTTTGAGTAAAACCCTCCATGTGGATGGTAAGTGGCCTCAAACCTTGTCCATTTTGTTAGCTTTCTAGGCAGCTATTTCTGTCCTTATACAGAAGACATGACATTCTAGTTTTAAAACCACAGTTATATAGTACCAAAAAAAGAATATTTGATTTCTAACAATAGTTGAACCCTTTTTGGTGCTATGTAGAATGTAATGTAATTAAAATGTTTCTTTAAAGAATATACAAAAATTTCTCCATCACAAAGAATGGCATTTAAATAGTTATTTGAATGATCATGGTTTTAAATAATCATTGTCTTTACTAAAGAACCCCTTTATTAAAGGACGTATATAACCATTACAATTACTTAAAGAACTTAAACAAACATTTTAAAGGATATAGAGCAATCTGTGCTGCAACAAGCTAATCACATTTTTCCCTTAAATACTTTAAGCATTTTAATACATTATTTCCAGCACCTGTGCATTAATCTGTCAATTCATTATGACTGGACCAATGAAAAAGTGTCCAAATTTACTTGCAATCCCTTTACATGAACTTAGATTAAAAGTTACCATGGGTCAGAATAGCCTGTACAGCAAATCCCACAGATGCTCAATCTCATTGCAGTCTAGGGAACTTGAAGGCCAAGTCAACACCTTGAACCTTTTCTCATGCTCCTCAATCTTTTCCTTAACAATTTTTGTAGTGTTGCACAGTGCATTCTCCTCCTAATAGATTTCACTGCTCTTAGGGGACACCGTTGCCATGAAGGGGTCTACTTGATCTGCAGAGATGTTTAGGTAAATGATAAACATGAAAGTAATGTCCACATAAATACCAGGACCCAAGGTTTCCAAGCAGAACCTTGCCCAGATCATCACACTGCCTCCATCAGCTTGCCTTCTTCCCGTAGAGCATCATTGTGCCATCTTTTCTTTACATAAGCAATGCAAATGCACCTAACCATCCACATGTAAAAGAAACATGATTCAAGAGACTAGGCCAACTTTATTTATTGCTCCATGGTCCAGTTCTGATGTTTACATTCCCACTGTAGGTACTTTTGGTGGTGGACAAGGGTCAACATGGTCATTCTGACTGGTCTACAGCTACACAACCACATACACGGTGACCTGTGATTCATTGTGGATTCTGACATCTTTCTATCATAGACAGCATTAACTTTTTGTGCTACAGTAGCTATTCTATGAGATCAGCCTAGACAGGCTACCTTTACCGCCCATGACCATTGGTCGCCAATGCGCCATTTATTCTTCCTTGAATCATTTTTGGCGGATGCTAACCATTACTCTTGCCAAGTTGTCTAGCCATTACAATCTGACCATTGTCAGAGTCACTCGCATGCTTATGTTTTGTCCATTTTTTAACTTCCAACACATCAATTTTAATGTTTTCATGCTGCCAAGTATAATAGTTCTATAAATATGTGTGTGTGTGTTTATCACAGCACCTACATATCATTTTGTTTCCTTCAAGCATTATTTCTTGAAGCCAGCTGATTATCTGCCAGTGCACAGATTATAATAAGAGAGGTTGTACAGCTTTGTAAAATTCTTATAATCTCATAATAGCAATCATTAGATATGTTTACTTAAGTGATTTTATTTGCAAGTATATCATCTCAGTATTGTGACTCACAGAAGTATTAGCGCTTAGTATTCCCGAAAGGCATAGCACACAAATCATCATAAGGTGGCATGGAAAGCATTGCTGAACACTCTCTGTAAAAATAAGGGTTTGTAACACTCTTCTTTTGATGAGGCAATTTCATTTGCTCTTGTTTATTCTTCTTCTGTCTAACAGTGTTTCCCATCTGGATTGTCAAGACAGTCTCTAATTTCTGTAATTAGCTATGGAAATGATAGCATTGTCAGTGGCAAGGCAAACTCTGTCAGACAATGTTTACCAATGTCAAAGGACTTAGACATGTTGGAGCTCATGGTTAAGCTTCAAGCTCTGCTGGATTAATTACAATTAGTGCAACTGATTTACTCATTATTTAGCCAAGAGCTGTTGAAGTGTGTGATGTGAGCTGAGATACTTCACTTTTGCTGGATGTTCTTGTTTCATGGACATGTTTGGAAAGCAAAATTATGCTCATCAGACTGGAATGAGTGGGACAGATAAGTCCCCATCTGTGACTTTCAGAGATTTTGATAAGTGATCTCATTTGAATACACTATCTGTCCAAAGGTTTGTACACACCTGCTCATCCAGTGCTTCCTCTGAATGGTACTAACTGAAAGTTTGTCCCCCCTTTGCTGCAGTATCAGCCTCTACTCTTCTATGATGACTATACACTAGCTGTTGGAACACTGCTCTGATAGTTTGATTGCATTCAGTCACAAAGGCTTTAGTGAGGTCATGTACTTGGGATTAATGATCAGTTCTGGATCACAAACTTCACTCCAGCTAATTCCATAGATATTGGATTGAGCTCCATCACTCCAGATAGCATAGTTCCACTGCTCCGCAGCCCAATGCTGGGAAGCTTTATAACTTGGTCATGGTGATCTTAGTCTCATGTGCAACTGCTCCAGATTATCACCGTTGTATTGGCAATCCTTGTGCAGTGGGTCAGGTATAATTAGGAGGAGTGTCTAGATACATTTGGACATGTAGTGCATATTATTTTTGATGTCACAGGCCTTCTGTATCACATCCATAAGGCCATGGTAGCTATGGCGTGTTTCTCCTTTTTGTTGGTTTGTTATAAATGGGTCAGGAGAGGTTACCAACATTGGATTCATGTCAGCATGAATCAGAAAGGTTGGGTCTTCTACACATAAAAGCCTAATCTAACACAGGTACATGCAGAGGGGAAGGCTTTAGGTGCTCAAGCACCTGCTCCTAAATCCATAATGTCCTTTATGGCAAAGATGTGTTTGTTTGTTTGGTTTGATGTCGTGCCAACAAATTGTTTACCATCACACCACTCAGCCATTGATAAAATTGCACCACTTCCCATCAACAAAACTTTTTCTGTCCCCTCACCCCCCAAAATAACAATTTTTTGTTCCCCGTAGACAAATATTTGTGTTCCCCCGTTGACAAAAATTTCATCAACCTCTGTTTCCTCTGACCCCCTTTCATTTGAGCACCTGCACCTCTAAAGCTCTCTGCATGGCCTTGATCTTACACTTGTAGCATATAATGCAAAAAGGTTCCTTGACTTGTGGACCCTATTTTGAAGGATGTACAGCATGAACATAACCACCCCCAAAGACCCCCACAACTATGCACTTCAGACTCAGTGTTAGTTTTGGTGTTTCCTGTAATCAAGCACCCATACACTCATCATTCTTCTCCAAACACAAGTACAGTATAAGAGTAAATGCCAGACGCAGTATTAGTGCAATGCGCTTTCTCTGGCACAGTCAGGCTGCGGTGTAATGAGCTGTTAAATCTAATCGCACTGGTGAACGGAGAGTGTCCGCGCGTCTCTCTGATTTACATCTGTCCAGAAACAGGAACACGTAGCCTACCTCTGAGCAGGTCCCTCGGTCGTGCTCGCGTTTGCTATTTCGGCATCATCGTGTTCACTGTAGACGGAAACAGCATCCATATTGACAGTCGGGCTCCTTTTCCAGCCTGCTCTGTCGACCTCGAGCGAGCGTTCTGAGAAGCCGAGCACCTCAGCAGTTGGGCACTGTGCACGAGCTCATGATGTCTATGATGCTCGTGCTCTACGTTTCAGTGCTAAAGGCAGTACGGTAGCGTGTGCGTGTATGTATATGTGAGTGTGTGTGTGTTTATGTGAGTTTGTGCTTCACTCTCGCCTCTGATTGGTTGAGCGCGTGTTGAGCGCTGCTGTGGAAGAGCAGGAGGGTCGCTGTTCAGCTCGGGGTGGTGCTGACGGACAACTCGACTCAGCCGCAGTGCTTTATCACACACACACACACACACACACACACACACACACACACACTGAACTGATATATAAGGTCAGGAAGCTAAATTACTTTAACACAGTCAACACAATCAAACCAGTTGTGTGCAGTGTTTTGTGTGTATGTGTGTGTGTGTGTGTGTGTGTGTATGTGTGTGTGTGTGTGTGTGTGTGTGTGTGTGTGTTTGTGTGCACACCCCCTTTACCTATTTCTACAAAAACGTTTTGACCCTTTATAACACACAA
>JBBPDA010000001.1:45979341-45989358 GCA_037974385.1 Arnoldichthys spilopterus
TATGAACACTTAGGTCTAAAATTTAGATTTTAAGAAAACCAGATTGGTCCTGAATAGATCCTTTAAAAAACTGCAAAGCAAGGACAGTAATTTTTTCACCATTTAGATATGTTTGACTCTTTAGCTTATGGTTACTACTACTTTATATTGTGCTTGTTTTGCACATATAACTTGACCTACTTCAGACACATGCTTTGTCTTAGACAAAAAAAATTGTAAAACATTTTTTCCCATGTGTAGTAATTGTTTCTACTTTTAAATTATTTTATCATTTGCAAGATGTTCGTTAGCTACTCTTTACAGCCAATGCTATAAAAAATGCTTTTATGTGTGTAATATTTTCATTACTCTATCTTTTCTGGTCCCTATATTGGTTGGGCAGGTTTGGACCCCAGCGTGTTATAATGTGAAGTGTTATAATGGCGCCATCTGGCGGACGTTGCTTATTGTAAACAGACGGCTGACTGAACAAACATTATAGCTATTTTTAAATTTAAAAAGCACAATTTTTTAACTATATCCTACACTACTGAGCGTTCAAGCCTGTTACATGTCTGTTGTTCCTTTGCCTTGGCAATATTCTTTCTACCATTCTTGGGAATAGTAGGTTTCTTGAGAGCAGTGGTTGTGTAAGAAATGTATGTCTAATTGTCACCATGGCTGAAATGGGGGTCAATACCTTTTGTTTACTGACCATTTTCTTCTAATCTATCACAAATCCTCTCACTCACCTTGTTAATATAATTTCCTAGATGTACCCCTAATAAGCATGGCTTGTGCTGGTCTTCTTGGTGGAAACATGGGTGTGAGTGTGTATGTGGGGTGGGGTGGGGTGGGGGGTGGTGGTGGTGGTGGTGGTGGTGGTGGTGGTGGTGGTGGGGGGTTACATTCACATTAAATCATAATACCAATATTGGTCAGAAACTTTTCAGTTAGATATTTTTATTTAGCTGTGCCTGAAAGCAGACAATCACTGTAAAAGGTTTATTGGTAAAATAATGGTGATTTACTGGGAAAAAATTGCAAACAACTGTATTCATATTACAATATAACTTTAAACATAATGTAAATGAATTACAGCACATTTTAAAATGCCATAGAACGATTTAACAGTTATTTTTCTGTGCTGTGTCATAAACTACAACATGCTTTATATTCCTGCAGAACTAACCGTAAGCACAATGTAAAATTCTGAACAAAAAGTTTACCTTTAACATAATATGTGCTGTTTATTACAGCTAATTACTGTTTATTACAGTTTATTACTGTTTATGTACAGAATTGTCACATAAATGTGAAGGAGAAAATGCACATGGAGGCAGTAACTGCAAAAAAAAACCTATTGCAGTAAACAGTGTTTTGTCTTGTTGAATCATTTTAAATATAAAAAGTAGTCAAATCAAATTATTACAAATAACAATTTTATAATAGTGTATATCATCTGAAAATTCTAAGTATATCGCAAAAAAGCTTAAAAACCCACAAGTCATTAACACTTTACATACTTTGTATCTTATTGTAAGAAATTAATATAAAATCAGTGCATATATGTATAAAATAAGCTGTTTGTTTTCAATTTTTTAGTAGGAAAATAACCTGCAATTCCCAGTCATTCGACTGTAGTTATACGGAAGCCTGAGTGGTCTAATGTGTATTAAAATAGGAGCAGTCATTTTCTGGCACGATGCCTTGCTGGTGTAAAAGGCCCAGTCAGATTAAATGGATTGCACTCTAGAGGGAGAGGAGGGAGGGGTGTAAACATATTTATCGTCCAATAGCAGACGGACGACCAGAGTTTGATATGCATTCTTAGCATCCCGTGGTCCTCGGCTGGCTGGAGCAGGTTTGATGGTGTTCACAGTGTTAAAGAGCTGCTCGTTCTTTCACTGTGGGACGTCTTGTGTGGGAGACTTGCCAGTGATACACCTGTCTGAGAGAGTGATCCCCTACTCTGCATGATGTCAGACTGCGAGGGACTTGCCACGGGTGAGTGTGGGGAACTTTTCAGCTAGTTTCTGGACCAGCTCCATGGGGACAGCTCATCCTGCAAATATTCTACTTGATGGGAGCGCAGAGATTTTGGCCTTATATGGTTGCTTTTGGAGTAGTCATCTTTATCATAGGTCCAGCGTAGGACACGGAAAAGTGTATGTTTTATAGTGTCTATAAATATGTGGACATTGACTTATGTGAAAGATGAGAGAGACAGTAGATACTGTAGAAAGAGCTTAGGCAGTTTTAATGTCGCCAGGCAGTTTAACAGGGAGTTTGCATGAGCCTCTGTGTGTTTGCATGCGGTCATCTGAATCCGCTCTATATTAAGCCTTGTTTCAAGGTTCACATCACAGTCGTGGAACGCAAAATTCAGTATCCACTGAGTGCTGTGGTGTCATGTGTTTTGTATTTGCTTTTTGGCACATACTTATACAGTTAGTAATCACTCATATAACAGCACACAGCACTAGATGGGCTGCTTCCCACAGATAACGTCTGCAGTCGGAGAAGAGCTGAAGGTTGGCTTTACTGGCAACTCAGCAGAAACAATCAGATATAAATAGATCTCTCTATGCTTTGCCCCTGAGTGTGTGGGACAAGCCAGTTTTCCTCTCCTGCTAAATTTTTTATCTGCTTAACTACAGTCCTATTCTATTCTGTTCTATTCTATTCTATTGTATTCTATTATATTCTGTTCTGTTCTGATCTGTTCTATTCTATTGTGTTCTATTGTTTAACCTACATTCATTGTTCTATTCTATTCTATTCTATTCTATTCTATTCTCTTGTTTGACCTACATCCATTGTTCTATTCTGTTCTGTTCTATTATATTGTTAAACCTACAGCCATTGTTCTATTCTATTCTATTCTATTCTATTCTATTCTATTCTATTCTATTCTATTCTATTCTATTCTATTCTATTCTGTTTTGTTCTGTTCTGTTCTGTTCTGTTCTGTTCTGTTCTGTTCTGTTCTGTTCTTTTCTGTTTAATTCTATTGTGTTCTATTGTCTAACCTACATCATGCATTTTTGCTCATCATCAACCTAACTCCTGCCACACTGAAGAGGAAAATTTCAAAATTTGCCATCATGATGCTTGAAGCATGAGGGTTATTTCATGGTAGAACGTTTAATTTATAAAACTATTTTAGAAAATAATGTTTCAGCAGTTTATCTTTTAATCCATACTGACATTGGCTTATTCACTGTATTTTGTACTCAGGCCATGAATATGAATGTTCCTTGGAAGCTGAGGATCATCATAGCCTTGCTGATGCTATTGTGTCCCTAATATTTTTTGCTTGAACCCAATCTCATGTTGCAACTGTAGCATATGGTCAGGCCATAATTTTATGCTGTACTGTAGTTAAAGAACAGACATGTCATTTCAAAATAGATAAGCCAGTGGACAGGTGCTAAAGCATTCATTTAATGCACTGTTTTTTTGTCAGGTTACCTGTTATGCAGTGAAAGTGTGATGTATATCACTATGTGTAGGTCTTACTTGGTGGAAATTGGTGGATGCTGTTGTTTGAATGCACCTGCAGAAACATAATTACTAAGTAGAAGACATTAGCGCTGATGTGTGTATTACTTGTATTTCCCAAAATATATATATATATGTGCATTATACCATAAAAAGTAATACCATACCATACTATAGCTGTCTTGGGAAAAACAAGCATCTCCAAAATGGTAACTTCACAGGAGAAGGCAAAACCATTCCTAACTTATAAGATAAGTTAATGGAAAAACATTTTAGAACAAGTGATTTTGCATCTGTTCTATGGGCCTGTTCATCATGAAAGTTTCACACAATATCCAAAGGCCAGCTGTTGTGTTGATGTAGAAAAGTAAAAATTGATAAAAACAATTGCTATTTATTGTTTATTGTTTTCTCTGTCTTTTGGGTTTACAGGTTTGGCATGGTTTGTTATGGTGTGTAACTTAGCTAGTAGTATCTCAGTAGAATGACAGCTGTTGATGGGTTTAGTTTGACAGATTGTGGTTGGACTACAAAGCATTGTTGTTCATCACTCTGGATAAGAACGTCTGCAAAATGTAAATGTAAATGTAAAATGGATATACATGGTTTTCTCTGGACAGTGGCAATATGTTGGTGTAATGCTACATTTAGCTCTGTTTGTGAATCAAGCAGGGCACAGTGGTGCAGTGTCTAGTGCTGTCGCCTCACAGGAAGAACGTCCTGGGTTACAGCCCCAGGTTGGCCACATGTGCCTTTCTGTGCAGAGTATGCAAGCTCTCCCATGTTCACATGGGTTTCTTCCGGGTGCTCTGGTTTCCTCCCACTGTCCAAAGACTTGCAATAGGTTGATTGGATTCTCAAAAATCCCGTAGGTGTGAATGTGCCTGTGAATGTTTGTCCGTCTCTGTGTTGCCCTGTGACCGGTTGGCCTCCTGTCCTGGGTGCTCCCTGCCTTGGGCCCATAGTCAGCTAGGATTGGCTCCAGCTTTCCCACGACCCAAAATGAAAGAAGTGGTTTGTAAAATGGATGGATGGATGGATGTGAATAAAGCATGTAAGTCACAAGATAGATATTATGGCATTTTTGGCACTAAATATTTAGGGAATGCTAAATAAGGGCTTCCAAGAAGAGTATTAGGCTGAAGAAAAGCAGTGGGCACATTATAAAGAATGCTGTGGTCCTTAATATTTTTGTTCTGCTTCCCAGAAGGAGTTTTTTGGCTATGCAATCTGTAATCAATAAGTTGTTTGTAGTGCACAATTGGGCAATGGTTTAAGTTCAGCATTCTGAAGAAAATTTTGCTTTACAAGGTTCAGATTTAAATAAATCCGCTTTATATAATCTAGTGTAACAGGAAATGTGTTGCATGGGGCTGAATAAGTGTAAATCCCTAATTTGGCCTCAAGCCTCAATGGACTGAGTATCTATCTTTATTGCATTCTGTTTTCTAACTGTAACTATAATTTCCTTATTTTTTTAAGCATTTCTATTAATATTAATAAATAATATTAGAGAATTATGTCTTAGCCTAATATTATTATTTCAAAATGTAAAGGCCCCTTGATATCTAACACAAGGTGGCGCTGTGTAGCTGTACTGTAACAACAAGAATGGATTTTGAAAACTCCAGATCATGTGCCATTGGGATAAGTCTTTTAGAACAGTTGTTCTCAGACTGGTCCTCAGGGTCCCCCAGACAGTCTGCATTTTTCTTTGATCCCAACTCCTCCACTTAGGGCTAGAGAAAAATTGTGGACTGCCCTGAGGACCCTGAGGATCAGTTTGAAAACCATTCACACACACACACACACACACCAATCAACCAAAACATTAAAACCACTGACAAGTTCACATTGATAAAGGATGGAGGGCACAGCACAGCTACTCTGCATAAGGGTCTTAGGCAGGTGGTTTAAATGTTATGGCTGATTGGTTTAGATACTGTACTATACTACTATATATGCATCATAATAAATTATACATGTTTTATCTACTAGACTAATGCCTATTTTTTAGAATAAAACGAGTACTGTCTTTGATCATACTTCAGGCTTAATCCTTATAATGTTGTTGCTCATTTCTTTCATCCTTTACCCTTAGACCCGGCAACTTCCCTTTATCCTTTACCCTTAGACTGGGACAGGTTCCCTTCAACCTCTTGGCCGGGAGACTCCTTGTCTTCTATGGACACATACTCTAAATGAGACACATTATTCAAACGATGAGAGCTGATGCTTTTGCTTCTATGACAAACAGCCACTGGCTTTTGCTTCCTTATTGCTATGTAGTTCATTCCTCATTAACACACTAGTCCACCCTAATTCATATTGGTGTGAAACAATGTATTACAAGAGAAATGGGCCCTGACCCTAATTTTCCTGTCAAGATAAGTAAGATCAATTTCAAATGTAAAGCGCTCTCTAGGTATTTTCATTAAAACACGTCTATATTTTCTTTGATGCACTGATGTCATTCCTTGTACTCTCCCTTAGTGATGGAAACATTACATCATTAGTGTCTTCTGGTAATGAATCAAGGCTATGGCAGTAATTGTGCTTTTTGGGCCTCTAATTTACAGTGTTATATTTCATCATTCCTGGCTCTTAGCTGTAATCTAACGGAGGATGGAGATTTTCAGTCTGATGTAATGACCTCTCTCCGCCTGGCTGAGGAGTTATGCTCTTAATGGGTCTCCTGCCTCATGTTGGGTTTGAGGCTACATATGGACGGACAGACGAAACTTTCTTGTCTGAAAGTGCTAATGTGAAGTGAGTGCTGCTAATGTGAAGTGAGATGTCTGCTCCCTGTGTAAAGAACAGCAGCCAGTGCCTATCTCAGGGGACAATTCATAGGAGAACCCAATTAATAAAGGGTTGATATGTTCACAGCAAACCGTCAACTTGTCCTTTTAGATGTGACGTAGAGCTCACGTTCCTTTGTAACTTTTTTGTTACTTTTTTGTTGTTTTTTGTAGTTTAACTGTATTGCCACGGTTGTATTATTTTACTTTAGGTTCAATAATTTATTTATTTGTACTGTAATTTAAGGTAGGTTAATTGTAAAAGCATGAGATTGTTTGTGAACTGATGGAAAAGTAAATTGTTTTGGATGAGCCTTGAAAATCTGAGCTGGAGAAGTGTTAACAAAAAAGCAGTGGTATCCACCAAGAGAAGAATTGTAAACTGGTCGTATTTTAGTTATTCAGCCACATTAAAGCCACATTTAAAGACTATAGGAGGACCTGCAAGTAGAATAAGATATTTATTTATACTAGTTCTGTACTGTGCACTTTTACTGGGTTATAGAACTCATATAAAAGGGTCAATATCATGGAAAATTTTCCTCCCAGTACTGAAATAAAAATGTTTGACACCCTAAGTAAACATTGTTTCAAAATGTACAGTTCACGCCTTAGGCCACACACTCCTTATAAAAAATTAAGCTGCAAAAGCAACCAGTTCTGTACTCACTGTTTTGTGATGCATGAAAAACAACACATTTAACTTTAACCACCTATTCAAACTACGGCCCTTTGTCCCTGCCCACTAACACTTAAGTTATAAGGAGTGTTTCAACTAGGACTGTTCTATGAAGCAGCCAGAACATGAAAACCACTCAGAGCTAGAGTGAATGAAAAGCACCCCTCTGAAAAGCACCATATTGTGATGGCTAGATGACTGATTCCAAAATGACAGATTTTTTTGAGTGTTCCAGGTATGCAGTAGTTAGTACCTACCAAAAGTGAGCCAAGAAAATACAACTGGTGAATCAGTGACAGTGTCATGAATGCCCAAGGCTCACTGATGCCAATAGGAAGTAAAGACATAAAAAGTACAAATGTTCTGCTGGCAACTAAAGGGGACCTACACAAATCTAAGCAGTTATGGTTGTCCTGTGTATACTGAGATCATTTACAGTTGTGATATAGAAGCTGTACACAAACATTTGTAACTGGAAAATTTGGAACTTATTGCTGCTTGTAACAGACATTAATTTAATTTAATTTAAGTTATAAATGTAAGATTTTTTAACAGTCCTTCAATTATGATTTGTCAAGCTCTGTCACACCTTCAGGTGCAATTTTAACATCTCTAATCTACATGATAGATTATCATGCATGTCTGTGGTAGGAGATTGGAGCGCCCAGCAAAATTGTAATTAAATAATTATACATTTTTATTAAATTAATAAAAAAGAACATAAGATAATTGTATTTTAAGCAATCAGCTACTTTTTACTATGCTACTAGCTACTATTATTTCTGATATTGATAGTTCACAGGCTCTAAATCTGTTTTATGCAACATGTCAACATTTAGTGTTCAAGATGTTCTCACAACATCCATTAAATATTCTGAAAAGTGCACAAATCATAAACACATCATATTTTATCCGTAGCGAAACCTAATAAAACCAGCTTCCAAAGAAGTGGGCTTTGCAGAACGCTAGTCACAGATTTCAGATATGCTTGGAAGTTTAGTGTGCACTCAGAGCTTTAGTACATGGGTCATAGAAGCAGTGTACATGTCTATACAGGAGGGCTTTCTCCCATTTAAGACAGATTTATTAAGGACAGAACATGAGTAACAACACCATCATTATGTTGTTAAGTACAACAAGAAATTGTGGATTAGGTCAGATCCCAGTCTTTATTTTGTTAAAATGAGGGTTCTCAGCTTTCAGAAGGAATTATGTGTGTATTTCAGGTTGTGAACTCAGGGGGAGATACACAGTGTATCGCAGTGAGATTGTTAGTGGAGTGTTCTGTATGTGTGTATGTCTCTGTGCAGGAAATGGGGGAGGGGGCTTTACACAATCCACAGGCCGAGTCAGACGTGATTAATGTTGTCGCTGCTTCACAGAACATGAAGGCTTGTGCACAGCAGAAATACTGATGCAGCGAAGGTGCCTACAGCCTTATGCACACCAAGCCAAACCACTGCAATCAGCAGCACAGCCAGTGTCCAACAGCATCTAGTAAAATGTCTTTGTGTGTATATGTGAGAACAACAAATATTCTGTGATGGATCAGAGTCATGAAGATATCTGGGCCACATGGCAAAAAAATGAAAGGTTTTTCAGACAGATGTTATTTCATGTATTTCTCCTTTGCTCTTACATTTTGCTGCCTTTATAACAAAACCTTGTATCTCTAAAATGACAATGTTACAGTCAAAGAAAAAATTCCTCTAAGAAACCATATTCTGCACTTGATCTGTTTGTATGACATTTATGTGGTTTTATGTTACCAAACGTTAACAATCATAATTTGTTTTCATGTTTTTCCACTTTTCATTTTTATGCTCCCTTCTATGCCTATACATTTTCTAAAATGCTTCTTCCATTTCATGTTGCGGGAAAGCTCAAGGCGGAGTTCATCCAGGACAGGAGGTCAACCCATCGCAGGGCATCTCATAGACAGACAACCATTCACACACACACTCACACCTATGGGCAATTTACAGCATCTAATCAACCTATTGCAAACCTTTGAACAGTGGGAGGAAGCTGGAGCACCCAGAGAAAAGCCACGTGAACATGGGGAGAGCTTGCAATCTTTGCACAGAAAGGCACCTGTGGTTGACCCAGGGATCAAAGCCAGTATATGTATATATGTGTGTTTGTGTTTGTGTAAATGATTACTGTTCTGATTAGCTGCCCTCTATTCATTCAAAAAGTAATTAATGCTGAAACAGGGACTCTTATTGTGATAGCAGTGGTGTTCAAGGCACTGTGCTACCAAATCATTATTCCATCTCTTCTGTTTATAATGAACTTACTTAAAATGATGATATATATATGCATAAAAAGCCTTCATTTAAAAACACATCAGAATATAATTAGTTAGCTGTTAAGGACACAATCCTGGTTGAGGAGCTATGGTAGCATTCTTCAACAAAGCATCACTACACAACTCTCCAGAACATCAGCAGCTGAGGGATCTAGAGCCAAAACATAGTCATGCTTCTGGGACCTGTGTTCATCAGGTGTGGATCGTTATCTCCTCTCGCGAACCCTCGGAAATGAAGAAGCCATTCCATGTAAGCAGCGCTAGACCTGCTCACTTCTTTAACAACCACCACTGTGGTTTTACAAACATGCTCTAGTTAAAAGTGCCAGCTACCAGCTCCCTCCCTCTAGACAGTGACAATCCATTTATGTCTGCTGTTTGCATCAGAGGGAAATCAAGGCTGTAAAAACTAAAGCTGCATCCCAAACCACACACTTTTCTAATGGCTGTGAACTATTTTTACAGACTATTTAGTGTGGTGATATGCATTTTGGAACACAGCTAATTGTGTCACTTTTGGTACTTTTGGCACTTTGTTGTACTTACTGGAGGCTTGACACAAAGGCACAAACCAGTGTTCAGCTGTAGCAGTGTCAGACTTTGCAAAAATAGAAGCCACAGTGTGAATAGTGAATGTGACTTAAACCATCCATCCATCCATCACCTTTCCGCTTTTCCGGGGTTCGGGTCGCGGGGGTAGCAGCTTCAGCAAGGAAGCCCAGACCTCCCTCTCCCCGGCCACC
>JBBPDA010000001.1:45997588-46019246 GCA_037974385.1 Arnoldichthys spilopterus
AGAGTTCTGAACAGTCTTGCCAAAGCAGCTAAGTCATCGTGAAGTCATTCCCCTGCTTGATTTCTCATGCTGTCTTCCCTGTACTTCGTAAAGCACTCTCTCTCTCTCCCTCTCGCTGTGTCAAAGCCGCTCACTCCCAGTGGGCGGGACCATGGCTGTGTTTTCTCCGGACGCCCCGCCCCCATACTGTGTGATTGGTTGTATCAGCGCGGGACGAGGCAGGATTCCCGGCAAGCTCAGCAGTGTGTCTGTGACATTACACAAACCCTCTCACGCACATTCTTAGCACACACACACAAATCCACAGATACACAGTCACACTCGTTAGCTCCGCTCACAGAACCAAGTCGTCTAAAGCTGTTCTTTCTGTCGAGTTTGTAACTCCGCGCAGCCGCTGAGGAGAACACGGATGATTAAAGCACTGCGAAAACGAGCTCGAGGAACCATTGGAGAATAAAAAATAAAATAATAAAACAACACCTACTCTTAAAAATACTTAAGTACTTTTTTTCGCTGTGGGGTGACGACTTCGGGACAGAAAAGGACATAAACAGAGTGCAAGCTCGCGCGCCTCGAGCCCTGGAGTGAAGGGGTTGTCATGGTAACTGACACTCGCAGGCTGACCCCGGCCGTGAATGGAGAGAGAAGCGTCGCGGCGAGGCAGCGACACTGACGGAGAAAATAGGGGAGTGGAGACGAGGTTTAGTGCCAGAATGGAAGACGGCTTTTCCAGCTACAGCTCTCTCTACGACACTTCATCGCTGCTGCAGTTCTGTAACGGTAAACTTAATCCCCTCTTTCACTCTTCTTCTTACTCCTCTGCCTCGAGTAAGCAGTGAAGTAGCTCCTGCTGGGCTGCGCTGCCTCGAGTGCACCGTGAACTTAATGGCCGCAAATCATCAAAAATAGATAAAAAGAAAGTTTATCACGCATAGTAACAAGTGCACAACACATTGTGGGTCAGTTAAAAGAGTACAGTAATGCCTCCAGCTTGTGTTTTAGCTCAGGTTGAGATTTTTTCTGTGTACATGTGTCACTCTCTCAGTTAAGGAGGAAACCTTTGAGGAATTTAAAGAGTTTCCTCGTCTGTCCTGTGTCTTGCATAGCAGGCTGACCTAGATGATTCCAGCTTGCTGCTTCCCCACTCACCCTTTTAGATGCAGATTTTGAAATGACTCATGCACAGTAATGCAGATGCAGTGCTTGTACAAATGGGAATCAAACTGATCCACAGAGCTGAACTAATGAAGACTATTTTTAAGTCTAAGCTAAGGGAGAGTGTTTCTCCACTTTCTTTATAGGCGGCAGTGGAAATCTGTGTGTGTATGTGGATGTGTAAGCATGTGTGATGGTGCTTGTAGTGGTTGAAAGGACCTTTGGGGGAAGGGAGGTGGAGGAAAGCAGAGAGGATGAGGAATAGGGGCTTCCCTCATTACCAGATGAGTAAAAGTGCATGTCATCCTAGTCTAGGCCACGTCATTAATCTCTCTCATCAAGGAATCATGTGACTTCTCAGGCCCAAAGATAATAGTTATGTCCTCCTTTGTCATAAGTTTAAAACAATAAGACATTAAAAGGTGCTTTGGTGTGAACAGTTTTTGCCCGAACTTTGTCATGCTGAGTGATTCTAGAGAGAATCTTGAGAGACAGTGTAATGATTGCAAAGAGATTCCTTATGAGGAAATTACAGCAACAGCTGTTTTGAGTTTTAGGGCTGTGGATGGCATTTACAAGCCTGGTTGCTTTTGTGCTTGCATTACCTGTAAAACAGGTGCTGGTACTTAGATGTTAAGTTTGGATGACTAAAACTAGGGATGATCCTTACAGGTTTGATTGACCTATATTTTAGTCATCCTACTATAGATGCCAGTACTTTTAAGGGTTCTCCCTGTCTGTGTATGATTAATCATGCTTATTATAAACCTTCATGGATGCTTATATACAGCAGTACTGTGCTGTAATTCTTCCTCTTCACTTGTGTTGACTTGCACAATAAAGACTTCCCTGCAGTTGCACAGCACATTGTTTAGTACTCATTAGTGTTGTACTGGCTTTTGCAATAATGCTGTATTGGGAGGCATACAACACTGCCTTATTTTATTAATTTTAATTATTTTTTTCAGTACTACATGAACGATTACATAGTCTAGCTGTCATACTATGTCATACAATACTTTCAGTTCTTTATTTAAAGAGCACATACAGTGGAAGCCGTTTATACAGTCTTTATATGCAGTCTGAGCTGCAAAAACAGCCCAGTTCAAATTGTTCTTTGTGATGTCATGAAAACCAACATATACATCTATCTATTCTTCAAGCTCATTTCCTGGAAAAGCTGGCATAGTTTGTATGATGCTATAAAAACAAGAATCTTTCCTGACCAGCAAAATGTATTTTGTATATATAAACAAATGTATTTTTGGTTTTATTTTATTGTTGATACCTGCAACACACTCAAAAAAGTTGTGACAGATGCACATTTAACACTTTTGGTTTTAATGATACTTTTTATAATTTTTGGAAGTGAATGTATTAATTTTGCAAGTGGAAGTTTTGCCCAATATGGCTTAGGACAATTCTTTTGCATAATAGTGATATATGGGTTTCTCTTTGCATAATAGAGTTTCCGGTTGTATTTATTGATGCAGCAGGGGAGTTGCAAAGGTTTTCTAAAGTGCTCCCAAGCTGAAGTGGCTATATTTGTCACAGTACCATGATGATTTCCGATGCAGTGCCTTCTGAGGGCTCAGAGGTCATGCGTATTTAACAGCAAGTTCTGGCTTGGCACTACACAGAATGAGATTTCTCTGAATCACTAAATCTTTTCACAACTTTATGTACTGTAGATGGTGGAAAACCTGAATTAATTCCAATCCTGAATCGATAAATGTTCTTTTGGAATTGAATAACAATCCTCTCAAAGCTTTTAATTGTTGCTCATTTTATACTCATATATTCCTGATGCCCTTACCAGTTTACCTGCTTAGTGCAGAATGTTTCAAAATGGTTCAAAATTACTTGAGTATTCTAAAGTCTTTTCACTCTTATTTTGCCCTTGTCCCAACTTTTCCTGAGGGTATTGCAAGCATGAAATTCAAAATTAGTTTATAGTTACTAAACACAATGTAGTTGGTCAGCCAAAACATTAGAGGTCATTACTTTGTTCTTTTGTCAGCTAAATAAAGATTCAAGAGAATTTCCTGATTGTAGTTTTCTGTTTTTACTGCATTTTACAAAATTGGGAAATGAGGTTTTAATTTCAGCCTGGTCTGCTTCTTAAATTAGGCACAGGAAAGATAATCAGATGTTTTTCCTTATCCTGTAAAGTTTTCATTTTGGAGATACCACATTTTGCCTGACATTGATAATATATTAGTCTTAAAGGCTTAGTAACAAAAACAACCTGATTCATTCTCGGAGATGAAGGTTGGAAAATCATCATAACATTAAAAATAACCCACAAACACATTCTTGGTAGAACTCAGTGGAAACAAGTTCAGGAATATGTAGGCCCTTTAAATTGGCTGACACTGATATTGTATTGTGTTGTGCCTGTTCACTTTAATAAACACGGGGTGTTCATTGGATTTTGTTTTTGATTGTCTTCCATATCTTGCAACCCTACCTTACACTGTTGACAGTGTCATAAGTGTTTGTGGGAAATAGACATGTAATGATGGGTGTGGTGTCCAGTTGTGATGTTAAAACAGTGTCCTGTGTTGTGAGCTTATACGTAGCAAGCGCTTGGAATCATAGCGCTTTCGTATTTCTAGGCCATTGTCTAACATAGAGTTAATATCCACGTGGTCCCCACATTTAGCAGAAATGCAGTGCACGCTGTGTGTATGTGTGTGTGTTCGTGTGTGTATGTGAAAGGCCCTTTAATGTGCTGTGACAGTTCATCTGTCCTGCACCAAGTCATCATGTTTTGGGGGTTGGGAAATAAGGCAGTCTGATCTTTCAGTACTGAACGTTCTGCTTTCTGAGACAGTGAGAGTTACTGGTTAAAATCTGCTTTCTATAGAGCAGGTGTCAGTGCAGGACTGTGGATAATTGGGTGCGTGTGCTGGGATGGGCCACGGTGAGGTCAGCACACAGCACAGCGGCCAGCTGAAGCCTGGCCGCCGAGTGATGTCATTTGTTCTTCAGCACTTCATGTGTCATTGGGAAGCCAACTGGAAAAGTATGCCAAGAAGCTGCAGGCAAGCACACACTATTTCCCCAGTTACTCTGGGGAGAAGGGCTGTTGCAGGCTATTGCAACACTAACCGTCATCATTCAACAGCGCAGCATGTCCAATATGTTTGATTTACAGTTATCTTCAGCAACCAACTGGGCAATGCAAGCACATCAAAGCAGCAGATTTGTTCATTTGCAATCCAGCTTCCCATCATGGGTCTTCAAGTGGAGTTCCACCAATTATTAAGTGTTTAAGAACAACGTAGAGTGTAAGTAGAGTAAATTTGGAGAGGTTTGATGGGAAATGTGCCTTTCTAGAAAAACCTAAATCCACTTATATCTGTTCACAGCTGTGTTAATAGGAATTAATAGGAGCTTTGGCAATCCTGAGGAATACTTTAAATACAACCAAAGAAATATGCATAAACTTTGGGGGCTATTGCTTGTGAAAATCCACCAAATACCTTGTGTATTTAACCCAAAATCTGCCCGTGTCTGCTAGAAGGCTGTAACTTGGCTGTGGTTCAGAACACTAGGGCTGACATGAATCATTTAAATATTTGAGAATTTATTTATGAACATTATTTCTATGCTTAGTATACAAATGGTTCATCTTTAACCCTTTCGACCCCATCCTTATATACAACAGCCTTCCTGGTATTTTTTTCTTCTTTATCACTGTTGCATTTTATCATGAAAATTAAATATATATTGTTCCCAGGTAACATTAGCTAAAGGTTAAACACTGCCAAACTCCTGCAACTTCACAGCTCACCCATTTTCCATAAAAGACTGAAACATAAGTGAAAGATGCTGAAATAGCGAATGTGTAAACAGACAAACAGCCAAGTTGAAGGCATTGTTTTGGCAGAAGGTTAAAGGCTGTGTTTGGCTGAAAGAGTTGTACTCATTCACTCATCATTCACAGAGGCGAGAGACGGAGTCTATTCAGAATTAGTATAAAACATTGCCAATTTGCAGAGTTACTTAACAAAGATGTTGAGTCTATGTAAATGTCTTGAACTTGCTCCTGTATCATCTGTTATCCTGTTATCTAGCCAGACTCCTCTTTCTCCTTCTCTTTTCTGACTTTTTTTTGTATCTTAGTGAAAAGGGATGAATACATGTGTAAAGCAGCAAAAACTGTACTTTGGTTCAAAATTAACTATTAGTTCAGAAACACCAATGAGTTCTTGATTCCAAAAATGTGCTTTTGCTTTATGCTGTCTGTGAGAACGTCATGGGAAATGAAATGCGAATGAGGCCTTCTGAGTTCTCTGGCTTCTCGGTGTGATGCACATGAGAAGAGTAAGGGATGAAGAGGGCTGTCTCTGGGAGGTCAGTTTTTAAAGCAGGTCCATTTTAGCTCAACATCTACACGGCTATCACTTTTAATGAATCTCTTGTTCCGCAACAAATTCAACTGTTTTATTATGTTGTGGATATAATAGTATTAGCCTTGATAATATTATCTTAGCATAAAAAAAAAATGTTAGTAACGTTAGTAGCACTAAACAAGCAGCCCTAGCATCAGTAATGTTTCTACACGTGGAGTTTGGAATAAGACGTATGCTAGCTAACGTAAGATCCCCCTGAAAAAATGTTTCCAGACTGCGATGACTAGCGTTTGCTAACTGAAAACTCAACCTTATTCTTAATAAGACACATTGTCAGATCAGCCAATTAAGATAATCACTTTGAGTCATTAAGGCATGTGAGCGATCAATACTGTCTCACCTACAAACTGTGTTTTACATTTGATTTTTCACTTCTGCATGTTGTGTTTTTGTTTCTGTTATTTATTTTATTGTGGATGCGATGCACTTTAATATGGTTTTGGACCTGGCTCTCCATTCTCTACACCAGGGGTATTCAACTAAAATTTAAAGCAGTCCAGTTAGAGAAAATTTCCTGAAGCAAAGGTCCAGAAGATCATAATGTATAACTACTTAGCATGATATATATATATTTTTTGATCATTGCCACAGTTTCTGAACATATGAGACATGCTGGTTTAGTGCTCCCAGTGGGAAGTACGAACAGAAACGAGTCTGTCAGCTTTTCTTTTTTTGGACTGTGCTATTTGTTTGTTATTTTTCTCTCTTTTTCCATCTTCTCCTCAACTTACTCTTTCTCTCATGTCTGTATCTCTCCCTTTCTCTCCCTCTGTCGTCTGTATGTCTCCCCTTCTCTCCCTCAGTCATCTGTATGTCTCCCTTTCTCTCCCTCAGTCATCTGTATCTCTCCCTTTCTCTCCCTCACTCATCTATATCTCTCCCTTTCTCTCCCTCAGTCATCTGTATCTCTCCCTTTCTCTCCCTCAGTCATCTGTATCTCTCCCTTTCTCTTACTGTACTGGAGCTACAAGGCTAATGCAGCTATTGTCTGAAGGCCAGCTCATGAAGGCCTTCATCATATAAAGTAATTCATGTGTCCAATGAGATATGACAGCAGATTTGTGGCAGGTCCAGTGTTAATCGGGCATTCAAAACGCTTGTCTTTTCATGTGGCCACTGCTGCTAGAGTGCTCTTGGCGCTGAAGCCAAGTCCGGCTATTGGCCAGCTCCTGAGTTATTATTGGCCACAAATGCAACAGGATTAGGATTAAAGTCTCCTCACGTTACCAAACAAAACAGACCAACCAGAGCTAGAGGTGACACCGAAGATGAGTAAAGCTCCTTCTTTCCTACTACCATTTAACTGCTGAAACATTTGAAACAGCTTTGGCAACTGCAAGTCAGTTTCTACTCAGTGTAAAACTTTGACCTCAGATTTAGCTACACTCAATTAAACCCCATTTATCCTGTTGTGAGAATGACTCCTTGAGCACAGTACACACAAACACACAGCAAGCAGACCTGCTTTTCCAGTGGCAGGAATCATTTTCCCTCTTTTGTTGTAATTCAGCCTGACGAAAGGTCGTCAGAGGAATTCTGTAATAAATATTGATAAGAGCAAAATAACTAATCACCTGCTGCTGATTCATTCCAAGGCATGCTTCGATTTCCTTTTAGCCTTGTGGCTCCTGTGCTGCCATTTACCGTTTGGTGCTCTGGTAAGTCGTTTTCTCTTAGGCGGCGGGAGATATCTGCACACTGTTTTTCTTTTTCTTTCTTTCTTTCTTTTTTTTTTTTTTTTTTTGAGGGGGTTGTTATATGGCAGCTGCCACATGACCAGCCCTGCCTCTTTATCTGGCGTGCCGTTCTCTCTCCACACTCCGCTGATAACAGCTCTGAACTCTTCTTAGCTACACTTTCATTTAAGGACACCAAAGCCATTAACAGCTCTCTCTCTCCCTCTCTCTCTCTCTCTCTCTCTCCCCCTGCTCTCTCTTTCCTCTCTGTCTGTCATAACAAAACTGCATTATCCACTTGATACTGATGTCCCTTAACCACTTTGTATTGCTGTATTTTCTATTTCGATTCTCTGACATTTGTTAAAGACATTCAATATGACCTACTTTAAAAACCACACACACACATACAGGCCAATATGTGAATGACGCTGCAGGTACAGAAGAACCCATCGCACACTACTTGGCATGCAGTGAGAGCAGGATGACTCATGTCAGGTTGTGGGTAAAAGCTGCAGATAAGGACCAATTTTCACTTGCCTTGCCAAATCTGGTCTCGGATCAGTGTGAAATGGTAACATTTACTAGCCTGACCGACACAGATACAGAGCTTAAGGAGCTTCAATTCTGATATCATCAGTGCATAAAACGTAATCAAAAATAGTAAAGAATGGAATTCTTTGCTCACTAATATGATGGTCAGTTGTCGAATGTGTCGCTTCTTAATTGACAAATTTTTAAATGATAAACATACTGTCATTCTGGGGGCAGAGCTTCTTATATTTTTAAAAAAATATGTATTTTGGGATTCTGTTAACTACTCTTGTTCACCTCAGTTCTCTTGACAGATTTATTTTTGTGTGTAATGTGTTATCCTCATGCTGAAGATCAGGTTCGGATGCATTGTTTTTAACCATGATGATGTTTTCGTCTTAAATGAGGTAATATTATAATATGTAATGTAATATTTATTTGCCAGTTACTAAATCCAAAATGTACAAGAAATGATTGACTTTAAAAACAGAAAAATGTTTTATATTTTTTTTACTAAAGTCTCCAGAGATAATGAAGTATATTAAAATAGCTTTACTTATTATTATTTACTGATCAATTACTGGAAAATTAAATTTTTTTTAGGAAACTTTTCACCTTTTCTGTTTTTTTTATTTATTTTAGCCAACATGTACTTATTCATCAGTTTAAAGTGAAAGTGACTATTTGTCATTGTGAACACATGCTGATATACACAGATCAGCCATAGTATTAACACCCCCTGCCTAATATTAAGTAGGTCACACTCATGGTGCTGAAACAGCTCTGACTGTGCTGCACTATGCATTCACTTTTTAAACCAAAGTGGCTATCAAAGTGGCTTTGGATCACTTTTGGTAGATACTAACTACTGCACATGAACACTCCACAAGACGTCAGTCATCTATTCTCCCAATAAGACCCTTGTCAAAGTGGCTCAAATCCTTACACTCACCCATTTTCCAACTTCAAGAACTGGCTGTTCACTTGCTGCCTAATATATCCCACATCCCTGACAAGTGCCATTGTAATGAAACACCCCGATAGTGAATGTTATTCACGTTACCTGTCAGTTGTGTTACTGTTATGGCTGATCTGTGTTTTTGCAGAGGCAATTTCAGTCTAATTCTGTCAGTCAGACCCTAATATTTACTAGTACCTCAGCTTCCAGTGATCCATGCATTTTGAAAGTGTAGTATCTTATTAGTGCAAGTCAGTAATATAATATATTTACATCCCATATATTCCTGCCCCTTTAAACTCACTTTTTACTGATTTCTTAACAACTCCTTCCATTACACATTACAGTCTGGCTTGACTAACTTTGTGTCAAACTAAATGTTTTTTTATTTCAAAAATCAATTTAAATCAAATTTTATTCAAAAAATTACCTGAAATATACTGCAGTACAGATAAAGTACAGTTGCCCCTTGAACTCTAGTTCAGGTTAAGCACATGCAGAATCAGTGTTAAATGGTATTTTGAAGCAAACATGTCTCACCAAAGTGGTCGTTTTATCCTATTTTCATTTGTGGGGGCTGTTTTGGGACATTCTGCTCCCTTACTCTCAAGGTTTTCTCAAACAAAGGTTTCTTTTATGGGACTGTCAAGTAGAAGGGATTATTCAAATAGTTTGGAATATGCAAATTTTTTGAAAAAATAGCACAAGCAACCCGCCTGTATGCTGCTGATTGTTTCCACAGCTTTACTTTACCTCTTTACCACAGCTGTCCAGAAAAGGATTGATGCCAGATGGACTCGATTACACACCCGTTTCATTCGTTTTCACTGTTTGCTTGTGCAGTTATTGTATAATTGTGTTTTTGGTGTTTTGTGGGGGTAAAGAGTTACGTGGCTTGACTGAGCTTAACTTGCTGCAAATGATGTTAAACTGTTGTGCATGACTGCTTATCTGGGCCACAAGCTTAGTGTTTCTGTTAAGCTTGTCTATGACCAGTATAAAGGTTGCAGTTTTATAGCTTTATTAGGATATGATGATTAAAATCGTTTGCCGTTTTGGATGGAACAGGCTTTTCTGTACATCCAGGCAACTTTTACCATACTCTGCCTATTACAGTGCTCCTCTGTTTCACCAGGACACTGTCGTATTCACTGTACTGAACCATGAGAGTGACATATGATCAGCTCTACCGTAACATCCTTCTTGTCAGCTGTATCTGTTCCTTGTAGCACTTTTATCCCTTCCAACTCCCACCCTTAGAACAACACGGCCATTTGTTATAACCAAACACATACACGTACCCAGCAGCTTGTTTGTTCACAGTGCCTTGTTTTTGTGTATGTGTGTGTGTGTATTACCCACATGCTGAAAAGAGCATTGTGTCCAAGACTGGAAAGCAGAGTTAATGCCGTGGCCCACTTTTCCTCTTCCTAGTCCGTCCAACACACCGACAACATCTCCTCGCCTCCTCAGTCGGCATCACAGCTCCCTGCAGCTTTCTGCGTTTTCTAGCCGTCCCCCAGGAGAGCATGAGTCAGCAGAAATCTCTCTCTCTGCTGTATCCCTGCGTGCCGGCGCCAGGTCCGTTTCTCTCATTTCTCTCATTTCTATGGTGACAGAGCCGGGAGCCAGGCCTTGCTTCAAATGGCGTTACTATAGGGAGAAGTCTGGAGGACGAAGCAGTCATAGGGAGATAAGTGAGAAGTTGTTTAAAGAAGGGGGCATGACTGTTGTGCTATTGGTGGCAGGTTATCTGTGGGTGAGTTCTTTGGTTGTTCTCCAGTGAAGTTGAGTACCAGGTGGATCAGTTGAGGAAACATAAGTTTATTGCCATAGACTTTCGTTCCGACTCTTCCTCTGTCTGTTGGGGCTGCACAACGTATTGGTAGTTTATTGTCTTCACAAGTGATGCAGGCAGATTTTCAACTATGAGGCTTGGAGACACATTTTCAGTGATTGGCAAGGTGTTTTGCAGTCGCAATGTTTAACATGCCAGTACTACTATTTTGTCCATATTGTGGAGTCCAAATATCTGTTGTTGATTGATCTGTTGTTGAAAATTGAATTTTGCGTCATTATTATGGATCTGAAATTGTAATATAAGGTCAGAATATGTATTGTTTTGTAAACAAATATTGTGATTGTTTACCTGTCTGTTAAAATTAATGAACAAATCTGACCATTTATTTATGGACATAAACCACTAGCTTACAACTTCTCCTAGCGATTTGTTGTCATATGTTTTTTTATACTATTTTCTTTCATGACAGATGTAAATTAAAATGCTAGAATGTAAAATAAAATGTTTCAAGGGAGTTTCTGCATAATGTAAACGCTTTATGTAAATTAATAAATGCTTAAACGCATTTTCACTGAGCTCTAAGTTCAGTAGAGGCTTTTTAGCCTCTACAGTAATTTGTCACCCATGTTGCTCCATGGCCTTTGCATTTTGGCATAGCCTAATGTTTTGATCTCAAACAATGCACTCAGCCACGGTCAACAGCCCTCACACACCCAATCATCAGACAGAGCTAAACCACCCTTTGGAGCTTAAGGATAACCAGCGGGCAGGATCGGCTCAGTGTTCTTCTAATCCTCTCCCAGCCCCAAGCCTCCTGCAGCCTGACGGCGGGGCTTGCTGGTGCAGCACCATTGTCTGAACTCTCTACACCCCTCCCCACTGCTTTTATACCATTGAACCAGGAGAAGTGGTCTTGGAGGGGGGCGGCGAGGCTAGAGGGGCTAAATGTGCCTTCTGCAGTTCATATCAGGTCATACTTTGTCCTGCCTGCTGAGAGGCTAACCAGCTAAAAGTCTGGTATTCCTGAAGCGTTTTTCCATTGTGGGGTCTTATTGCTCAATTCTGTTTTCTTTTTCTTCTCAGATTTAAACCTTAGGCCATTGTTCAAATTTGTTTTTGTAATTGACCCATATCTGCTATTAGTGTGAACACGTTTCTGCCTTGGAAACTATAATGTTTATTTTTTGCTTTTTATTTATTGATTTTAAAAAGTGACTTACAGTTAAAACTGTAGAAACTCACATCCTTAGTCACTTGTTAAGATGTGTGAAGCTGAAAAATGGAGACAGAGATAATAGGCTAACTACAAACCTTTTTTCAAAGGTCAGTTTACTGACCAACATAATTGTATTTTGTAAATATACACAAATTTGGAATTGTGTTACATCACCTTTCCATTTAATGACACTTTTTAACTGTTTATGAACTGAGGAGACTAATTGTAGCAGTTTTGCAATTGAAAAGTTTTGGACTGGCAGTAGGTTAGTCGATCTCACACACACAAGCCATGCTGTTGTAGCCCATGCAGGATGTGGTCTGGCATTATCCTGATGAAAAACATGAATGTCCTGAGAATAGATGTCAGCTTTATGGGAACATATGTCTCAGAGTCATTGGTAGCTTCATGCATGCAACTCACCCGTGTTGTGGGCATTGATGCACCCTCATACCATCACTTGATGCCTTTTTTAAAACAAGCTAAAATGTGGACTCTTCTGACTACAGCACACAGTTCCTTAGCCTTTCAGTCCATCTGAGAAAAGCTCAGGCCCAGAGAACTCATCAGTGTTTCTGCATAGGGTTGATATATGGCTTCAAGTTACATTTCTCAATGCAGTAGTGGACTGTGTTAAATGACAATGGTTTTCTGAAGTACTTCAAAGAGTAGCGTAATGGTTTCTTAGGCAGTGTCACCTGAGGACCTTGCCCTTTGTGCGCTGATATGTCTCAGAATTCTCTGAATCTTTTCACAATGTTATGTACTGTAGATGTTAAAAGAGGTAAATTCTCTACAATCTTGCACTGGGAAATGTTACTTTTGAACTGACTAACAATTCTCTCATGAATTTTGCCACAAAGGGGTGAGCCACAGCCCATCCTTGACTAGAAAAGTCTTTGAAAGCTACTTTTTACCAAGTCATGATACCTCACCTGTTACCTGTTCAATCCAGTTCACCTATAGAGTTATTTCATTTGCAACAGGCGTTGTAATGGTTTGGGAACAAATACCACTAAGTAACCCATGAGCAACGTACCGTCCCTAAGCACTGCACCATGGGTGGCGCCCATGTCAACTGCCCAAGTCAGCTGCCCACTGCTCCTACACGGATGGGTTAAATGCAGAGGTCACATTTCGTTGTGATGCACTGTGTGCTGTGCTGTGGTGTGTTCACAATGACAGTCACTCACTCACACTCAAACTTGGCACAGGTAGTAATATAATATGAACTTGGTAAACCAGCTAAACTGTCTGTGAAACATCACTAAACAGAGATTTATGTCGTAAACATACTTCTCTGTTATCAGAAGCAAAAATCCAGTCAGACTAATCTATTTCCCCAGACTACACCACAGCTGTCTCTGAGCGTCTTTGGGACATCAATCATAAAAATGAATGGTAACTTCTGAAAACGTGCATTAATTCTACGGATTGTAGATGTTTGTAGTACCTCTATGAAAATGGTGTAACTGTAGAGCAAGTAAAGAAGCAAAGCATCAGAACTTGACCAGGGCTTAATGTAGCTGATACCTCATCCATTAAAATGTATGTAAATCTAGATTCAGCAAATTGGATCGGAACATGCCTAGTTATAGTCGCTGTCAACACTGGATAGTGACAATGGTTGTTGGACTGCATGAGGATGTATGATGTAAAAAATGAACAAATTTAGCCATGCAACCATAATGCGAACAGATATATGGAGTGAGACTACTCAGGTTTTTCTTTTCTGCATAGGGTTGATGTATGGCTTACATTTCTTGATGCAGTGATGGACGGTGTTAAATGACAGTAGTTTTCTGAAGTACTTCAAAGTCCAGATGACTATATTTGTCAGAGTAGCATGATGGTTTCTTAGGCAGTGTCACCTGAGGACTCATGTGCATTCAACAGTGGTTTCTCACCTTGCCTTTTATGCGCTGATATGTCTCAGAATTCTCTGAATCTATTTACAATGTTTCAGATCTTGACCAGGGCTTAATGTAGCTGATAACTCATCCATTAAAATGTATGTAAATCTAGATTCACCAAATTGGATCAGAACATAGCCTAGTTATAATCGCTGCCAACACTGGATAGTGACAATGGTAGTTGGACTACATGTGCATGTATGATTTAGCCATGCAACCATAATTGTCCAAATGTTTGACAGAAATTAATGCAGGGTAAATAAAACAGGGGAGAACAGTTTAGTACAGCTAAAATGATGTTTGTAGTTGTATTTGTGTCACGTTTTGGTTGTTCTGACGGCAAGTGCAGGAAACGTTGTAGGAATGAATGCAGATTTATTAAAGAAAAGACACAAAGCATGAACACAGAGCAGACTGACGTACACAAGAACTACAAACAGAATTACGACAGATACAACAGACAAACCACAACACTAAACCAAACTGAGGACACTAAATAGGCACAGCTAACAGACAACACCTGACTAACTAATTACAACACATGGGACACAGCTGGGGGGTGTGGCTACACACAAACACAATGACAGGACACGTGGCACAAACCAAAACAACATAGACACGTGGAACACGGGGGCATGATTGTTACAATTTGTTTATCCAAAAAATGTATTTGTATATATATTTGGCACCACACTGAGAACAGCCAGGTATAGAAGCATTTCTGTCGTTGTTTGAAAACATTGCTTTGATAAATAAAAAAATAAGATTTAACAGCTGTTTTTTCTTGTCATATGGTATCATATTATTTTTTTATTTTACCTATCTGTGATCTAGTGACGCTACACTGGACCCAGCACTATTACTGAAAACATGTATTCTGCACTTTGGGTGATGACGAGCCAGGTTGTGTCCATCCCAGACAGAGTTTTGGTTTGATTAATGAACACACATGTAAACACACCTTTACTCAGGCACACACAAGCACGAGGCTGACTGCTTTTGGCTCATGCTCTTTCAGAAGCCCTTCATCTCAACCGGCTCATTTTTATAGCACCTAAAAGCCTCAGTTAGTGTTCAATGTGATTTCTCTTTTCCCATCTCTTCATAATCCCCCAGTGAGCTTCGGCTGACCTCTTTCTTAAACCATGAAACCCTACGAAAGCAAACAAGTGTAGGAGAAGGGGGCGATGATTGTCTTAGCGAATAATTGACCTCAGCTTGACCTAAGGAAGGAAGTTGCTGATGTCAGGAGGGTCTTTAAAGCTCTTTAAAGGACATATGTTACTGTCCTCCGGGAGCTGTTTGGACCCTTCATCCACCTTTTTCTTTCTACCCCCTCCCCCATGTAGTCTTTCTTTTCCTCAACCAAAGGTCACACGTGAGGTTCCTGTGATCCTGCTGTATTTTTAGCCCCTAAGCAGCCTGCTACTTTCCTTCCTGATTTTATAATCTGGCCCAGAGGTTTGTTTGCATTTCAGGGATGCGAAATGCGTAGATGCATCATGACACATTAATGTAAAGGTGCTGATTCAGCCACACGTATTTTGGAAAGTTAGAATATGTTTTAATTAACTGTAATTGCATAAAGTATAGACCCAAAGCATGCATCTTTTTGGTAACATTTTTTTAGGCTATTTTAAAATGAATATCCAAAATAAAATGTGAATTTATTTATTATTAACAGCATTATTTATTTGATACATTTTTTTGTGGTTAGTGTACTTTTTAAAAAGAAATTTTCATCAAAATAGATCAATCAGATTGCATCAAAAACTAATGAGATTTCAGATTTTGTGATGCATTGAATCATTCCTTGAATAAATGCAATAGAGTCACGTGAGCACAGAGATTTAATTCAATAGTGTGGGCCTTTTGTTTAGAGCCTGCTCCTCCTGTGAAAGGCCAGGATTAGATTATTGGTTTCACGCTGTGCTCAGTCACATGACTGGCTCACTACCTCTGAATCATCGATGCCTCACGTTCTCTGTCAATTGGCACAGCTTCTAGACAAGCACTCGACCTTGGATCTGTGACCTCAGGTTGTGAAAACAAGGTGTAAGAACACAAGCCCTTGTAATCCATTTATAGCATGTAGATCTCTGCTCACTTTCTCTTTCCTTCCCACTGTTTTCACCCTGCTTGTGGTATTCAGACACAAGTCAATTGCCAGCTTATCAATTAAATAAAGCAGCCAGAATGTTCCTTTGATGCAGCTTGTTTGTCCAAATGTCACATAGCCCTGCAGAACTGTGCTGCTTGTCCAAGACATTGCCTTTGAATTTCCCGAAAACATTAGTTTGCTGTTTTGCTTTGCCAAGCAAGGACAGTAGCTACCCATCTATCATTCAGTTGGTTCAGTGACTGCATACAGTCTGGGTTTTTACCTCATTATAGAAGAGGAGAAATCTCTAAGGCCTGGAAATATGAAGACGTCCGCCGTTCTAATCCTTCTAAAGCTCCTCATGGAGCTGCTTTAGAGTGATTTCGCTTTCATTTCTTGTCCTGAGCCAGGCTCAGATGTTAGGCAGTGTCGGGAGTGAGTCAGCGAGACCGCTCGGCCTCGGCTCCCAAAGACGAAAGATGTTTTATTAATGAGGCCAGTGCGCTGTGAGGGAGACATTAAAGGGAGTACGTTTTGCTTTGATAATCCACCAACACCCCTCACCACCACCCCACCTACCATCCTTCCGTCCGCAATTGCACTATCTGCGGAAGGATAAAATAGCGGTCATTGGTATTCAAAGGCACAAAAGTATGAATTCCACAACCTCAGCTCGCCGCCAGACTCTACTTCATCTTAAAATGTTTAAGTGGATTGGTTGAACTTGGTTAAATTGGATTGAGTGATTTCAAATTAATGCACATAGACTTTCGTAGGGTTTGATAAGCATTCCCGACCTAATTTCCATCTGCCACAACACTATAGCATTGTGGTTGATCATCATATATGATTATATAAGTATGAAAGACTCAAAACTACATAGTAAACCATTCAATACGCGATACTAAATTTAATGTGGTGTGATAGAGGTGTAACAATTAACCAATCTGTATCGATACATCAACCAAAATAGTGCACGATCCGGTGTTTTGATGTGACACATAAAAATCAATGTGTGTGTTTATTTAATGGTTGATCTTACATAATTTAACTGTGTGCAGTGCTTTGTATTGAGAAGTTGCTTTTGCTTATGACTACACTGCTTTATTTGACCTTTAATAATAAAATGTTGACATTATTCATGGAAATGTAGCAGACTGTGTGAAATGTAATATTAAGTATCCAACTCATCTGTGATTCTCATTGCTGCCAGATTTTTGAAAATGTACTGGATTGTTGGCCAAAGTAATCGATGTAGGATCAAACTGTGATGAAACAGTCCTAGTATGTTATGTTTCAAAGCAAACCCTTCACTCCCCACTCCACCTAGTCTATATATGCAAGCAAAGCTACAAAAACAGTCTGTTTTGAATTTGTTGTTGACTGCTTTTCCAATCATTCTTTTTGAGTCCGTCATGAAGGTACAGTAACAAAGCCAGACAGCTTAATTCTAAGGGATAAAGAGAGTTTGGAAAATGGTCATGTAAAACTGAAGGAGGACTGTTTTAATGTAGACAAGTGCACAAAAATGGAAAATGTACATTATACTTTTGAATAGGCAAATACTTTAATGCATTTTGTACTCTAATGCATTGTTTTCTGTGTTGGATGTTTCTTTGGTTTATTGTTTTATTTTTGGTAGTATTATTTTGTTACTGAGCCTTGTTATTTCATACTTGGTATCAGCTGAAATCCAAATGCTGGTATCATGACAACCCTACCACAGACAATGGTTTTGTTTTTTGGAAAATAACACAATCTTTTGACTCTTATAATACTCCAGTGAATGTTTGGTTCAGCACCTGTAAGTGGTGCAAATGTGTTTTGAGTCAACTGTTTTTCTGTATAGGCAAATACATCAACATGATTGAGAAAACTGATAAAGATGCAACAATGCAGCAGATAAAGATTAGGCCGGACTACTTTAATTCCATTTACGACATGGCTTAGCTGAACTGAATTAAATCGAACCAAAGTAAAATGCTGCAAACTACAGAAATGGTGATGACTGGAGCATTATAGAAGAGCAAGCTGGAGATGAAACAATCTACACTGTCTTATGGAGGAGAAAAGGACATTTTAATCTTTGTAGCTTGGTGGGGGTGGGGAGGATGGTGGAGAGATGGCACTGTAGATATTGCTTTCTGAAATTTCCCAAGCAGTTCAAGGGTCCAAAAAATGACAGATGTCCGAGTAGATTGCAGGAAAAGGGAAATTGAAATTACTAGAAAGCAGCGGAATGGGAAACGAGAGTGAATGGGATTGAAAAGGAAGTGCGTTGACAGTTTAGCTAATTTATTAGCTTTATGGAGCATGTACCACAGGATATGGATGCTTGCCAATCTTGGTATCTGCTCCAAATGATGGGCAAGGCATCCGAGCAAACACTCTGGACTGAAATGTTTCCGTCTAATGCTTTTTAATGTGGTCAGAGGACAGGCTTCTTAATTCATGCTGGCAATCATGCACGGCTGAGATCATTTTAAGGGGCACATTTGTGTTTTATGAAGGATATCATTAAGTGTGTGTTTAATGGTGTGTTCTTCCTTTCAGCATTTCATTTGTAATTATGTAAAAAGTGCAGACGCTTTGTGTAATTGTAGAGCGCTTTAAGAGAAAGTGCCCAAGCATAGTGGACACTACGATAAGAGAACCGATTTGAGTGCTATCTGGGCGGAGACAGACATCCATTGTACTAGTTATTAGTACCATGTCTCTGGTGGCCTCACAAGGATAAAAACGGTCTTTGTGCTCAGAGAGAACACAGAGCACAAATCTTCTTTTAGGGCGCTTGAAGAGAAACTGATAGATTCAGCCTTTTCCATATGGGAAGGTTTCAATCAAAATTTGATTTCATCATCAAAGAAGCTGTAATTCTTACTTGGGAAGTGGAATGGAAGCTTTTGTCTCACTTGAAACCATGTATATTACAATCTTTTCTCTTCAGCAACTGTGCAGTAATTAATCTGCTCCTCCCTTTGTGTGCCCTTGCCCGTGATGCTGTGAGTTGCTTACGTTCTTAGCATTGGCAGCATGCTCAGGCTTAGCATCTTAGAATGAACACATACACAGCTTTAGAAATTCAAGCGACGTTATATCTGTCCTGTACATGGGCTAATAAGCAAAAATTCTGCACACAGATGCTTAAACTGCCGTGCTGAGGTGTTACTCTCACCCTTAACCAACATTAGGAAAAGTCCCAGTTGTTCAGTTCATCTTGATCCATTTTTATTTCGTGTGTCAGCAAATGAACTGAAAATGACGGTGCGAATTGCTGAATTTCCATTACATTAGCACTTCACAGACCATGAAAGATGAGTGCATAGGCTATGTCATGGCACCCTGGACTGAATAATAATGAGACCAATCATCCAGTGAGTTTTCTTAATGCTTTCACGTTTGACATTTTACTTGGCATCTTTTACTTTCACCATTGCCGCTATCAGCATGCCATTATCATATCATTGAATGCTCCCCTGCTGAGATGAGGCTACACAGTATCTCAAATTATAACAATGAGGCATTTTCAGGAAGACAGTGTGATGCTGATGTCAAACGCCTACAATTACTGTTGCAGTCTTTGTCAAAAGATCAGGCCTGGTTTTATGGTCTGATAATTAGATAATAAGTCAAATTCATTGTCTTGAAGATAGGCCCACTTACCCATGCGTTCTTGTAGAGCATGTTGTGCTAATGTGCCCAGGTATGGCTAAAGGCCGTCAGACTTTATCTAGCAGGGCGAAACAGTGTTACATTAAGAAGCTTATCTCCACGAAGGGCATTAATCACCGGTGTACAGTAATCACTGTAATCATTAATGCAGCAACGGCAGCTGAATTTTAAGTGGAGTGGCTGGAGGCCATTAAACAGGGTTCAGTGGTGTGCATGTGTGTCTGTGTATGTGTGTCTATGTCTCAGTGTGTGTGTGGTGGGTTTATAATTCTGCAGCTAAACTGAGACATTAACGCAAAATGATTGTAAACAGTTTTCATTTTAAGCCATTTAAGTTCATTACTGAAATGATCTGCTTAGAGACATATGGGTTAATATCATGACTATTATTATTACTATTGTCTTCATATGTTGCCCATAAATGGCTGTGTACATGTTTCTAGTGGAACAGAAAGACAGAAATCACAGCTAGACGTCTCTAACAGGAATGTCCAGTTAGAAACACCAACCTTTACTCTGTCTACACCTCTGGGCAGTGGTGGCCTAGTGGTTAGGATGCAGCCTTTGAGACCTGATGATTAGAGTCCCAGCCCGGGCACTACTGAGGTACCCCTGAGCAAGGAACCATCCCACTACACTGCTCTCCGGGCGCTGTTGATAGCTGCACACTGCTCCACGTGTGCATGTGTGATGGGTTAAATGCAGAGGTTGCATTTCATTGTGGTGCTTAAGTGTGTTCACAATGACAAATAGTCACTTTCACTGATGTTGTATTGTCATTTTGTAGTCAGCAACAAGACAGTACTAAGAACCCTATGGAAAAAATGAGTGGTGTTCTGCCACTATTACACCCTACGATAGATTTTGGGAAAAATGCTTGAAAGTGACTTTATTGTCATGAGTTCAAAAATGTAAAGACAGTATTGTTAAACTTAATGTCATAAGACTGAGAACCTCCCCAGGACAACCACAGCAAATCAGCAGACTTTGACAAACGGGGTTATGTTGCTTTGATTGGAGTAGCCTACACTTTGAGTAGTGTTGTACAGTATAGCACTTACTTCCATGTGAAGTGAGAAGTGAAGTGACTATTTGTCATTGTGAACACACTCAAGTATCACAACGAAATGTGACCCCTGCATTTAACCCATCACAGGTGCACACGTGGAGCAGTGGGCAGCTATCAACAGCAACACCCAGTGCGCAGTGTAGTGGGACGGTACCTTGCTCAAGGGTACCTCAGTAGTGCCCAGCACTGGGACTTGAATCTGCGACCTTCAGGTCCCAAAGGCAGTGTCCTAACCACTAGACCACCACTGCCCTACATGTGATATTTTTTTCAGTGTTGAGGAGTGTTAGTTTGCGTATAGTATATGTGTAGCAATATTTCTATTTTGAATTCTCCTCATTTAGAGGCTCCAGTTTGGAGGATTGTTTCTTACAAAGTGTTCCCCATAGAGAAAAAAACACTTAGACCCCCAAAGACCCCTTATAATAGGCCTTCTACAGACAAAAAACACATCTTCAGTGCCCTGTTCTCACTTCCCTTTAACCAACCTCCTTATCTCAGCTGTGGATCTCAACACAGCAGTAATACTGACATGGTAGTCATGGTGTGTGGTGCTGGCATGAGTGTATAAGGTACAATGGTGTTGCTGGTATTTTTTTTACATTGATCAGTGTCGCTGCTACGTTGAGAATAATCTACCCTTCATAATGATCCTGCTAGGGGAAAGAGCTAGAAATTAACCGCCGTCGAATGTGTGTCAAATACAATTTGTGGATCAAATGGGCTTCAGTCTTTATCTGCAAACCAGCGAAATGTTTTTAATAAAGCGACCAGGGTTCATCTAAAGCAGTGCCATTGTGTGTCTACTTTCTAAAAAGTCATTAAATGCTCTGAGGTACTGGCATGTTCTTTAAATACAAAAGTTAGCTCCAAGCTGAGATCAAGGTAACAGTGAAATTGTCTTTCACACGAACAGAATTTTCTTGTTTTTTCTTGTTGTCTTGGTTTCCACAGCTCATTACACCTTACATACACTATACTGCAAATATCTGTATATCTGCACGTGATTTTGAATAGATGTTTGAACACAGTAGTTAACATTTCCTTTGGTCTGACCTTACTAACCTTACATTTACATTTACATTTATTCATTTGGCTGATGCTTTTATCCAAAGCGACTTCCAGGACAGAGGAAACAATCA
>JBBPDA010000001.1:46019346-46029539 GCA_037974385.1 Arnoldichthys spilopterus
TCTCTCTCTCTCTCTCTCTCTCTCTCTCTCTCTCTCTCTCTCTCTCTCTCTCTTTCTCTCTCTCTATTTCTCTCTCTCTCTCTCTCTCTCTCTCTGCGTCCATGTAAGAGCTCTCTTACACAATCTCTGTCTCTGTCTTTGTACACAAAGGGATGCGGCGAGTGACACATTGTAAAGGTAGGCCTTGATTTTCAACCCTACTTTACTCAAGCAGCTCTGTGAGCATTGTGTGATTCTAAAGCTAAGTTTGATCTATTGCACCCACTGCTCTGAGTAGTGAACAAAAATAAAATCATGAGTAATTTTCCAAAGCCAGGTTTTAGAAAACTGGCAAATATGTAAATATGTATTAAAAATGTAATAATAATATCTGTCAATAATATAATATTTGCACTGACTTGAGAACTTGCTGTATGATTCTTGGGTACCCTTTCAGTTAAAAGTTTAATGCTTTACAGCATTAAACATTAAAATGTTTCATCTACAGTTCATCTCAAATTGACTGATTCCTGATACTGAAAGATATACTTATACCTTTAAACATTAACAACAGTATATCTGAAAGTAATAATAGCAGCCTTTCTGAAGACTCACAATGTGGCTGCATTGGCATGACAGTGTCATCTATTTCATCTGACGTGCTCTCCAGTAGACTGAATGGTAATGCTAGCTGACTCAGAGCAGTGTAGTCTGGCTTTAGGACATCACAGAACCAATGCTCCTAAAGCTGTGTTGTGTAAGAGCCAGGGTTGATGTGATAGATGTGCTTGTGACAGAAACTCCCTCTTCACCTCCAAAGTGCAAGCCTTCCAAATGGACTAATGAGCACCCTCTCTAACACCTCACCGAGAGTGTGTCGTCGGCCTGTGGTTGATTGCAGTGATTTTGCAGTGCCACTGATACACTAGCTGTTAACTTGCAAGAGGCACACTGTGTTTGCTCACAGCTCACAGGGCTTATTTTTCAAATGCACCATGGGAACATGCATTCTGCTGCAGTTACCCAGCAGCCCACTTAAATACTTGCCAGCAATAAGAGTAAAGCTGCTTTCACTTCAGATGCCAGTATTTGCACTTACAATCCTTTCAAGTGCTAATGTTTTTTACTGAGAGAATTATGTACCTCTGAATTTTTTATTCTTTTTGTGTTTTTCATCAAATGAAAGTATTTCTTTCACATGTATATGCTAAGCTGTGGGTGATTAAACATGCTAGTCCACTTTGACAAAGTCGTACCTTTGATGAAACAATTTGGCAGAATGCTTTACAGCAGGGTTTCTCAACTGATGGGCTACATATCACAGATAAACTCTTAAAGCACCCCCTAGTGGCATGTGGGCCTATACTCAGAAGAAAGCAGTAGTTCATATGGGGCCTACAGGGTTTTTTAAAGTACTTAGTTTCTTACTTCAGCATCTGTGTGTGTGGCTTTGGCAGCTTAGTTTCCATATATGGATCTTTTGGACTGGAAAATAAACATTTTACATTAAACACTTATTTAAAAACAGGAAAAACAAGGACAGTTCAGTTTTTCATCATTTGGGGCCTGTTGAAGATAATTTATCTTAGTAATAAAAAATTGAAAAATCAAGCATTTTCAGCTTACATAATATAAACATAATGTAGATGTACAAAACAAAAACAAGCAAATCTAGGCAGGAGTAGGCTAATTAAAGAGTAGGCTAATTAAACATCATCAGTTTCAGACATAGCTGTGCAATGCAATCAGTTTTATGCAGAAACTTTTATGCAGAAATTTTTTTTTTCTGTAGGCCACTAAGCTTATGGGTTATTAATGGTTGGGCCTTAAGGTGAAAAAGGTTGAGAACCCCTGCTTTACAGAATACACATCTACTTCACAAATATTTCAAAACGAATACCCAGGCAAATAAGACGTCCCAGTGATGTAGCTCTTTCCCTTGTTTAATGTTAATAGAGAACATCTAAGAGAAATATTTTCCCAATACCAGTTAACCCTTAAAAGCCACAGTTATTGCTGATAAAAAGATATGATGTAATTTTATTAATACTGTTAGAACCACATTAAGACAATTGGAGAAATTCTAGAATTTTAACTGATGAAGTGCTTTTAAGAAGCTTTATGTCTTAAATTAAAAAATTATTGTTATGCATGGTAGTATGTTTTGCAGAAAGATTTTTGCTATTTCTTGCCATTTTATTCAATCTAACAGGAAGGTGTAAGATGCAGGCTCAAACTTACATGTCAGTATAGAATGTAAATTAAATATAAATGTTAAATCCAAATAATATTTAATTACACAGTTACATTTGATTAGTAAAACAAAGCAAAAAATAATAACCATCGACTTCTAAGGGTTAATATGAAATTAAGGTATTTAAATTAAATGAAAGTTATCAAAAAGCCTCTTCCCCATGCTAGCTTGTGATCCAGTAGTTTATGTTGTGCTAACTGTGGTGATACTGGACGATGTGGGACATGATTTTTGACCGTGAATCCATTATACTCCATCCTACCTTTTTTGCCTACCTGCCCTTCTCCCCCCAACTGGCCCTCTCCAATCCTAATACTTTACCTAGTGACAGTGCAGATATACCTGCACCGGCCGGCAAAAGGGACTGCGTCCACTGAGCCCCCCAAATCCACTTCGGCCGTGCCCTCGTGTTCTACAAATACTCCTCCAGAGGCCAAGAATGCTTCCAGCAAAGCGGCCCGGCCGGGAGCTGCAATGGTCCCACCGTTTACCCTCCCGCTGAGGAAGTGCCCCTCTCAGTCCACCTGCTCTCCTTTAGACACACCCAGCTACAGGAGCCCCATCAAATCCCCCAGCCAGTACTTTCAAATCTGTTACTAAGCACAGCTTTAGCTCTGATTCTGAAAATAGCTCAGTGGTTTTCAACAACGTTTTTATTTTCATTTGTTCTTTTACTCTTCTTCTTTTTGTTCTTTTTGTTTATCATCTACTAAGCTGTTTTGTCTAATTTTCTGCATGTCGTGTTTCATGTATGACACTGTATGGTGTAGTCAGTTTTGTTTAAAGCAGAATTCCACCAAAAATCCAATGCTCTTCAAAACAACAATCCCTATATATGTGCAGGCCATGACAAAAACAAAATTTATTGCTGCAAGCTAGATTGAGGATTTTGACATTTTCTTATCAGAGTCCCCCCTCCTGCACTGCCTAATTGTAAAAATACACAAATGTCAGTGTATAAAAAATGTGAATGCAACCATAAGACTGCTCATGTAAGTGGTGATTGCAGGCAACTTTAATATAATTGAGGAATATCTAGCAGCTTAGCTTTATTCCTTATATAGCAAAAGAACATTTCCCTTTAAACCCTAACACCACACCATTCCATAGTAGCTGAATGTTGAAAGAGTGATCTTCTAGTTCATACCTATCACAAATCAGCAGTGATGCGCTGCTATTTAGAATGATTCTACTGATGTGATTGCTCATATATAATTGCCTAAGTGCAGTGTGGTTCACTTGAGTTTGTCTCAAGTTCTATTCACACTCTTATTATTAACATCACCCATCTGGGACCACAGAAATAAACTTGCAGTCTTTTCTGAAAAAGGAATAATGAGTCACTTTGTATTTCAAACAGTATAGCAGCAGATAGTTGCTCTCCGGGAAGTTCCTATGTGGCTCAGTTGACCAAGGCCATTCATATCTGCAGGGATACTGAGGAGTAGGTCAGTTGATAAAACCAAACACCTTCAAGAAAAGTATGAAAACAGTTCATTAATTGTAGATAACAAGTGGACATTATCGCCATGTTACATGAAGGGTTGAGGTTCAGCCATAAACACAGCATTGCTGAAAGTAAACAGGTCAGGATCATTATTGCAGAATGCAATAGGAAGCCCAGAAAATATTGTTTTTTTTGGTGGAATTCCTTTCCTACCTGTTTTGATTCACTGTCAATGTCTCCTCATTTGCTTTGCCTGCCTGTCTGCTTTCTCTGATTTTAAGTCATGTACATCTACCAAATCTGTGAGATCAGATGACTAGCCCCACTTAACCCCCCCTTTTTACTTTTCATTGTATGTTACTACTTGATATTTGAATGTATCTCAGAAAACATAATAAAACAAATCAAATGGACCAAATTTTCTTCATTTTTTCCCCCTGAATTCTTTAATTGACATCTAGCTTGATGAACCCTCGGATTCTCTTCACTAAAAAGTTTTCTCCCCTAGTTGTTCTAACCTTGCTTAACCTTTATAAAGCCATTGACACAATAAAACAAGCCCATTGTGGCTCCAAAATAAATACTTTAAATGAATGAAACTGAATTAAATTTGCATTTCACATCATGTCATGTATCATTTACAAAAGCTTAGAGTCATGACAGTGTTGTGTAACTTCTGTTGTTGCTTTTTTAGACGAAGGGTATGTCAAAATGTATTTGAAGGGACGACCCATCACCATGTACATGCCCAAAGAGCTGGTGGATACATACTGTCTAGAAGCAAAGGCTGACCTGCCTTCTAAGAAGCTGAAGCTAGACTGGGTGTATCCTTTTGAATCACTGCTACGTGAGATGTGGATGGAAGGTTTGTGAAGGTTTTTGCTATGGCTTCTTATCAATTATTGCTCATCGCCTGCACACAAAATCACAAAGCTGATGTTCCATATGCTAGCAAAAAGATTTGATTTGAGTTTGAACATTTTTGGTATGGCACTTTGTGACACAAGAAAAGTAGGTCATGTGTACAATGCAGGCCAAGAGAATTGAGTATTTTTGCCTTTAGAATAGAAATAGTTTTTTTTTTCAAGAGGAGCTAGGACAGGCAGTGCTTATCTGTTCGCCATCTAAACCAATAACCAAGAAACAACAAAATAGAGCTCCTTTCATTTTTCATCATACATCAGATTTTAATCAAGCGAGAGTTTTTCCTTCACATTGATAGGACAACTGAAGCAATTTCTGCACAGACAGAACAGGCAATCCATCTGCCAAAAACATAACAATGAATGCTAGGTTTTCTGAGTAAAAAATGTTCAGATACATGTGTTCATTTTGTAAGCTTTGCCTTTTTCCCAAGGACACTTTTGTTTCTTTCTTAGAATGATCTTTCAGTTGCCTTGGCTGCTATTATAAACTGATAGCACAGGGAAAACTGCATTGCTAAGTTTATCTTCAGAAAAATATTTGACCTCAGAATATGTATGTACAGTATATATCCTGTTTGCCAAATTATCTGTTGTTCATAGTTAGCAATTATTTGTTATTTTTATTAGATATAAATAGGAATCTGTTTTCATGATGACAGTAGCCCTGGTTCCCAGATCAAAGATACAGTTTGGAGACATTTTATGCCTTCGTCCCATCGATGCATAATGCATCTCTGTTTCAGCATGGAGGTCATGTTAAACCTCGAGGGAAATTAACTTGTGTTCTGGGACTGCATATCAGAGGATGTGAAGCCTTATTTCTGTAGTATGACTCATTCTACATTGTCATTATTTCTAATATCTGCAGTAGGGCTTTTTTTCTGTGAATTATATTATTAATTGAGTTATATGTTGATTATTGTAGCAAACAGTTAAATAAGCAGTTTTTTAAAATGCCAAACATTAATGTAGGGTTTCTTTTATATGATCTCACAACCCATGGCCTACATGATGGAAAGGCATGCTATATTCATCTGACTCCAAAAAAAAAAAGTAACTACCAATTGTTTTATGTTATGATTCATTTCGATGAGTATGCGTTGGTTTGAGGACCTAAATAAATTTTTATGTTTTTAAAAAAACAAAATTTTCTTCATGGGATTTTACATTTAGACATCAGGGAATAAAACATGTACCCCAGCATGTTTTTGTATTTAACAAAACTCGGAAGCCAGTCAAGATATTACTTTTCATCCAGTAAAATAATATGCAGTAATGCATCCAGAGCTTCAGAATTATCTGTTCATTTAGATTTTCAAGGTTTTGTCTGAGATAGATTGTAATGACTGGTGGATCTTGGAAGTATGTGCAAGCAGGGTGGCTTTTAAAGATTTTATTTGAAGAAACACTAAGACAATTCACAACAAAACAGAAAGAGATATGGCTTACTAGGAACAACATGGCTTGGGCACCATCATGAAACGGTAGCAGAAACAGTATGGGAAACAGTAGACCAGACAGGGAACAAACCAAACACACAAACCTATATACTATATATAACATGGCACACCTGAAGATGGGCAGAGACAAGAAAGAGGGACACCTGGAAATGACAATGACTGGGCAGGGCTAAGGAAAGGCACATGGTAATAAAAACAGTAACAAAGAACACATGACAAAATAAACATAGACTGGACTAATCAAACACAGAGAACTGAACATGATCATGACATAGAGTGCTTTACACTTCAAACTTTACACTGCAAACCTCAACCTTGTTAACATTGCTTTAACAACATTAAAAGAGCATCATTTAACAGAAAGACAATGCTTTATTTAAGATTGAAAATATACATTATAGGACAGTTACAATACAAGTTACATAGTTCTTTTTGCAATGTGTTGGAAAATTTTGGTTCCAGAGTTTTGAATTGCAATTCATCCTTTTATCAGCTGAACAGTTCAGATTGTCCAATGAGCAAGCTTCTTCAAACATCAAACGCTCAGGCAACGAGCAAGCTTAACCCTCTCAGAGCATCTCTGCCCACATGCCCCTGAAGAGACCAGTATTAAGATGAACATACTTAACCACAGTGTACATAAAACATTCATTTGTATAAATTCACAATAACTAGAGCATTCATTTGATATCAGACATGCCAGTTAAATTATTTATACTTGAATATGTGACTTGACACATGACTCATGCTTCACTCTGACCAAATGGCCCCAAATCAGTTTATCTACAAAAACAAGACACCTCATTACATTTCAAAAGAGAACTTCTCTCTCTGTGAAAGACCTTCTGTAAACACCAGCTTTCCCTTTGAAAGACTTTATAGTCAAACATCAAGAGGGTCAGATTTGATGAGATCAACTTGTTTTAGTAACCAGTCCGTAAAACTACAGCCCTATTAAAAAATAGGTAACAAACCACATACAAGGCATTTTCCAGACAATAGAACCTTATTATAGTTCTTAGAACTGTTGGAGGAAATGCTCCCTTTTTTGTGTGTTCACACCATGGGAACTGAGAACGATTTTAGTTCCTAAAAAATTGTTTTGGGGAGGTTTTGTAGCTCCTGTTTCAGGGTAGGTGCTTTCTTGCGCTAGAGGAACCATGAGTGACGTAAGTGAATGGTGGGAATTGCTCCATATGAAAGTACATGGTGGTGGCAGTGACCTGTTTTAAATTGTGTGAAACATTATCCATGTAAACAACAGGTGTAAAAATGAGGAAAACAGTGAAGTCAAGGGTTTATTGGGCCATTATGTGACAAAGGAACCCAGTTTCATCGCGTTAAAGCACTCCCATCACGGCATCGACATATTTTTGTATGCAGTAGCTATACCAGCCACTGGCCGGCTCATCTTGTTTCAGCATTTTTACTGTGCAAATGCAAAGAGGAAAAAAGCCCTTAAAGGCATTTGGTTCTCAGGAGAGTTCCCCAGTGAGTAGTTTCTCTCAAAATGTCCCTAGAACTGTTTGGTCCAAAAGCGTCTGTAGTTTTCTGAAGACTTTTAATGTAGGGGGATTTAAAACATGCATTATGGAAATGCCAAAACTTAAGAAGAGTAATTGTAACAGCCCTGTTCTGTACAGACGAACTGGCATCAGTGCTTGGATAGAGCTGTTTTTTTTTTCACTACTGCTGCAGTGTTTCAGAGTGCAGTATTTTCAGCTTACTTCTCTCCCTGCTCTGATGCATCAGACACATCCCAAAAGAAATGGATTGTACATTGCTAGAGAGAAACACATATCTAGGCTTTTCATGATTACCTTGTGCATTCAGCTGTACGGGCTGGCACTGGGTGATCTGACAGTGGTGCCAATGTTTCCTTAATGTCGAAAAAACAAGAGGAATGAAATGTGAACTGAATTTGGGCAATACGTGACTCTTCACTGTGATTGCTATGAAAGTCAATTTAGTGCCTTATAACCTCATTTTCCGTACTCCCGAGCCTTGCTTTAATTGTTGCTCTTGACTAAATGCCAGCTACGGTTACCGGGGCCGCGACTGTCGATCCAATCTGTACTTACTCCCCACTGGAGAGACGGTTTATTTCATAGCATCGGTGGTGGTGCTGTACAACGTGGATGAGCAGCTGCAAAGACACTACACTGGACACACTGATGACATCAAGTGGTGAGAGTCATAATGCTGTTTGAGTAACAGCACCAAACTGTGTTTCTCTGTTGTTTTGATAATATGGGCTGGGTAATAGGAGGACATGACCAGATATCTGTGATAATCAACAGTAACTTGATGTCAGTCACCTACATTGAGGAAAAAAGTAATTTGTTATTAATTTATTATTATTATATTATTATTATATTATTGACATAATATTTATATACAATATTAGATAATATTTTCATGTTAGAAGTGAGGATTACGATGATTTCTCTAAGTTTAACTAAAAGCATAATTAGCCCTGTTTAACTGGATATGTGAAACATAAACAAAAATAATTCATAACTCAGTTTTAATATTAAAATCGTGTACATGTATTTTGCTTGTTATAACTTCAGATAAACAAAATTTCAAGTGCTCTTCTTTAGTGTTATCATGTAAGCATTGTTAAAATACTGGATTATTAGAAGACATTTATACGCCATAAGACTATAGTAGAGCAAATTTTTCCAAATGTCTCTGCTGGGGGTTCATACAATGCAACTATCTACTATCATAGGAAACATGAACAATTTTATACAGCTGAAGGGTTCCGATGTTCGAATGTACAAAATTACGCAAAAACACTTTCCCTAGAGCCTCTGTTATAATGAAGGAAGACCTATCAAGGCAGTGACAACCCATATTGTGAGAATTAATTTTAGGCCTAATCTAGAAATACATCACTACAAATCCAGAAAAAAATGAAGTGAAAAGTATGAAAAGTCAAGTCTGGCTTCTTTATTCAAATGTTCCTTTGTAAACTATGCTGCGGTTTTCATTTTGTAGCACAGCTCATCAAAGCTTTTTCTGTTAGGTGAGTCACTGCTGGTTGTTGTCAGAATAGTCTTACTCATGTTACTGATATATATTTTGTTCACAAGTTTAACTAAATTGATCCATTGTGATGCATCACTTACAGATTTACAGATGATGTACAAATGCTCAGTGAGGATGTTATAATGGCACTATGGTGACAGAAAAATAGCTTTGTCATATTTTCTCTTTTTGCTACATCATTACTTAAGCTGCCCCAGTTTTGCCCAATTGCTCACTGCTGTTCTCCACTGTCATCTCTCTTTCGCCCCCTGAAGCCTAGCTGTCCATCCTGATAAAATCACCATAGCAACAGGACAAGTCGCTGGCACAGCTTCAGATGGCAAAGTAAGTGATTGCGCCCCATCAAAGAAGCATCTGACTTTGTGGAATGACACTTTTTTTTGTCCTATTGAATCTGAGACCTCACTTGAAAAATTGGAATTGAAAATGAAAGACCTGGGAAAAATAGCTCATGAAACAATGCTCCACAGACCTTTAGATCTGAGAAAATCATATGCCAAACATTATTCAGCAAAATGTCATACTGATGTCAGGTTCATAAAGAGAAGCATCCAGATCACGCTGTAGGTCTGGCATGATTGGGTCTTATTTTTTCTTTTTGAGAATCGTCTTGTATCATCATCATTATAGAAGCTGGGCATCTAAGATTTTTGTTCTCACAGGAATGAGTCCCTGGCTGATGTAAAGTATGAAAACCTCTATAGAGAACCCATATAAATATGACATTTTTCTGCATATTTTAGTGCACTATTTCTGTTTATTTCAATATTTGTTTTGTTTATTCTTCTTAGTTATGAATGTCATAGGACTGTTTTTATTTTATTTTTCCAAATATGTTTTCAAATATAATTTCAGCAAATAACCTTAGCTTTAAAATGTGCGAATGTACAGAATTAAAATTAGTTCTCTAGAGGATGTGAGCATTTTTTCACATAGAAAATCAACAGCAGCAGCAACAAAAAAACTGACCACACCACTCATGCTTTTTCCGTACAACTGTAGATAGATAGATAGATAGATAGATAGATAGATAGATAGATAGATAGATAGATAGATAGATAGATAGATAGATA
>JBBPDA010000001.1:46030718-46042844 GCA_037974385.1 Arnoldichthys spilopterus
TACAAAACAATGCAAAAAATAAAAATAACTGTACTATACAGAAAAATATAAAAAGTGAAATAGAAAAATACACAAAAAACAAACAACTGTACTGTACAAAATATATAGAAAACTATATAACTATAAGCTATAAAACGATAAGTTATATGTAAATATTCACAATTCCCAAAAGATTGTAAAGTGAAGGTGCAGTGCATACATGTGTACACATGTTAAAATTTACATTGTAGGAGTTTCAATGAATCCACCGTTTTTCATTGGTAATGGGTCTTGTACCAGCTCATCTTCTTATCATAATATATAGTGTATCATAATGCACACACCCAGTGTAAGTAAAACGCATGCAAAGCCCAGTTCTCATATTCAGTTTAAACATGATTCTAGCTTGAATTTGGTTTACTGAGTTGTAGTGTGTTCTGATATTTGGTTCTGAAGCTACAAAGTAATGCTTGTCTATATTTCTGCAGCAGTTGGCCCCTCATGTGCGTGTTTGGGACTCTGTGAGTTTAAACACACTGCATGTACTTGGCACTGGCTTCTTCGACAGGGGTCTTGTGTGCCTCTCCTTTTCCAAATCGGTAAGAGACAGCTTCTGCATCATATTCCAGTTTCTTTATATGAGACCATGTGAACATTACATTTGTGGATGTCAACAACTTATCAACCTATTCTTTTGTTCTGAAATAAAAAGGACTGTATTTTAATTATGGAACCAAAGGACATCTATTGTCATTCTCTTCTCATGCTAACGTGATACACTAATGAAAATGCTGCATTCTTATCTTTTATCCACCACTTAGAATGGAGGCAGCTGGTTGTGTGTAGTGGATGACTCCAATGACCATGTGCTTTCAGTGTGGGATTGGCAGAGGGAAGAGAAACTCGCAGAAGTTAAGGTGTGCAATGCAAAACCTCCTTTAGATGAGCTCATACCATGATGTGCATTCATATCTGACCTTCACTTTTGCTCTACATGACAAGATGCTTCTTGCCGATGCTTGTTCTGGTATTATTAAGAGTTCTGAAGAAGTGTAAAATGAATCTTGTGGAATCATCAATGAGCAGAAAGCATTTTTATGCTTTTTGTGTTAAATTTTTTAAAACGTACATATTAATTGCTGTTTTCTTTTATCACAGTGCTCCAACGAGTCCGTTTTTGCTACTGATTTCCACCCGACAGATGCTAACATAATTGTAACGTGTGGGAAGTCCCACCTTTATTTCTGGTCACTAGAAAAAGGCTCCCTTATAAAGAAACAGGGCTTGTTCGAGGTAAGTTGACAGCATATTCCTGGAATTAATGCAAATATTTTACTTTGTGACATTTACAGAATAATTATGTACCTGTTTCACATGAGCAGTTGAGCTGAAGAGTGCCTCTGTATTACATTATACAACTGTCTAGTTATGTGTATAGTCTGCCACTAAATCTTACAATTAAAATACTAATAATAAAAGCTTATGTTTGTAATATATGGAGAAGAAATGGTTTTGTTGTTTTTTAATGTGTGTAATGCATTTACGTTTCTCTTTTGTGAATGAAGCTTGTTGCATTTCTGCTTTAAAAATAAAGCCATATTTATGTTTCTTGCAGAAACAAGAGAAGCCCAAGTTTGTCTTGTGTGTGACTTTTTCAGAAAATGGTGACGCCATCACTGGTGACTCCAGCGGAAATATACTTGTATGGGGCAAAGGTAAATCATTTAGTATGAAAGGTTGCAAGGCAATTGAATAAATTCACATTTTAAATCCTAATTGTACGCTAGGTCACATACAACACATGATTGTTAAGTTTTTACTCTATATGCATTTATGATCTGATACATCATGAATATTTTCTAAACACATTTTATATTAGTTGTACATTCCATGCATGTGCATATGTGCTCAAAATGTGTCTTCTGCATCCGTAAGATTTTTGCCTCTCACACTGTTGGGTCATACTCTATGGGGCTGGCTTATGACTCTATGGTGTAGTGTTCGTTTCTGACCTTGCGGAGAGTGATGGTAATGCCTGTTTTTGTCTTTAAGGCTCTAATCGCATTAGCCTGGCTATTCAGGGGGCACATGAAAGCAGCGTGTTTGCACTGTGCATGATGCGAAATGGCACCCTGGTTTCAGGGGGAAAGGACCGCAAGCTCACCTCTTGGGATGGAAATTACCAGAGGATTCAAACAGTGGAGGTGAGGCACAGTTACGCTCATGGTGTCCACATGATATGTAGATATTTAGTGTTCAGATTTCAGATAATGTGTAAATAAAGAGCAGTTATAGTATCAAAAAAACATTTGTTCCTATGCTGTAATCTCCGTGTGTACAGCACTCAGAGCCATCTTTAGTGTAAAGGATTTTCAATATAAGCTTTTAAAAGAGAAAAAATGCCAAATGCCATCATCAATTATGTTCACAATGGATAATGTGCAAATAATAATTGTCATATTCATTATTCCTGTATTTGCGCAGTTAAGATTTAGTTTGCTGTAGTGTAATAATTTTAGTACTAAGCAGATAAAATAATGTTTTTGTCTGCTAATGTTTACTTACCTCCCAGGTCCCTGAGGTCTATGGGCCTATTCGCACCGTTGCTGAGGGGAAGGGAGAGACTGTTCTTATTGGAACGACCAAAAACTATGTTCTGCAGGGCAGTCTGGATGGAGAATTCACCCCAATCACCCAGGTGGGAAGCAAAGATAGGCACAGATGTCCTGAACTGTAATACAATCTTACGGAGGTGAATTATAATTTCTGAACCCAACCGTCATGTTAGCTGACATATGGCCTCAGATTTTTCTGGCAATATCTTGCAAGTGACATTGTCATGAGTTTCGTTTTAAGAGGAGCTGGTGACCAGAACCAAAAAGGTGATTAGCTGATGATGAGTAGACCTGGGAAATCTGTGTGCTGGGAGGGAATTTTGTCTCTGGGGGGGCGTGACAATGGTTGTCAAACTGACACAGCATGTTTCTGGATTGTACATTACTTATGTTTAATATATAAATTCTTGCTATTTCTGTTGAAGTACCAGGATAAATCTATCTCTTGGCTCCCTGAGTGATGGTGGTGTTGTATTTTCAGGGGCATACAGATGAGCTTTGGGGCTTGGCTGTCCATCCACTAAAGCACCAGTTCCTCACCTGTGGCCATGACAAGCTAGTCTGTCTGTGGGACTCTGACACACATCAGCCTGTCTGGACAAAGGCGGTGGAGGTGAGCTGGGACCTCTAGACAAATCACTTCATGTGTGATCACCTCTGTGGAGACATGAAGACATGCCAGCTGTCTTCTAAACTCCTGGTGCATTTTCTGAATGCTTTGTCTTTATAAGGCCTCTAATAGGCTCCTGGTGTTATTACGCCTGAGTTGGGTCAGGTTTGGCAGAGTGTGTCTGATTGAGATATGTGTGTGTGTGTGTGTGTGTGTGTGTGTGTGTGTGGGTTTCCTCTATGGAAAGGACGCAGCTCAGTCAGCTGGATTCCATCCCTCTGGGGCAACGGTTGCCATAGGAACGCAGACAGGCAGGTGAGAGAATCTCTCCCTTTTCTTCAAAGTGGCCTCTGACACATCATTAAGATTGTGGCAAAACTAATAGTTTGATAAATGGAAGACCAAAACAGCTAATGATTATGCAAATCTGAAACATGAACCCAGTGCTCATGCAGAAACATAGTTGAGCTATAATTGGACATTTTTATTATTCATGAAGTCATCATCATCACATCAAAAACAGGTTACAACAAAGAGTCTTTGATAATGTTCCACTGTTTTATATGGTTCATTCTCCTATTATAAATGCATAGGTGGCTTGTTCTGGATACTGAAACTAAGGATCTAGTCACGGTGCATACGGATGGGAATGAGCAGCTCTCGGTTATGCGTTTTGCTCCAGGTTAGTACCGTTCTGACAGCCACTTTAATCAAACCCTGCTTTATTTCTAAGGGAAATGCCGACATGTACACAGAATCACCATAAATAAGGCTTTATGCTATTAAGCTTGATTAAACACTTTCCCTCCAGATGGCAACTTCCTCGCAGTTGGGTCCCATGACAATTACATCTACATATATGCTGTGGCTGAAAATGGCAAAAAGTACAGCAGAGTGGGAAAGTGCTCAGTAAGTATATTTTTTAATGTCTTAAATGACAAAAAACATCATGTGTTCTTGCTAGGTACAAGACTTCAGCTGCTCATCGCTCAGTGGTGATCTTTGTCTCACTCTCATCTTCATGAAGCTTCATACATTTTCTGGACAGCTGGCAGGCCAGTCAAGCACACACACTCTGTGTCTACAAAGCCATGCTGTTGTAGTTCATGCAGAACGAGGCCTGGCAGTGTCTTGCTGAAAAAACTATATACATTTTGGGAAAAGATGCTGCCTTTATGGTAGAGTATGTCTCTATAATCTTAAAACATGCCTCCACATCAGTAGGACCTTTACATGCCATGGGCACTGACTTCCCCATACCATGGCAGATGTTGAAGTTTGGCACACAGTGGTGAGCCACAGCGCATCTTTGCTTGACTGAGCCTAAGTGCAAGAGAGTTCAAAAATCACACATTTTTCTTTTTACTGCAATTTGGAAAAATCCCAACTCTTCCAGAGATGGGGTTTTTACTTATTTTTCATGACATCCTAATAACATTAAATTATAGTCAGTGTCTGTTCTCATTATCTGTTGCCATTGACTTTTATAGGGCCACTCCAGTTTCATCACTCATCTTGACTGGTCTGTAGACTCTCAGTATCTGGTGTCCAACTCTGGAGACTATGAGATACTTTACTGTAAGTATATCCAGATTAACGAGTGACAAGATGGAGTAAGTCTTGTTAAGTCTAAGTAATGTTCAGACTTGGAAAGTTTGGTTTGATTGGTGTGATTGCTCTGTTTAGAGTGAGGTTTATTACAACAGAAGGCTGCCATAAATACTTTTTGTGTGGAACAAATAAACAGACTGAGGCCCCCCAAGGAAGTTAAAGTGAAAGTGACTATTTGTCATTGTGAACACACCCCATCATACAAAGTGCACCACAACGAAATGTGACCTCCCATTCACACGTGGAGCAGTGGGCAGCTATCAACAGCACCTGGCGAGCAATGTAGCCAGCCGGTACCTTGCTCAAGGGTACCTCAGTGGTACCTGGGCCAGTCAGTCTTATTCTGTTTCTAAACAAAATCTGGTGTGGTTCTGAACACGAAATGGACAAAACATTTAAACAGACCAAAGACAAAATGAAACAATTCCTCTACATAATTTCTGATGCTGTTTTGACACTGAATCTGTATTTATAGATTGATAATAACTGATTGCCATAATAAAATACTCTATATACAACCAGAACCAGATTGTGGACTGTGGACTGTTGGGATTTCATGTTGTGCAAAACCACGGTATCACATGTCCTTATGTGACTAATTTAGGAAGAAAATCAGGCAAATAAAGCAAGACATATGACAAGACAAATGATCCCAGCTACAGCAGAGGACTGTGTGGTTCAGAAATTTCAAAGAGTATTTTCACAGTTATTGCCAAACATTATTGCCAAATATTAAATTACCATTGCACATATTCACCTCTGTTCAGTCAGCTGTGACGTTTTACCCATATGACCTTTGTTTATCTTCTTTTACTGTGGTGTTAAATGTCAGTGTGAATGTTAAGTAAATTAGAACTAAAATGCAACATTGTATTAGTTTTGGTTTTGGTCTGCACAGAGGGGAACCGAACTATATATACTAAATATTATTTAATTATAATTTAAGGAATATTCCCTTCCCTCTTACTCATTGTGCTCATCTACATTTGGCAGTAGCTATGCCTTTTGCCATGTCAGCTGTGATAAACTTTAATGTTAAGAGCTGTTGTTGGATGACATTGTTACAAATCCTTGCTGGGGACTTTTTTGTTGACTGTTCCAGGGATCCCATCTGTGTGTAAACAAGTAGTGAGTGTAGAAACCACTCGAGATATACCATGGGCCACTTTTACCTGCACGCTGAGCTTTCACGTCTTTGGTAAGGCTCGTTACATTTTCTGTTTATGCTAATACAGCTGGCCAAAGATTGTATGCGTTCTGGCTTTTTATATGGCCTTTCACTGAAAGTGCATCAACATTTTTTTAACTACTGACTGTTGGCCTGAGGTGTGGGGTAGGTTTTGACTGTGCATGTGCTGTCTCAGGGTTATGGCCAGATGGCTCAGATGGTACAGACGTCAATGCTGTATGCAGATCCAGTGAGAAGAGGCTGCTTGCCACCGGAGACGATTTTGGAAAAGTTCACCTATTCTTATTCCCCTGCTCTCAGTCTAGAGTAAGCAAGCTGCACTTCTTTCATCAAACAAAGTAACTATTAATACATTCTATCAATGTAGAACAGCGTCTCCCAAGCAATACCCTTTATGTTTTGTTGTCTTGTTTGCTTCAACATATCTGATCACACTAATAAGCTAATATACCTGTTCGTGCAGTTTGTTCTTTTGGAGCTACTGCTGCCATGCTTACATTATTCACATAAAACTGTGACATAACATCAAGTTTTCCAGTTTTAATTTTACTCCTTTTGAGTTGAACTATGTTTTTGCTAATATAAGCTAAGCAACAACACAGTGCGTGTGTTAAAGCCAGGAAAGGACTAAAATACACAGGGTAGTGTGCCTTCAGGACAAGGGTTGGGAACCACTGCTTTTATGACTATAGCTATACTAGGCAGTATTTGTGGGCGAAGTATGGATAGATCAGTTAACAAGCCCTTCTTGAGTAAAGTGAGTGTGTTAGAGCAGGAAAAAATACCAAAATATGCAGGACAGAGGTGCTTCATCACCAGAACTGATGTACCAGAATCCTCAATATGAAATAAATGAACTCACATTCATTCAAATCTTCTTCCTTCCTTCCTTCCTTCCTTCTTTTCATCCTGCCTTTCTTGCTTCTCTTCTCTCTCCCCCAGGCTTCTAGCCATGTCTACGGTGGACACAGCAGTCACGTAACCAACGTCAACTTCCTATTTGATGACAGCCATCTAGTGTCCACTGGGGGAAAGGACATGAGTGTCATGCAGTGGAGAGTAGTGTAAACAACTACTGATAAAAGGACCATGTGTGTGTCTGGAAGTGAATAAGTGAAATGGGACTATTCCGGTTTCGCTTTTATTGGGATCAAGAGTGGGGAGCAGTCTAAAGGCATGCTGTAATGTGGTGAGGTCAGGCAGATAGTTTTAATTTCAATGGCTTTTATTCACTATTAGCACAACTCAGGACCCTAGCATATGAAATAAAGAGCCGACTGTCTCCCAACCTGCCGGACCTTGAGGGGAAAATGGTGCAACGTAAAACCCAACTTGCCTCTTTACCCTGGAGTGACAAATAAGAGGATCAGTTCTCCACAAGAAACATTGTATGATGTGATGCCAAAGCTATATTTTCTCTGACTTGTCACAAAGAAAGTGCAAAGGTGTTAAGAGTTGACAGTGGTTTACAACCCCACCATCTGGCCGCATGAGGTATTGCAGCCGCTTCTTTATGATTGGATTTCCCTGTGAATTCATGAGCTCCTCAAGGCCTTTTATAGAAATATCTCTTGATCATGGTATTGGGTATCAATTTTCAGCCTTCTTTTAGAGCAAGTGCATCAGCATTTTTACTTTTGAAAGGTGAAATAGCATGATTTCACCAAATATAGCGACTTCACTGTGTGATCCGAACAATCCCCACTTGCATCGCTACGATCAGCTCTTATGACCTGGGTGTTTTTAAGTGATTATATGAAAGCACCACAGCCAGCACTTCCTGTCTGAGGTACTATAATCCATGATCAGAGCCTGTTTCTCTTCTCTGAATAGGGCTTTGTGCGGTGTCATAATTTACTGCAATTTTATGTAACTGTTGAGCTTTATGTAATTAATTTCTAAACGTCTCCCAGAAAAACCTTCACCAAACTCAAACGGACATGAATTAATATCCAGACTAGATTAAACAATGTTAACATATAATTTTTGGTGCCAGTTTAAAATAAGTCCATCCTTATAAAGGATTTGTGGATGGTGTAAAATCATTTTTAATGGTCATATATTAGGTTACTGATTTAATTTGTGTTCTTCCTTACTCAGTATTGTACCTGTCAATTTCAGCAGATATTCATATACATCATGTATAACAGGTCACTGTTGCCATTTTTATATATTTGTTACAACAACTTCTAATTATATTTAAGGTGTTGGTGAACTATTAATAATGAATTATCATTCATAAACCCTTTGTCAGGTAGTGTTGTTAGTGAGACCACACACTTATGAAGCATATGTGAGTAGTTTAAAATCAGCTTATTAATGGTTGTTATTTAGACCAAAAAGACAATAATCAATAAGCAGTTACAACACATAAAGGGCAACAGTGACTTCTTACATCTGATGATACTGACAGGTCTGATGGAGAAGACAAAGCAATATAAGGAGCAAGATTAGAGGTAATAACTCTCAGGCCCGCCAGCTCTGTACATTTTAGGGCTCCCTTCACATCTGATCCAAACAGGCCTTTCCTGGGTTGAAATGGGAGTGTAAGAGCAGGGAAAACACTAAAATGTCCAGGGCAAGGGGGATCATTCTTAGGGTGTAAGTGATGTAAGTAATAACCATTAATAAAGTAATTTTAATCAATTCATAAGCCCTTTACAGGGTAGCCTTATTGTAAAGTTGGACCTTTTTTTCATCAGTGCCACCAAAAGTAATAATGTGTAATTATTTTTAACTGTGTCCAACTCTCTCTATTGCCTAATAACAGTATTCATGCTTAAGTCCTTTTGCACTGAAAGAGAAGGCGTGTGAAAGTCATCAGGGTTTTTTTAATGACTGTAGTTGGTATATTAAACTGTGTAAGCATGAACAAGCTTGGTTGTAGTTTTTACAACTTATCAATGATTTTTGCATGTTTCAGTGTAAAAATGTTACTTTGGTAAATGTGAGTTTCTAACTCTTGATGTGAGCGAGCTGAAGTTTGATGAGAGACATGAATGAATCCGTTGCCATGTTGGTAATGGCTGGGTTAAATGCCAATGATAAAACCAAACACTAACTGTAATTTGCAGGATGTAAAACGAGAAAAGCAAACGACCTGGCGAATTTCATTATAACCATGACCAAACTTGGATCCTCTGTTCAGGATTAAATTTATTCACACCTGCTATGTTGTACATCGTCTGTTCACTGTTATATTGTAACTGGAGACATTTTGAACAGGAATTGAATGGAGTAGCTTTGCCAAACATGCTATAATGATAATATGACATACACTCTATGTCCAAGAAGTCTGTAGACACCTGCTCATATGACGCTAATTTTAAACTCAAAGGAAATAATGAGGTTTGTGCTTTAATGCAGTAATGGCCTCTACCCTTCTGGGAAGGCTTTACTCTACATGTTGGAACTTTGCTGTGAAGATCTAGCTACTGTAGTAAGGCCAGGTACTCTAGACCATAAACTACTCCAACTTATCCCAAAGGCACTTGATCGAGCTCCATCACTTCAGAGAATGCAGTTCCACTGCTCCACAATTCCTGATGATTCGTGATGGGACTTTAAACCCCTCTTTAAACTGTGAAGATTGCACACACTATGACAGCAATGGGTGCAGTAGCCGAAGTCTGTAATTACAAGGGGCGTCTGCATATTTTGGGCATGTAGTGTAACAGTGAACAGGAGTGTTTGTTATTTTTTTTTTTAAGCTTGAGTAAAACAAGAAATTCCAAGTTTTTCTGAAACTACATGAATGGCATGTTTACGTACAACTACGTATTTTTCTACTTTTCCAAAACAAGCACCCAACCATCATCATATCTTTACTCTAAACCCTACAGATAAAATAGTTGCTGGCCTACTGTTGTTCAGCTATTGTCTGTACTCACATCACCAAGATAATATCACATAAGACATAATGTCCATTAAAGTTGCAGAATGTACAGTATTGATTTAAAAATTAAAAGTAGTAGCATAGTGGGGGGGTATGCTGTCCTTGTACTGCCTAAAATATTAATTTGAAAGTCAAAGCAGTTTGGTCATACATCTTTACATGCTAACATCACACACACATGTTTAATTTAATTACACAATTTGTTTAATTCAAATGCTAAACTCCTATTAACTAAATTCCACACAGCTATCTACCAAAGTAAAAAAAAATGTTTAAAGCTACCTACTACAGCTTTAAAGTAGCTAAATTAACTTTTTTTTTCTAAATTTAAATTTTAAGGGGCAAATAGTGCTTCTCAGATGAACATCTAGCAGAACTCATTTTGTTTTGACTGAATGTAAATTTAGCCATAATTAACTTCTCAAACTTCTTCATATATCTACTCATGCAAGCTTGGAAACAAACAGAGCCAATGAGTAACTGACCATTTTCATATGGTACTGTATGCAAATAGTAGCCAAACTTACTGCAAAGGCCAATTGCAGTTCAAGAGGGCACTAAACAAGTTTTTTTTGGGGACCTGAGTTTTTAATCATCTTACATAAGCTGTTTTGGTATCTGCTTACCTAATCTGGAATCTTAGGCTTCATTTACATTGAGGGCTCAAGGGACATGTCCTCACCACTTTCTTGTCCAGGCCTATCTCATCCCACCCATTTTTGATGGAAGGATTAATAAGATTCCCTCTTAAATTCTCTTGACCTCTTCGGTCAAACCCTTCTCCTACCTACCCAAACACACACACATACACTGTGCCTTGAGTTTTTATAATTTTTTTAAGGTAAGATCAGATACTGCACCTGACCACAACTGACATGAGGAAAACTCTAAGCAGAGTCAACCCTTGGAAAGCTGCTGGACCAGACAATATTCCTGGCAGGGTGCTTAGGCAATGTGCAGACCAGTGGGCAGATGTTCTAACTGACATCTTCAGCATCTCCCTGAGCAACGCCACTGTTCCAACATGCTTCAAGACTACGATCATCGTTCCTGTGCCAAAGAAGTCTCCAGTGTCCTGCCTCAATGACTACCATCTCACTTCCATAATCATGAAGTGCTTCGAGAGGCTTGTCATGAGGCACGTCAAGACCCTGCTGCCTGCTTCACTGGACCCACTGCAGTTCGCGTACAGCTGAAACCGTCCAACAGATAATGTGATAGCTACCACCCTTCATCTGGCTCTCTCGCATCTGGACACGTGTGCAAATGTTGTTCATAGACTTTAATTCAGCATTTAACACAATCATCCCTCAACACCTGACTGAAAAGCTGAGCCTGCTGGGCCTGAACACCTCCCTCTGTATTTCAGCCCTGGACTTCCTGACTGAGAGGCCTCAGTCAGTTAGGATTGGGAACAACACCTCCAGCACCACCACACTGAGCACTGATGCTCCACAGGGTTGTGTGCTCAGCCCCTTGTTGTTCACTTTGCTGACTCATGACTGTGCAGTAATTCACAGCTCAAACCACATCATCAAGTTCACTGATGACTTAACTGTGGTGGGTCTTATCAGCAAGAACGATGAATCAGCATACCGGGTGAAGTGGCGAATGGATTGGTGCAAAGCCAACAAAATGTCTCTGAATGTTGACAAAACAAAGAAGATGGCTGTTGACTTCAGAGAACCACAAGTTCTCTCTGCTACACATTGATGGCTCCTGCACTGAAGTCATCAAAAGCAGCAAATTCCTTGGTATTCACCTGGCGGAGAACTTTATCTGGTCCTTGAACACCAGCTCCACAGCCAAGAAAGCCCAGCAGTGTCTTTACTTTCTGGGGAGACTGAGGAAACTACCACCGATCCTCACCATGTTCTACAGGGGGACCATTTAGGGCATTCTGAGTAGCTGCATCACTGTCTGGTTTGGAAATTGCACGGTCATGGAACGCAAGGCCCTGCAGTGGATAGTGAGGTCAGCTGAAAAGTTCATCGGAGTCTCTCTCCTCTCCATCACGAACATTTACACCACATGCTGCATCTGCAAAGCTTCCAACACACCCCTCACACAAACTGTTCTCCCTTCTGCTGTCTGGAAGAAGGTACTGAAGCATTAAGGCCTGCAGTAGTTTCATCCCTCAGGCAATAAATCTCTTAAACACTCAGGGACTGTCAACACACACACACACACACACACACACACACACACACACACACACACACACACA